>OY294045.1:31658364-31775811 GCA_958510825.1 Brachypterus glaber | reverse complement strand
TTTGGACTTTATAACATGTTTCACGAAAACTACCCCCCCCCCTCCTCAAGGGGTGAATTTAGAAAAAAATTATTATCAGATTCACTTTCAGCAACCTTAAAAACCCCAATACACCAGTTTTCACGAAAACTACCCCCACCACTCAGGGGGTGAAATTAGAAAAAAAGTATTATCAGATTCATATTCGTCGACCCCAAAAACCCCTATATACCAATTCTGAAGAAAATATTAATAATATTGAAAAATATTTACCCCCTCACCCCTCCGGCGTTGGAATTAAAAAAAAATTATCAGATTCAATTTTAGCTATCTCAAAAACCCATATATAGCAATTTTCATTTTTCTAAAAAAAATGTATTTTTCCCCATTTGCCCCCCTTGCCGCACCCCATTGTTTACCAAAAACAATCCCGAGCGAGAACTTTTGGTAACATACCTGTATGCTAAATTTCAAGTCTCTAGCCTAAAGCGTTCTTAAGTTATCGTGCCCACAAGATTTCCCGGACAGACCGATCGACCGACCGACCGACTTTTTTGCTCGAAATTGATTTATATCGACATAAAACGTCATAAAACGCAAAAATAAACAAAAAAAAAATTGAAAATTTTTGCACGAATACAAGGCTTTCCGAAATTTTGAAAATTTTCAAAATGGGAAAGCAAAATGCGGGAAATATTTTATACACGCCTGAGCTTTAAGCATATTGTGGGGACATATATACACACATGATATTTTATTAAATTGTGGGGTCACACACCTGAAGTTTACCTCTATTGTGAGGACATATATACACACCGGATATTTAATTATATTGTGGGGGCATACATACACACCTAAAGTTTACAAGTATTGTGAGGACATTTTTACACACTACATTGTGGGGACTTTTATTAATGGATTTTTCAAGTGTGTAAGGGTTTTTTTTGGAGTGTATCGAAAATTTACAAGTAGCTATAAAATCAGCAGAATCAGATCTACAATACTACGTTGCCAGATTCGAGGTCCACATAAGATACGTAAAAATCCGAGTCCCCACAATTATAGTAATACAGGTATAGGTGTGTATGTGTGTGTAAAAACCTTTATTGGTAAGAAATTTCGTTCAAAATCTTATTAAAACTTCTTAAGATTACATAGAAAAAGAATTAAAATGAAATATATTTTCCAAAACCTGGTTAATTCTTATAAAAACCTGCTTCATTGGTAATAAACTTCGTTAATAATCTTATTAAAAGTTCTGTAAAGTTTTAATAAGATCAAATACGAAAATTTTAATAAGATTTAACCAGAACGTTTTAAATAATACCTATTTACCTGTTTTAAAATATTCTGGTCAAATTTCTCAAAAAGGGTAGGTTTTAATTTTTTGTCAGATCTGGATTTAGCATCTACAAATATATAAGAAATTGTCAAAGTCAGCAGAAATATAAACCACTGTAAAAAAGTGTTATTAATATAAAATTTAAAATATATTGTTGTTTTTGGTTGGAATGACCCATTATCAGCAATAATTAAATATAAATCTGTCCACTTAGCTGGCCCTTGTTTCGCAATATTTAATATGCATCCCTTACGACAATTAGCAAGGGAAATTCTGCATTGCATGGTAATTCTTTGGCTCGCTCAAGCACGTACTCGCAAGGGATTAGGATTTAGGATGGAAAGACGTTTGCCACATCGGCAGCACAAATCGGTCTATTTTAATTGTAAATCTTTAATATTTTCCTTGGGAATCAAATCAGTCAAATTTAGTTGTCGCTCAGACAAAATCTAAGCTTTTTAAAGACAATTTTATGAACCTCGCACAGTCTTCATATGATTTTGGTTTTGGCTAATTTTTATCATAATATGACAATATTATTGTTAAACATTAGTAGCTCAGTCAAACTGTTGTTTTCGTTTTTTAATCTTATGGCTAGTTTTGAAGTTATTAGCATTGAAATATGAATGGTGGCTTAAGACTTTTGTCAAACGTACACTGCCGTTTATAACAAACTAACAACTTTCTCTCTAGAATACGCATACCATTTATAAAGTATCTCGGTTTGTTTGTAAACAAATAGTAGATATATTTAGGCCTGAACAATAATAATTACCAGTAACTATTATTGTTGTCTCTGTTAGAACAAAGCTGTGCGAGTAAGACAGACAAATGTATATGTTGGCTACGTTTTTTTCAGTTTTTACAAATGAAATGCCTATTCTAGAGAGAAGAGTTATTAGTTCGTTGGTAGTCCTGCTATAAGGTTAGGTTATAAAAATTTGATAAACATTATGATAAAGGCCCAGTTTATCAGTGTACAGTTAAAACCTTATCTAAAAGATAAAGTCTCAGTTAAGAGCAAATTTTGGATTTTGGTTGGAATTGCTATGGTTATTACGTGTCAGCTAAATTTAACTGCACTTTGATAAACCCAGCCTAAACCTAAATCATCCAAAATGTTTTTTTAGTTTTTTTCAAATTGAAATAATAGTAAATATTAAATGCCTAAAACTAAAAACGTACAAGTCGTAAATAAGATCCCTGAGTTAAATAACAATCATTTTATTTAAAAATAAAAAAAATACATAAATTTATTGCATTTGAAGATCGTTTTATGTTTGCAACAAGAATATACACAATATAGCTGTAGTCTATCTTTAGGACGTTTTTAAAACCGATATTCCAGCACAGCAACCAATGTACCGACTTTCCTAAATTGACCAAATGCTGTCGCTACAACCGCTGCACATCTCATTTATAGATAGCTGTTACAGCCAAGCTGGCTTTAATTTGACAACGATAACGTAGTAAGAGAGACTTTATAGCCAATTTTGTTACTTTAGACGTTTAGACGTTTAGAATTTGTGTTTTAGACTTTTTTATGTTAGGACCTAACATTGTTAGGTACCTAACATAAAAAAGTCTAAACCGCAAATTCTAAACGTCTTATTTAGCAAATCTATTTATAATATTTTCAGCTGAAACAGTTGTATATCTGTTAATGGCCATCATCACCAAGCCATCAAGACGATCTTCACTCATCGTTGATCGAAGCCAAGTTTTAAGCCTTCTTAACGATAAAAGGCTTCTTTCGGCTGTGGCTACGCTTACTGGCAAAGTAGATAATATTTTTAAAGCTAAATGTATACGAGGATATACATCCGGTTTACAGAATTCCAATGTTTAAATTGCACAGAGTGGAAATGTTCCTTTAAAATTATTCCATTTTAATTTACACAAGTGTAATTTTGATTCCAAGGTTACTCCTACAATATCTTTACTTTCATTGCAAAAGTCCGATAAATATTCTGCTAAATTGACGTTTTTTTTTTTTTTGTTAAAAAATATTTATTAATAATTTATTTAAAAATATTTTTCTGAAAAACCTAGAGTCCGGTTAATTTTGCGAACGCTTTAACCGAGACGTTGCCTTTAAAACAGGTAATAACGTGAATAAAAAAACGAAATGTTCATGAATTCATATAAGATACATATATACAGTATCATTTCAATTAACATCCGCTGTTATTGCTGATTCACCCCACAGGGTGTCACAAATTTAGGGAAAACACTTCTTTTTACTTTTTCACCCTGTATATTCTCAAATTGAAATCAAAATAAAATGCAAATAGCATCGTTACTAGTATACTAGTATACTAAAGAGTTAACTTACGGTTCAAAAAAAAAATGAAAATCAGATGAGCAGTTCGCTAGGAAATCAACATTAAAATTGTGGCAAATTTCTAGTGTCCGGTTAATTTTGCGGTCGAGTGTAGTAATAATTGTTTTTGTATTTATTTTTAGAGCCCTGAGGAAGTAAATATATATTACGAAACGTCGGCAAGTTTGAAAAAGTAGTTTTTTCTTAAAAAATAAAGACTGTACTAACCAAACTAATATTTAAAAAATGTCAGATTCGGCCTACATTTGCTGAAAGAAATTCCAGTTTAATAGAATGCTTAATAGTCGTTTAATCCCCTAATTTTACTAATTCAAAGTAATAGTGTAGTTTTCTATAGAGGCATTACATAATTATATTATTACCGAAGAGTTAAAAGTGTCAGACTATCATGGGTCTCTAGTATTGTAGAGAAACAAATTATCCCTCCTTTACTTCTTTGCTTTACTCCGTTTTTTTTACTATAAACCGCCTAGAAGTTATTACTGAAAAACTAAAATGTTCGCCTTTTATAAGGGCGCCGCTCGAATAATTACGGAGTTGGTCAATAAACTACATACAAATATTTCCACCAATGCACTATGGTCCGGGAAACCCTAATTTTTGGCATTAATTCGACTAAGACTTAAAAACTATGTCTTTATAATTATGGATAGATAAGCTATGTTTAGCATAAATATGAAATAAATTTATAGTACTTTATGCCTGAGACTTATTCAAACTTAAAAATTATTTTAAAAATTTCGTTTGGACGTTTAAATTAATTTTGATTTTATAAATTGTATATTCTCTTACGCAATAGTTGTACCTCCCCTTCTTTTTATTGTAGACTTACATCATTATATAAACTATAATTTACTGTAATAATACATATAAAAAGGAATTTGTGTACTTAATTTTTAGGCTATTTCTTTATTGATCTTTGGGTTTTTTAGCTTATGACATAATTTTGTTTAAAAATTCCCCGAAGTTCCACAGGATTTTTTATATTTTTTTGCACCAAACTGTAGCTTAAGGTATGCCGTTTCTTAAAAAGTGGTGGCTTTTTGTCGGTTTTTTGGTCTCGCCAAGAAAAAAAATAATACGTAAAATGATGCACGGCAGAATAATAAAAAAATGGACTATGCATTTATCTTACATTTTTCGAACGGGACATCGTAGAAACTCGAAATTTAGTACCTATGTAGGGGTACAATGAGTAACTAAAAAACAAAAATAAGATGGCAGACCTGTGAAAGTGACATTTTTTGAACTGGAGGTAGTAGAAACTTAAAATTCGGTATTTAGGGATACAATGAAAAACAAAAATCAACAAAACCAAAAATCAAGATGGTCGACCTATCAAAGTCTTGGAAACTTGAAATTTGGTATGTAGGGTGGTATGTATTTGGTATGTCCAAACAAAAATTAACAAAACAAAAAAAAACAAGATGGCCTACCCGTTCATGAATATCTTTTGAACGGGAGGGAGATCGTAGAAGCATGAAATTTTTATGTAGGTAATTGATAAGAATTAAAATGAGATAAAACCGTAATCAAAAAAATATATTTATGTGCAAAAAAATAAAAAAAAGTTCAAAGTTTCAAATTTAAGGATTATAATCTTAGGTATAAAATACCTATTTGTTATGACAATAAATCTATCTATCTAATCCCTATTCAAAATGGCATCAATAATTATTGTCGCCATTTTGAATACGGCATTTTATATTTTTTATTTTTATTGTCAAATTGAATTTATGCAACCCAAAAAAGTACATTACCAATTTAAAGTGAAACTTATTATAATAATAGTATAATTATAGAGGCCATATTGGACCCGCCATTTTGAATTTTTATCTTTTAATGCCACATTCGGTTTTAGCATTCTAAAATACCTCCCTACACCAATTTTTATACCTGTAGCGTAAACAGCCAAATTATGCCATTTTTGGGTATCACCCAGACCATAGTGCAATGCACTGCAATGTTCACTTGTCCACTTTTTAATCTGACCTTTATTGAGTCGTGTAAATGTAAATATTTTCGTAGAAATATTTTTTTATGCTAAGGTGACAGACGCGATGAAAAAGCCCCTTGAGTCATTTTACTTGACCTCTAACTTCGTTTTCGAGGATTTCCTCGAGGTAGGTGATGAACAACTAGAGCCTTAAAATACAATTCACCGCAAACGAGAGACTTTATTAGATAGTATCATAATTAGATTTTCAATTCCAACAAGAAGGTATTTAGGTCACTGAAATGTTATTACTACTTTCAACAGCAAAACAAGATACAGCCGCTGGATGATAAAAGAAGGCAACTTCAACTTCTACTAGTCTACAAGCCCATCTTAATCGTTTAAGGGGTCAAGTGACCCAGCATGAATTATATTCAGTAAGATGCAGGTATATGTTTGTTGTTTTTATGTTTTATGTTTGTTTTTAACCTCGTACTATTCTACTTAATTAAGCATCCCCTAAGTCCAGGACTTGTGTGGGCTAGTAGTAGAGGGAACCACCGGCTTTAATTGACTTTCGAACCAATATATCTAGGGAGTACGCCTTCGCCAAATTTCAATTATTAATTAACTGAAAAAGTCAATCGGCGCCAGTGAAGTTTGAACTCACGATCATTAGATCAGTGTCAGGCTATATCGATGCCATTGACCACTGAGCTAAATCTCCCATATGAAACCATAATTTTATCATCACTTTTGGGCGGTACAGGTGAGTACACAGGTAAATTAAATTTTCCATCCGAACACCCCCTCTTCAGACAAAATATTCCTGTAGGGCATTCCTCAGGTTGGTAGTTCATAAAAAAACATGCCATGAAGATATGTAATGCTACGCATTCCATTATATACTATTCACATTAAATGGTATATTGCATTTTCCCAAATACTTAAAAAAGATTAATTTTCAAAAAAAAAAAAACAAAAAAATCATTTTCTTTTAAGTTTTTTCTTTTTGAAAGACGAAAACTAAAAAACAAATATTTTTTTTACACTTCTTGAAAAACGAAAAAATTAAAAAAAAATAAAAGAAAAATACATTTTTTTTAAAGATATTTTTTTGAAAAACAAAAAAAAAACAAAAAAGATGAAAAAAAACAAAACAAAAAAATTTAATTTTGATTTTTTTCGAAAAACGAAAAATTAAAATGAAAATTGTTTTTTTATTTTTTTTTAAGTTTAACCACCATATTTTTTTTTTGTTTTGGGGAGGATTACTTTTAAAATTGGTAGATTTGATCCTTATAATAAAAGTAATTTTTCCTGTAGAAGTTACTTTAATCGGAATTTTCTTTCAGCTTTTTTTTATTTTTTTTTAAGTTTAACTCCCATAACTTTTTTTTTTCTTTCAAAAACAATAGGGATCTTCCCCTTATAGAACTTGATTTTTCCTGAGAATTTCAAGTGGATCGGATTATTCGTTCTTGAATTATCGTGTCCAAAAAAAATCGTGACATCAGACAGACGGACAGACGGACAGACAGACGGACATTAAAAAAAACAACAACAAACATTTCTTATTTTTTCATGAAACAAATTTGTATCCAAGAATTTTTTTTTCTAGGACGATTTTTGAAAATTTTGGAAAATTCGAAACTACCGTATAAAACTATTCTAGCGCAGGCGCTGTGAATAGTATAATAATCGCCTAGAACCTACTGCCTTACAAAAATAATGGTACCAGAAGGCAGAAGAACTTTTCTCACCCTGGAACCAGCAAATATGTACGGCGCACTGTGTCCAAACGGGAAAAATGTGTTTTTAAATTATTTGTTTTTTCTTTAATATATGGGTTAATTTTAACTTGAAATGGTTTATTAAACTTTTTTCTACCTAAAAAACTATATATTTGTCTTAAATGTTTTTTTGGAAATAATCACTAAACCATTTAACACATTTAACAAAATGTGTAATTTTTCAGTAAATACAAGCCTGTTTGTATTGAAAATTGCAATATTTATAAAAAACATCTTATATTATCGCTTGGGTAGTAAATAACGTAAAATAATTTTGTTTTTAATACTTTTTTCGATAAATAAAAAAGTATATATAAATTAAAATTTTCAAGAAGAAAATGTTTTATAAGTTTTGGGCTTCGACTTCCTCTGACGTCACTTATATATAAAAGTAATTGTATTTAGATTCCCAATTGGTTGTTTTAATATCAGTTGTCGAAAATCTAAAAACTATAGCTTAATTTATTAATTGTCGGGTAGGGAATACGATAAAAGAAAGTTTACCGCTTTAGGGGCCTTGAAAATTTTTTTAGTGGCCCCTAATGCCCCTAAAACTAGATTAATTTTAAATGAAAGAGCACAAAAAAATACACGAAAAATTATTTTGCACCTTCTACCTAACTGCAGTTATGTAGTAGTTATAATTTTTGAAATTTATTAAAGTAAGCCAAAGCTTACCCACGAATAAATTATTTCGAGTTTGGGGCTTTTTTGTCTTGGATGACTGTAGATAAAAATTTAAAGTCTTTGTCTCAAAGCGTTTTAAAGTTATTGTAGTCACAAGTTTCCCGGACAGACAGACCGACAGACAGAACTTTTCTACGAAAATCATCGTTTTTGGATATAAAACGTCGAGAAACGTAAAAAAGTAACAAAAATTTTTCAAATTATTTTTACTAACGCAAAACTTTCCTCGGGGGAAGGTAATTGACACTGTATAAATGGTAGTTTACTTTAATTAATTACAGTTTAATATATTTCATTAATTTCAATGCAAAAAAAATAAATAAAAGCTTTAACAGATTTTTTAAGTAATACTGGGACACCCTGTATAGTATTTTTTTGCTTGGAACACCCCATTTTACAAAAAATTGTTTATTTAGCAAAAAACTTGTCCCAAAAATTAATTTTATAAAAAAACATAATTTAAAACACTTTTTTCCCGTTTGGACCAATAGTGCGCTGTTGCTGAATATTGAATCTATGAAAGCATACTAATATAATTACAATCGCCGTACAGTGTCAAATTACCTTTTTGCCTGGGAAAGTTGTCGGAAAATCAAAAATTCTTCTGGCTTCCGGTACCATTATTTTTTTACGGCTCACAGTGATCATCAGCTGCCAAAAGTAAGGAAAGGTTTTAAAGTTTCAAATTTTCCAAATTTAATTTTATATTTTGTTTAACAATACTCTAATGTATTTATAAAATATAGTCTTAGTTTTTTAAATCACGTCCATAATTTTTGATGCAACAATGAAATGGGCACCATTATTATGACGCTCTGATCTCAAGATTTATACTAAATTTAATGACCCCTAAAAAGAGACAAAGCCTCATTATAAAGAGCAACTAATAGAATCATGCTTCGTCTTTATAAAAAATTAAAAATAATAATAACTTTGAAGGAACTTGTGGTAAAACCTGTAATGTCGCACATATGCGATTATCTTTGTTTAACCTTAAAAAATCGCACTTTTAATTAATTTTTCGCACAATCCGGTCACAGTCGGTCATATAGTAATTTACGTTAGATAGTTATTAATAACACATAAATAATCGGAGTTAGCTAGAGTTAGCTAGGAAAAAGTTATGTGCCTTTTTATGAAAAATAAACATTAAATTATGTGTAAACTTAATATATTTATAGTGATTTGGAAGGCTAGGTATCGTTAAAATTAATTAATTTTTTAGACTTATTTGACAGATATTAACTAATATGTACTAATATGCAATTTTAAAATGTTTAACAACAGTTATGCAAAAAGGAACCAACCCATAATTTTATTTTTATACGGCTTGAAGAACTTTAACTTGGTTTGCCATAGCATCAAATGAATTAAATAAGTTAAAAACATATTTAATTGATACAGGATCGTTTAAAAAATACGTAACATAAAACGCTAATACAAAATAAAAATAATAATGACCATAATATAAACATGTTCATCAGTCAGAAACATTATATGAAGACAGTTTTAATATATTTATCATATTATTTTTTTACGCAGCTCGGGATTTAATAAGCTCGGCTATAAAAAATGTCTTTTCTACCTTAATATATAATTACTATTATTCTGGCCTTGGCACACCAACTGGGTATTAGGATCATCTAATTTTCATAGACTTAATGTGGAATATGAAAATTGCTCTCTGTGCACTACAAAATCCATAATTCCGAAAATACAATGTTTAATTGTCTAGTGCCAAACTTCTATCTGGATGAACAGTAATTCACCTGAAGTTGGGGCATAGTTTCATTGTTGTTGCCATTGTTGAGTTGTTAACGAGGGGGTGGCGTTGGGGGCGCGGGCGCAAGACAACGAGACATCGGGGGCGAAACAAGGGATAAATTGTGGGCCGGAATTCATCATTACCTACAATTAAATTACAAATACCAAGATAAATTGCCGTCTAACAAAACATTTAACTTGAATTTGAGTCTAACTGTGGTATAATCAAAATATTCTTTTGGGAACGTTCAAGTAATACGTAACGCTCCTAGGGGGGGGGGGTGGGGGTCATTTTGGAGTGTTACAAAACAGGGACAACATTCTAAATTTTCGTATACTATACATACTATATTATTGATACCGCTGATTTCGAAAAACCAATAAAAAAAATCTGCGCCAATAGGGTGGTCCAAAATTTTATTTTTTTTTTCGATATTTCTAAAAATATGTCGAATAGCTTCTTTTGATTAGGTTGATGTAGCCAATGTCCATAACTTAAAAATTAAAAATGGCGGAGCCAATATGACGCATCGGTTTTTGAACTTTAACTGTATTTGCACAAAATTAAGGTTAAATCTTTTTGAAAAGTAATCCATTTTGGATAAATACTTAAAATTTAAGCATTTACTAAGATAAAGATATGATCAAACTTAAAAATACATTTAATTCCCCATTTTCGTTAAAATCTTTATTTTAAGATCTTAACCCATCTGTAAAATAAAGTAAATTTTTTAATCATAGAATAATATTATGTAATTATCCTCAGGTATGACTAAAAATATATTACATAATTAATAAAGTCATTCATTCAAAAATTTAAAAAAAATAACGATTTGTTAATGGTTCCTTTCCATGATTTTTATTTACCTATAGTAATATTAGTCTATGGAAAAAAAGTTGCTAGTTTTTGCTAATAAAGGAAAAACATAATAAAGTTTTTCTAAATGGGTATTTTTTGCATAGATATTTAGAACAAGCTAATGGTAATCTAATAATTTTGGCTAAACCCCCTTATAAAATTAAGATTTTACAGCTACCATCATCCAACTGGCATTGTAGAAATGAACCTAAGTACTGATAATGCACTTGACGATAATGACAGTGATGATAATGACAATTGGAGTTATGATTAGTTTAGTTTAGTTTATTGTTAAAGTCTTTCTCGGACCTATTAGTATAGGTGTTTTACACGAAAAATTCACACTTCATTATTATTATGTCATTCAACCAATCCAGTCACGAATCGGGTACATTTTTCAGCGAATCACCTATTTTTAAATCGAAAAAATCCCTGGTACTGAGGATTTTTTCCGTTACTATGTATTTTAGTTGCGGGTAACCAAGAAAATAATATTTGAACAATATCACAGCACCTATGAAAAGTACTGTCAAATTAGTTTGTGAATAAGTCATTTGCGCGTCTTCATAGTAAACTTTTAAAAATGGGCGATAGATTTGCTAGTATTTCTGAAGAAAATGTGGAAATAATTTTAAAATCAGCTGTGCCGGTTAACACTGTGAGGACGAAAAATTCCATATGGAAGCAGTTTACTGAATTTTGCGAGGAAAAAGGTTATTTATTGGACAGCACAACCACAATCGATGAAATAGCATCAGTATTAAAAACATGGGCTATAAATATGAGGAAAGTTAACGGGGAAGAATACAAAGAGTGTTCCGTAAAAACAATATGGAATACGACGGCAAAAATTTTACAGGAAAAATATTTTACCGAATACCAAAGAAGCTTTAATCCTTTTATAGATGTAGAGTTTTCGAACGCTAGAATGGCTAAAAACGCAATTAGAAAGCAACTCCAATCAAACCCAGCGAAAAGAAAATTAAGTGCATCTGCTCTGGAGGTGGACGAGTACCATTTAATGATTAACGCAAATGATGAAAATACTCCTAGTGGACTCCAGATGAAATTTTTTCACATCGCGTCTGTTGAATTAGCTAGGCGCGGCGGCGAAGGTGTAAATTGTTTATTGGGGCATTTTCAAGAAGAAATGAAAAATAACGGTGAGAAATCTGGAAGAATTATTTACAATCCGGTATTTACGAAAACTTGTCAAGGAGGAGATCAAAAATGTAGTGACAATAAATGGCTTACACCAAATACCCAGAATGCTGATAAATGTCCTGTTCGATTATATAAAAAACTGGTAGAAAAACGGAATAAAAATATAATTACTAATTGATTTTTTTTAACTGCGAATCCTAACTGGAAAGAAACCGGAATATGGTACAAGAATAGCCCAGTTGGAAAAAAATACTTTTTCTAAGTGGAATAAAATATCTGCGAAAAAGGCTGGATTGGACACAAAAAAGAGAAAAATTACAAATCATTCTAGTCGCGCCACAGTCATTTCAAATATGGTTAGGCAAGGAGTACAAGAGCAAGAATTAATAAAAATTAGTGGCCACTCAAGTTCCTCATCTATAAAGCCATATTTACAACTAAATGAAGAACATCATACCACCATATTAGATAAAGTTCGTTCATCTAATATAAAATCTAATTTAGCACCAGTACTACCTTTGGTACAAGACAAGAATTTAGCACAAGATAGGGCAACAACAACCATTAGTTCATCTTCAAGCATTATTGCACCAAATACAAAACAAGGACTAAAATTTGAAAATTGTGTGTTTCACAATTGTACTTTTAATTAGCTTAATATAATATATTATAAAGAAACGTTTTAAAAATTCTTCTTGTGGTTATTTTCATTTTTAATTAAAGTTTATAATTTTGTTTATTTGAATTGTGAATTTTTCTTAACAAATACAACGCAACCTCATGTTTTTTTCGTCTAAGTTTGCTGTTTGTACTTACGAAAACCTTTTTGCTTATCAAGCACTCGACCCAGCGAATGCAAAAACCCCTCCCGCTACGCGGTCGTGGTTTTTATATGCATTCACTGTGTCTCGTGCGTTGCTAAGCAAAAAAGCGTTCGTAAATACAAACAACAAAATTAGCAGAAAAAATCCCTCGGTCTTGTTATATTAACTATGATAATTGACTGAAATGATTACAAAGAATTTAGAATAGATAATCTTCACTATTAACAGCTACTCTTCTCTACCATAACAAAAATCTCCAAACATTTTTAACACTTAAATTTTGATACCATTATCTTTCCCAACATCCTTCAATCCTGCAACCTTCGTATATCCCTACAAATCACCCAAACCAAATATTATGTTTTTTTTATGGTGATGTGATTAAAATATTTTAATTAATTTTAATTTTTTCAGATTAAAATTTACAGTATTAATCCCTCTCCAAATTAACTCGTGAGAGTTAATAAATTTTTACTATTTTTCTTATTATTTAAAGCTGATTAGTAGTTTTTAGATTTTTGTCCTACTAGAAACTCAGTCTGGACCACCGTGGTTAGAGGCCATACTTAAAATACGTTAAGCACTTACAGGGGAGGATACTGCTTAAGTTTACCAGGGGGAGGGTTAGTGATGGCGCGTTATGTTTTTTATTATTTTTAACATAATAACAGTTGTTTTTATGAATTTTTTTTTATGGGAAGTCTTGGATGATATTGTTACCGATTTATAGGGTCTTAGCATTACGAAGCATTACATGAGGGCAGCGGAGGGGTCAAAATTACAAAATTTTGAGTTGCGTATTTAATGTACATAATATGTACCCCAAACATTAACTTTTTTATAGTTTTTTTATAATAGGATTCTACAGATAAAAATAAAATACAAACGTACACTTGTTGGTATACGGTTTTCGATAAAAATGCATTTAAAGTTATAATTTCCCGTTTCAGGGACCAAAAATTAAACACTTAAATGTTAAAAACCAAAATTTCAATGATGCAAGGTAATTTAACTTTAAAACTAAGAAAAAGCTCCTATACCTAGGTAGGTCCAAAAATCTCTATTAAAGATTTAGTAGCCTTAAAAAAAGTTTTTATGGGGCAGCCTTTTAAAAGGCGCATTTTTAGAATCGATTTTTGGAACATGTATAAAAAGTTTTTGATTTACCCTGTATACTTAAAATGGTTTGTAACATTTTAGTATTTAATTTTTGACCCTCGAAATGCTTTAGCTTCAAGTACATTTTCGTCAGAAACGCTTAATATAAAAACGGTATTTAAAGAGTATATTTTTTATGTATTTTTACCTGATTAATCATAACCTAATAATATTTACGCATAAAGTTACACAGAAAAAAGTTTGGCCCAAAAAACTGATAAAGCCTCCCCTTCCGCACGCCCCTGATTAAGATAACTACATAAACATAACATAGGATGAAGTTGAATTATATGCAAAACCTATATCTCAAAGGGTTTCTGATTATCAAATCAAAACTGGATTTTTAAGCCGCTTTTGAAGGGGCGTAGTTTTTTTACGATCCGTTTTTGGACATACCCAGGTAGCAAGGGATGTTATATTACAAGAAATTAACATCACTTTTGGGTGTATTTTTAAACTAAATCATAACATCACATAATATTGAAAAATAACATGTATTTAACATCACATTTGCAACGTAACACGTGTGACGTGACAACCATGTTATTTAATAACAAATATTTAGCAACGCTGTGAATATATAGCATGTCACATATTAACGTGGCTTTCACGTGAATGTCATGTTATTTTGCTTCTCACCGACGTTCGAAGCAAAAAAATCGATATAAGATGATGTTGATAGAGTAAATTATTATAAGGAAATTGTATACACATTATACGATTTCCAATGGATAGGGGGCTCTGCCGGGCTTCTCAAGACCACGGACACGGATTAAAGGAATATATTCTCCGCTTAATCTGCAATTTCGTATTTAGAATCTTTTTCAATCTGTGATTGTTTCAATTACTGATTGATTTTAAATCCGATTTTTTTATAGCGTTTTTAATGGTTTTAATTTAGAAAAAGCTAATGTCCTAAAATATTATTTAAATATTAAAGTACCAGTAAAGGGCATCCATAAGATATTAGATATAACAGGAATGTGGATTTATGATGTCACAAACACGTTATTTTCGGGATGTCATTGTGTGATGTTATTAGGGGCGGACTTAGGACATCCCCACCATGCTACATTCTTGTTAAATGAGACTACAATCTTAACATCACATGTCACATATTAACGTGACTTTCACGTGAATGTCATGTTATTTTGCTACCTGGGTACTATATTTATAGGACTTTATTACTACATTTAAATAATAGTGATCCGTTTGCCAAAACCAAAAACTGTCCTTTGTTAATTTTCCAGGTAAATTTAGATTCCCTGGGTAATCTAATAACACGACTAGAGACAAGGGAGTCTTTCGGGACCAAACTTGGACATGCAGATAAACTGTTCACTCGTGGCTTGGTCCTTGTCGACAATAAATATACACGTATTCATGACGAAGGTGGACTTACACATTGGGGTATTTCAAAAAACACATTTTATGTCCCCCTCATGTAGTGAAAAATACTATAACAAAATTCTGTGCCAAATTTCAGCTCAAAATAAATAAATAAGTGTTCGTCCTACTTTATTTAATTGAAAAAAAAAATGAAAAATATATATTTTTTAATCAAACATATTTATACTATGCTATACAGGGTTATTTAGAAATTGGGTCATTAAAAAACACATATAGATCTATGAGTTTAATTTTCCCAAATTAAACAAAAAATATTCGCAATCGTTTAGGAGCAGATTTTTTTTTAAGAAAACATTACTAAAATTACTACGCCACTGGCTGGAAGTTTATAAGAAAGCGCTGTTGCCAAATTGATTAATTTCATTTTTAAAGAGTTCTTTATTCTAATGTTCTAGCTGATTCAGAATTTCTATTTAATTGAAACAGAATGATTCTGCCGTTAATAATGACATTATTTAATTACAAAAAAATCATAGGGTTACTTTTTCATAATTTTAAAAACCGTGCGTCTTTTGTTTAAAAAATTAAATGAAATGATTATTCTTATATAACGTATTTACATACTCACCGTCTCATTTAAAAATTATTTTCTGGTTAAAAGAACGATACACATGCATTTGTCCATGATTGTACCTTTAAGTAAAAATTCACCAACTTTCAAGATATTAGCTTTTTTTACTCACTTCTTGAAAACTTTTATTACAAGTACCGTTAATTACACACGATTACATTAAATTTTAACAATAGAAAAACCTTTATGCCGAAATTTCGTTAAAATTTAGTTTTGTGATTTATTTGATACATGTATCGTATTTTACGTTTCTATTGGTATGCAAAAATTGATACGCAGTGACTCTGTAAACAATAAAATCGCGTATAGCGCATGCGCTAGCATCCAGAGTTGTGTTGTGGTTAAGATGTCGAACAACAGAACAACGAAAAAGAAGATTGCCGGTTTTTAATAAATTATTTAGTGTTTAGTGTTTCGAGTAAAATAAATGTTATAACGTATTATAAACAATTTTAACTAAGTTTTTAAGCAGGTGTGGTGTTAATTACATGAATGTACTTACGCATATGAATATTTTACCAACCCTTGTGTGTTTATCAAGGTTAATTTATAATGTGTTTTTGCAATTAATAATGTCTTATTAAAGTATTGAATTTGACCCATACCAATAAATCATTAAGTGTTCATTTCCACTCAAAAGATGTTGATTAAGTTACTTAATTTAAGTATTTGTTTTGATTTTTTCAAGGATCTATGTTAAGTTTTCCAACTTCTAACAAAGTGCTTTGTTGTATTTACTATAATAAAACAGTGATTGAGTGTCAGAGAGAGTCAGTTCTAAAAACTTTAAAAAGTAAATTCTTTTCATTTTAACCTTAAGTTTAGCTTAAATGAGGCAACCCGGAAAGCTCGATCGAATAGGAAGGTAAGCTGGTGCTAGCATGACAGCCTCACAAGTAGCTCGGATAAACGGTTTTTTAAAATATTTTTTTTTTGTAATTCATGTAAGCGATTACTTGAACCATCAGGGGTCCCTGATTTTTTTAATGACCCTATTTCTGAATAACCCTGTATAGTGCAAAATACAAAAAATAAATCTGTGCCAAATTTTAGCTCAAACAAATTTCATTTCGAAAACAAGATTTTATGAGAAATTTTAGCTAAAAAAATAGCCCCTCCCACTTCATTTAAAAACTAAAAATATATATATATATATATATATATATATATATATATATATATATATATATATATATATTTTTTTTTTTTAATTTTCCTTACAGCTCATTTCCGGGCCAACCTTTATAGGAACTTTTTTCATATTTTCTAATGTAAAATTCTCGAATAACCCTTTAATAATTTTTTCCAATTTTTTTCCAATACCATTTTTTGATCAAAAATTTTGCACGGAATTTATTTATGGTATTTTTCACGACATAAGAAGTCCCCACTTAAGATTTTCAGAAACGCATTTTTTTAAATGCCCTAACTTACACATAAAATCCTGCTACAGGGTTCCTGCAGGATTATGTAAATTGTAAATGCAGTGTATTGAACCACGACATCTTATTCGTAAGCAAAAAGTACAGGGCGTTTTCGAAAATCTAGAAAAACTTTTATTCCTTTCAAAGATTCATAAGAAAAAAATATACAATAATAATATAAATTACAAATTTTGTTAAAAGGATTAATCTCAACAAATTTTAAGGAAATTCCTCTAAAAACAAAGCACTTATAGGTCCCTAGGGGGATATACTTTTAAAAAATGGAAAAAATAGAAGCAAAATTATCTTAATTAAAATTCAATCATACCAAAGTGCGCCACTTAAAAATTTTAATATTCCATTGCAATTTAATTAAGTTTAACTTAAAACTTCACCAGAAAATAAGAGCTATTTGCAACTTTGAAGGGTATACAGAGCCGGCCTTTGCATGAATCAAGTTAACCCCCTGGTTCAGTGTGCCAGCCCAGTGGGACTCCGTGGAGGGGCGTTTTTTCTTTTCTTAGTGGTCAATAGTCAATGATCAGCTAGATAAAGCTTTTTCAGAGGTGAGGACTTTTGTTTGTTTTTTTTTTTAGTTGTCGTCAAAATTATCAGAGGTAAATCTTTTTTCCGAGGTGTTGACCTTTTTTTTAGTCGTCAAAGTTATTAGAGGGTAAATCTTTCTTTTTTCCGAGTTGAGGACCTTTTTTTAATCGTCAAAATTATCAGGGGGGTAAACCTTTTTTTTTGGTATTCAAAAATCTTTTTTAAAGTTTTTTTTTTGGTTTGGACTTTTTTAAAGTTTTTTTTTGGTTTGGTTTTTTTTTGGTTTGGACTTTTTTGGGCGCCAAGTCAAACGCTTGCTTTAGGGCGCTAAATTGCAAAGGCCGGCCTTGAGAGTATACTATAGAATATAACCTCCCGCCTAGCTTTAAAAGATTTTGGCGTAGAAGGGTTTTAGTTTTTTAAACGTATTAGTCATCAACTGGGTTGGGGCCTGCACTGTAAAAACTGCATGTAAAATAATGTAAAAATACATGAATTTACATAGTACGGAATAGTAAGTTTACTATTCTGGACTATACATAATTCATGAATTTATGTAAAAGAATGTAAAAGAATGTAAAAGAATGTAAAAGAATGTAAAAGAATGTAAAATAATGTAAAAGAATGTAAAAGAATGTAAAAAAATATATTTACATTTTTTTTTTTTTTTTTTTTTCAATTCAATTAACTTTATTTAAAATTATAACTTACAATAATATTTTTTCATTTATTTCACGCTAGGCAAAGCCCGTTTTGTGAAATCTGAAAGTATACATTTTATTAACTAAACCTAAATTTTAAGACTAACAAAATAACAAACAAAAATTAAAACTAGTAAATAGTGTGTGCGAGGAAAGAAAATAGAAGTAAACAGACAAAAACAGAGTAAAGGAGACAAACAGGTAAAGAAAATAATTGATAACTAATTGTTATTGTTATAAACATGACCTATATATTATTATTAATTATACCTTTAAGCGAAATGCTATTATTTTTCGTAAATAACCTTAGTTCACGCTTCAACTTTGTTGTGAGTGGGATATTTTTTAAAGTTTCTGGTAGACTGTTATATAATTTAGGCCCCAAAAAATAATTGAACCTTTGAGCAAATGATGTCTTGCACTTTGGAACCAACAATTTCTCAAAAGCACCCGTTCTTGTCGAGCCAAGTTGTAAGTAAAGAGCTCGCGTGTGTCAAGAAAACCAGGCTCGCTATACAACAAGTTAGTTGGGTATCTTCGGCCCTTATTAAACAATATTTTAAGTAAGGTATTCTGCGCGACCTCTAGAAATTTAAGTGTGGTTTTATTTAGACCACCCCAAACTGAAATGCAATATTTTATCATTGACTCAGCCAAGGCATAGTATACGGTAGTTTTATTTTGTTCACTTAAAAATGTATTTATCTGACTGAATATAGGTATCAGTCCCCTGAGCCTCTTAATCAAAACACCAACATGCTCATCCCATCGCAAATGTTGATCAATTTTTACACCTAAGTATTTAACTGAATTTTCTTTTTTAATGTAAGGGCAGTCACAGTTAGTGCAATTGTTCTTATGAATATAAAGTTTTTTCATTGCAGGTTGATCAACACTTGTAACGGAAAAAGTGAGGAAATTGGTTTTAGATATATTAAGGCTCAGGGAATTGAAATTAAGCCAGTCAAGTATTTGTTTTAATCCTTCTTGGGCCTTTTCATAGACGCTTTCCCACGACTCTCCCTCAAATATCGCAGCTGTGTCATCAGCGTACGATAATATTGTACAGTTTTTAATATAATTAAGTAGACTATTTATATAAATTAGGAACAATAACGGTCCCAGTACTGTTCCTTGCGGGATACCTGTTTGGACCGTTAAAGGGTCACTTAAAACTCCATCTAGTTTGACCTGCTGCGATCTATTTGAGAGATAGTCGCGAAATAGCGCTAGAGGAATTCCTTTAATTCCCAGTAAGTTTAACTTTTTCAATAATATTTTGTGATTTACCGTATCAAAAGCCTTGGCCAGGTCTAAAAATATTGCAAGACATTTTTTATTTTTGTTTAGACTCTGTACTACAGTACTGGTAAATTCACTAACTGCATGTTCTGTACTTACACCAATTCTAAAGCCATATTGATTTGCATTCAGTATATTGTGCTTTAATAAATATTCATATAAGCGTTTTTTGAGACACTGCTCAAATAACTTTGCAAACTGGTTTATAACTGAGATTGGCCGGTAATTTGTTGGATTTGTTCTCTCTCCAGCTTTGTGAATTGGTGTAACTACAGACTCTTTCCATTGTACAGGTATTTTACCACTTGAGAATGCGAGATTTATTATATGAGATAGAGGTCTCGCAAAGTACATATGAAATTTTTTAATAAGGGACGAAGACACACCATATAGGCCAGACGCTGAATTACTCTTAAGCTTCGTAATAAATACAATTATTTCATTTTGAGTGACAGGTGTTAAAATAAATAAATCTGATATGTTCTTTTCGGATGGTTCGGTTAAGCCAACTTTATTTATTTTTTTAGCCATTTTGATGCCTATTTCAATAAAAAAATTGTTAATGTAATTTGCTTTGTCCTTCGAGTTTGTTATTGGTTCATTTTTTTTATTTAGTAGCTTATTTATCCCTTTTTTCTTTTTTTGTTTATTATTACATGCATTATTAATGGTTTGCCAAAGCTTTTTGCAGTTGTTTTTAGCACTTTCCAATTTATTTTTATAAAATGTATCTTTAGTTGCCCTGATTAACGTTTTCAATGTATTTCTATAATTATGAGATCTAGTTTTGTTTTCATCAGTTGATTTTTTTAAATATAATTTTCTTAAATTATCCCGTTGTTTTAGTGATGTAATTAAGCCTAAAGTTATCCATTCTTTGATTTTTTTATTTTTGTTTTTGATATTAATTATTTTTGTTGATTTTTTCATATAACTTTTTAATTTATTAATAAAAATATCATAGGCGTGACCTACGTCATTTGATAAATAAATATCTTCCCATGTTTCATTTTGAAAATATTGCTTTAGGATATCCAAATCAATTTCTTCCCTGGTATTAATTTCGCTTTTTGACTTTATATTTGAGTCGACCCGTTCTCTAACAGAGAGTAACAGAGAGTAATGGTCAGTAAGTGAATTATTAAAGATCATACTTGTAATGTCAAATTTATTTTTAATTAAAGAGTTATTCATTTTAATGAAGATATGATCTATAATAGTTGACCCACTCTCCGTAACTCTTGTAGCCTGATTAATGTATGATATGAAACCAAAATGAGACATGGTACAAAGATAATCATTGACATCGTTATCTGTAAAATCTAGTAGATCATAGTTTATGTCGCCCATAAATATTTCGATTTTTTCATGTTTTAGAGTTTTAAAATAGTTATTAATGTCCGTAACAAATGTTTGTCTATTTGAGCCATAGACTCTATAGGTTCCTGTGATCCCAATATTTATATTTAAGTGAGGCAATGCAACTTTAAGTCTTAATAAGTTTATTTCACTTTGCGGAATAACTGTTACATCAGCGTTCAAACTATCATTCACATAAAATATAAAACCATCATTTTGGTTGAATCGTGAATTATTGTAGTAAGCTGTAAAATTTGGGATGTTATATAAGTTAGTATTTTCAATAATTCGCGTTTCTGACAAAGCAATGATATCTAAGTTTTTCGTGTTTAGAGACTGTAGGTATATTAGGAGTTCATTGAAGTTTTTGTTTAAACTTCTTATATTAAAATGTATTATATTTAAGGTTCGCTTACCATTTATTTCTTGTTGAATATCATCAATATTTTTAATAACCCTTGTATTTAAATTATTGTTTACCTCCACCTCCTCAATTAACTCTAAGGCTTCTATTTTCTATTTGTTCACAACACACACCTAACACTAATAGACAATACACTAAGTATAAAGATTAAACTGCATTAACTCCAATGGTAAGCGGTATTATTTTAGATCTGATTCACATCTTATATTTACTTTATTATTGTTTATAAATATAAATATTTCACCTTTAATGGTCCATGCATTGTTTTTATGGATATCAGTCACTTTTTTGTACAATTCTAAAGTCTTTTTTGTAAGTACTTCACATACCGAATAAACTGAGTTCTTAAGTAATTTTTTGTTATAAAATACACAATCTCGTTTCCATTGATGCAAAAATTCAATTATAACAGCACGAGGTTTTGATTTATTTACATCTTTTTTTCCAAAGCGATAACAGGTATTGATATCGTTTTTATTAAGGTTGACATTTAACATGGTGTTTAATGTATTGCATATATAATCAATTAAATTTTTGTTTTCGGTTTCCGGGACTCCTCTAAATAACAGTTTATTGTAGTTTTTTCTTTTATTTGCTAACTCCATTTTTCCAGCAATATCTTCATTTTCTTGTCTCATTTTATCTATATCCTTTTTTAGCTCTTCAAATGACGTTTCAACATACTTTTCTAATTTCGATATTTTTTCTTCGAAATTGTTGGTGCCATCGGGGTTGGATTTTGATTGTTTTAATTGGTTATAATCATTTTTTAGGCTATCTAACTCCTGCTGTACTAAGTTTTGAATATTTACCATTTTCTCACTCAGATCCGCTTCAGTATTTTTTCCTCTGGTTTTTGGAGGCATTTTAGAAATTTTATTGATACCTATTTAACAATACGCAGTTTTTCAAATATTTCTCACTATAGTTTTTTATTTTTGTTGTTTTTTAACTTTTAACCACTTTATATTGGAGCAGCAAAACTTTCTACACTCGCGCGTTCGCCATCTTATGCACATTCATTCACATTGATTTACATATTTTTACAATGTCGGGCTATGTTATTTTAAGACGCGCGTGCGCTTTGGACAATAGCCAAGAAGGCGTCGCATCACAAGACGGACCGTTTAATATTGTTATTGTTAGAGAGATAGCGACGCATGCTGCTAGGTTAAAGTGTTAAAAGTGTAAAAAAAGGTAAATATTATTTATGTACAATATTAAAATGCTTTATTTGTGGCCTAAAATTTACATTCATTATAAATTACGATCTTTATCAACCAATAGATCTTTAAAGAAAGATGTAAGCAGTTTATACTCCTATTAAGGGTGCAAATCGTTTGGTTTATTAAAGCAAATGAACTTTACGCTACGATATTTCAAAAAAGCCTTGACACAGAGACTTGTAATTTGGAAAAAACATTTTCTAAGTAGTAAATATTTTTTTTCAAAGTTAAAGTCTGTATGTCAAAAAGTCCAAACCATTCTGGACTATGTAATTTTTAGCGTTCCGGTCTATGCAAAATATTACCATTCTGGACTATGTAATTTTTACCGTTCCGGTCTACGCAAAATATTACCATTATGGACTATGATATTTTTACTGTTCCGGTCTATGCAAAATATTACCATTACGGACTATGTAATTTTTACCATTCCGGTCTATGGCAACATATTACCATTTACGGACTATGTAATTTAATGTAATTTATTTTTACCGTGTGCGGGAGTCGAAAAGTTTTTTGTTCCGGCATTTGACGAAAGTTAATGATCTTTTTTGACAGTCATCAACTTGGCCCTAGGACATAAACTTACCAAGGGCGTTACAATTTGTAACTTACAAAGTAGAAAATTTAGATCACTGTGCTTTTAAGGCATAACAAAAATTATTGTTCTAACTAGGAAACAGAAGGGTGCCTTGTGGCTTTTGTTTCCGCCTACCTATTATTATTTCGTAATTTGGTGTGGCATTTAAATTAGACAATATGAATATGACGGAAGATAAAGGGTAAATTAAATAATATTTAAATATTAAATACTTATGGTTTAATTAAAATAACTGAAAAAACAAACTTTTTTATTTATTTTTTTTCATTCGATTGTATCTAATAAATAATTAAATTAAAAAAACACCCCACTGATAAACTAAAAAGTATGAAACAAGAATAATGTAAAATAAAATTATATAGTTACCGTCGCAGTCGGAGGCCTGTTCTGCCTTCATATTATTAAAACATTTGTTTATTTAAATTAAGTGAATTTTTTTATCATTGTTATGATATTAAGAATTGGCCCCCGATTGCGAAGGTAACTATGTTTATGTTTTATGTTTATTTTTAACCTCGTACTATTCTACTTAATTAAGCATCCCCTAAGTCCAGGACTTGTGTGGGCTAGTAGTAGAGGGAACCACCGGCTTTAATTGACTTTCGAACCAATATATCTAGGGAGTACGCCTTCGCCAAATTTCAATTATTAATTAACTGAAAAAGGCAATCGGCGCCAGTGAGGTTTGAACTCACGATCATTAGTGTCAATGCTATATCGAGCCTTAGACCGCTGAGCTAATCTCCCAACTATATAATTTTATTTTACATTATTCTTGTTTCATACCTTTTAGTTTATCAGTCGGGTGTTTTTTTAATTAAATTATTTATTTTAAACTTTTTAAACGTACTTTTGTTTGTTAAATAAACGGTTTTTATTTTAGGCTAATGAATACAGCTAATATGTCTTAGATATATAGGAGAAGTCGGGGTTAACTGCGCCGCTTTTTTTCATATCGAGTTTTGGAACAACCTGTAAACAATTTTCAAATATTTTCTATAACAAAAGGTAGATTATTACTATAGTTAAAACATATTAATACTTCAGACAAATATTATTTATATAAAAAAAGTTATTAGCTATAAACCAGTTAACCCCGATGGATCAGTTAACCCCATAGTTAACTGGACCACTACTTAGGGTTAACTGGTCCACTAGCAAAAATGTATTGTAATTATTGTGAATAAAAACGATTTGAAATCAAATAAAATTTAATTCTAACATAAAAATAGACAACATAATATGTTAAATATTGGATATTTATGAGGGTTAACTGGTCCGGGGTTAACTGGACATGGCCCAGTTAACCCCGAACTAATTAATATTGACATAAGTGGTCCAGTTAACCCCGAACCAGTTAACCCTGAGTGACACCACTGAATAAAATTATTACTTAATAAGATATTAGAAGGCGGAAATTATGCAGAATAATTAATAAATACTCAGTATATTAGGTAAAATATTAGTCTAGATCCTCCTATTAATAAAAAAGTATTAATTAAAAAATAAAAGTTAAGGTAAATACCCACTTTTCATCGAATTAAAACACAATAATTTACATCCAATAATTTAATTTTTATCTAACACGGTGCGACAGAAAATTTAGGCAAGAAATCTGCCAACGTCAGTCCTTAATTTAGGACCACTATAGTCGAGTCTAGAAGGAGTTTCACTACTTTAGGTCACTTAAGCGATTTTTTCAATTTAAAATTTACAATGCACCCTAATATGTAAGACCCATTTTTTAAGTTAGCATTTCATAACTTTGGGAAGTGAACTCCTATCAAAAGAAATGAAAAAAGTTCATATAAGCTTATGTCCAAAAATGCTTCGTAAGGGAGCTACGGTCCTTCAGTGATAGGTCCCCAAATTAGATTTTCGTTTATCTCAGGAACCCTTGAGCTACAGAAATGAGTTTATGCATGTGTTTTTATATCAACAAGTCCTATTAATATACATATACGTATACTATTTACATGTTTTAATTTTAGCCAAGGGTGGGCCAAACAGGAAGGCTCAACTTTTTTGTACAATTCTTTTTTCAGCTTAACTTTTTTGCTATTTTTTGTTATCCCATACATAAAAGTACATAAAAAAGGTCATATGATGTAATCATCTAAGACTCACTGTTTACGAGAAAAATGCAATTAAAGTAATATCTTAGGCTTTAGTGACTAAAAATAAAAAGCAATCCGTAAAGATATGTAATGCTTCGCATTCCATAGTATAATCTTTACTCTGAATCGTATATTGCTTTTCCTCGATATACTTTTTAGTCACTAAAGCCTAAGATATTACTTTTAATTGCATTTTTCTCGTAAACAGTAAGTCTTATATGATTACAGTATATGACCTTTTTTATGTATTTTTATGTATAGGATCATATTCAAACTAAAACACAGCAAAAAATTTAGGCTGGAAAAAGAATTGGGTGAAAAAGTGCTTGGGCCTTCCCGTTTGACCCGCCCCTGGATAAAATTACCACATAAAAGTAGTATATATTAATTGGCCTTGTTGATATAAAAAAACATGCATAAACTCATTTCTGTAGCTTAAAGGGTTCCTGAGATATTAAACGAAAATCTAATTTGCGGGCCTGTCACTGAATGACCGTAGCTCCCTTACGAAGCATTTTTGGACATAAGTTTATATGAACTTTTTCATGTCTTTTGATAGGAATTCACCTCCCAAAGTTATGAAACGCTAAATTGAAAAATGGGTCTTGTATATTAGCGAGAGCTGAAAACTTTAAATTAAAAAAACGCTTAAATGACCTAAAGTAGCGAAACTCCTTGGGGACTCGACTATATTAGACCTATATTTTCGAATGACGCTGACAGAACTGTTGCCTAAAAGATCAACATCGATTTTGTCGCACAGTGTAATTTAATATTTTATAGTAAATTTTTTATTTCGTTAATTTTGCTAAAAATATGAAACCTATTACGGAATGTGCCATAAAACGTCATAGATTTCATATATCGCAATAGGTTTAATCCGCTTACGAAATGTGCTATATACCGTAAGAGTTTTCTGTGCGATTTGACTAATATTCTAAGACAGTCGTAGAAAAAAATAATTCTTACACAGGTTCGCTATTTTGTTTTTGAGGAATGGTGTAATTTTATGAAAGTCATTTTATTTGTATAACTTATGGGACCTCTAAAATTAAATATAATTTTTTTATTTTACTTAAACATAGTAAGCCTAGAAAATTAATATGGTCCCTCAACGAGGGTTGGGGAGCTCAAAGATAAGTTTTTATTTTGAGATGCTATATTTTAAGTTTCTAGCTAATCTCGAACTGAGTAAAAAATTCCAAAAAAAAAAACATGCTTGTTTGGTTGCGACAATATAAGCTCCTTTGTTCAAATTTTAATAAAGAAATATTGTTTGACAGGCGGATGTGTTGCTATGGAAAATATGCGAGGAATGTGATGCCTCTCACTTGCATGCACGCACGCCTTATGACGCTTATGACGTAAAGAAGAAAGCGCGCGTGATACCTCCCCCTTTCGTCGGAGCTTTTTTACGGTGTGGAAGACTATATTATCACTTCCCAGCATGGTTGATGAACTTATAAGTGGTCCGACGTACGAGACTACGTTACTAACCTTGTGTAATATAATTAACTGACTTTTCAGTGATTTCCAGATATAAACCAGGCAACAGTGGATAGAGCATCTACTAAACTCTGATAAAACGCAAAAATCTAAAACTGGTAAATTTTGACATCAATTTTTAAAATCGTTTATACCTCGTAAACTGTAAGAGACAATATAGGCCCTTTTCTGGCGGGGGTCCACAATTAAGCAAAAGTTGTTAAGTTGTTGTGTCATCAATCGAGAGCATTAATTGCCGATAACGTTACCGAGCAATTTGAGGCTATTCCTGTAAATTCCTGTTAATTACAAGCTCGATTCTCTGCAATCATCCAGCTTCTTCATTATCCTAAAGGATTCCCCGTTGCTTTACTTCTGCTAAGTGCATTGCCAGAACGCCAATTTTAACGAACAATTATTGACAATATAATTGATATAAACGTTCTTCCATGTTCGAGAAAATTTTAACGATATATAAGTTTTTTGACATAATATTTTACAAAATGTACGTCGATAAAATTTTCAAATTACATATTATGGAATTATACTCTTCACGGTACGCAGCATTAGAAGAGTTTTATATTAAGCTTTTTAAGTTTGCAAAGTTAATAAATTATGCAAAAATATCCCTACCTACCACAGTTGTCCCCGAGTACGCTTGGGTTAGAAAAAAAATAAAAAAAATAAGGTTGATTCTTGTAGTAATCGATTTAGAGATAATATATCCACCAAAATCCAAATCCAGAAAATTCGCTTTTAGCAGAAAATGGTAGATCTTCTTTGAATAGAGTTATCGTTTACAACATTGGCTAATAGAAAACTTTTTGAGTGTATTTCGAAAGTATTTTTTAGGTAGATTCCAAATATATTTTCAAAAATAGGCTATAATTTTTCGTTAAAGAGAAAAACGTATATAAAAAAATGGAAAATTTAAATAATGGGTACTAAGGGTTAAATGCAAATTTTGTATTTATTTAATTTTAGCAAATATAAGACTTATGACTAAACCCAAAGAAAATTTATGTTATAAACTAAATAAATACGCTAATGACAATTTAAAATAATAACACTAGGCAACAACTCTCAACTTTTTTTTGCCCCGATCGAAAAGTAAATTTTTCTTACTAATTCGAGGGCGTAGAAACCGAATCTGACGTTAGAAAAATTTCAGCACCTAAATTTTTTGAGATATAAGTCCAGGAAATAATGGCGTTTTCTTTTCAAAATCTTAAAAAAAAGAGTAGGATTTTGAAAATTTTAGGGTATATTAAAAAAGTACGCAAAAAAAATAAAAAGCTTATAATGAAAGTGTAGAGTTTACTTAATTGCTCTTTTGTGGCAAAACTATCAAATCTGTATAAAAATTTCATAGGACTAATTTGTAGATTATAAAATTCTCTACAAAAATATTTATACAAATATTTTTTTATTTTGCTTAGTTTGTTCGTAAAAAGTAAATAAATGAAAAAGAAACAAAATTAAAGTACACAGTGTAAACTTTTTTCCCGATCCCAAAAAATATAATTTTCTTATCAATTTAAAGGCGCAGAATCTAAATTTGACCTTAAAAAAATCTAGCACGCCTTTTTTTAAATTTTAGTTCCGGCAATTATGCAAATTTAAAAATAATTTATAAATTAAATTATATATAATCTAAATTGTTGTAATTATAACACTCTAAGTATGTATAAACTACCTTCTTAAAGGTCCAGAAATGAGTATAAACAAATAAACAAACAAACAAATAAAACAAAATATTGTGTATTTTTTTTTTTTGTTTTTTGAATGGTTCTATATCATAAAAATGTTACTTTATTACATAAGAACCATATTACGTAACATTTTTTAAGTTTATTTTTGACCCCCTAGTAATGATTTTTGACAATTTTTAGCATACGTAGCGTTAAGCTTGTCCTCTTATGCACCCTTCTCCTTACCCTCCACCCCTAATTAGTTTTTTCACATTATCCATTTTATATTTTTTAATCATATTTTTTATAATATCCCTATTTATTCTACCTACGAATTTAAAGTTTTCATGTTTTAAGTTGGGTATTTTTTAACTAATATTGAGTTGCCAAATCTAAATTTGTCCTCGGAATATTTTTATCTCCCATGATTTTAGAACAAAAGAGGGATAAAATAATGATTTTTTAACATTTTTATCTTATTTTTCTCAGAAAACTTAGGTAGCGACCCAAAATTAGTTAAAAAACATATGACTACAATCAGGGCAAGAAACCGTGTTGCCTAGTGTAATTTAACTGAATTAAAACAAGCCTTCTAAAAAAGCTGCTATTTCTACATATGTTTAGGTTAATTTTCAGTCTGTTCGGCAGTGTAGTTTAGAAAACCAGTGATCTTCAATAATTCAAATTTTATATTTCCGTTTCAGCTATTGTTTTGAGTAATCATTTAATAATTATTATTATTGTTGCTAGAATAGACTCTAGTATCTAAAGTATCTTTTTAGTGATTAAAATAATTGTGAGTAATTCATTAATGACATTGTTGATATATTTAATAATCTAGATATTAACTGGTACTAATACAGAAGGCGCCACAAAAAATGTCCTCTTGTCAAAATTATTAATGTCAATTTTTACTAATTTTGTGCTGTTTAAATACAACTATTTAAATTAGGTTATATTTATTTAAATGAAGTAGTCAAATTAAACTTTTATAGGTTACCTGAATTTACCATAAAAATACAATGTTTTATAACAAAATATAAAACACACTCACATGCAACCTTAGGCGTACTACTCTAAACACAATGAAAGTAATTGAAAGAAAGGCTTTATATCAAATAAATGTTTGTTTGTTTGTTCAACCTCGTACTATTCTACTTAATTAAGCATCCCCTAAGTCCAGGACTTGTGTGGGTTAGTAGTAGAGGGAACCACCGGCTTATACTGACTTTCGAACCAGTTTTTATAGGGAGTGTCCGCTTCACTTACGCCTTCGCCAAATTTCAATTATTAATTAACTGAAAAAGGCAAATCGGCGCCAGTGAGAATCGAACTCACGCTGTTGGCTAGTAGACTTGTCATGTACAGACGCGGTAGACCACAATACCAACCCTCCCATAAATATTTTTATTATTATTTAAAAAACACACAAAATTATTGACGTTCGTCTTGTTTTATATGGTATTTTTCTTCATATCGTGTATTACGTGGTCTGTACACCTTAACACGACTTTTTTTTTCGTCTGAAAAAACAACATTATTCCAGAAATTATTTCTTCCCGAATGCTGCAGAGCGAAACCCACTGTTTGCTCTTTACAATTATTTAAAAGAAGTGGCTTGCGAGTCGCATAACAATTTTTTAGCTCAGAATCTATGATCCGCCGTAGAGCAGTTTTGTGCGGATTTTCTCTTAGATTGTTAACTAGCTCCTCATCATCTTCAGCACCAATACCTTTTCTTCTATCTGAACCCACAGCCCTGGATATAGTAATTTAGCCAGCCATTATGTTCTAATTCTTTTAATTGTTCTTTCACTTACACCAAACTCTAAAGCTAAATCCGAGATATTTCGGCCATTTTCCATATATGTTGCTATTCTTAATTTAATGTTTTCATTTAAATATAGAGGTATTATTATTTAGAATATACCAGAATAAAATTATATGTTGTCAGTAGTTTTTTGGACACTATTAAAATGGCAAGGCACCTTACTTTAAATGTAATCTGTAAAAAAATAAAGTGGACTATTTCACAAACAATATATAGGCCAATCAAAATCAAAACGTTGCATTTTTAGTTTCTTGACCAATCAGATCAAAATTAATCTAATAATTTTTGCACATATGCAATTATCACTTGGTTACTATGAAAACTGGCAGTTGCTAACATCTTAATAAATGTTATATTTTTGCAAAATGTGTTTTTAATTTGTGAAGCTTACCTTTAGTTGATTTATTTTTATTGATATAAATGCTTATTTTATTACCAAAATATCCTAGGTATAAACCCTAATTAATTTCAGATAATATATTATAATTTATGCACTTTCCATCTTAAAAGCTTTAAATCACTGATATTCATAAATTTTAATTTATTTAATTGAATCTTGGTATTAAAAACAGGCCACTAAAAACTAATTTAAACACTTATTTATTAAAAATATATTTGCAGTAAAGAATTACGGAAATCAAAACATCAAATGACTGCGCTGGTACAGCGTTGCCAACGTTTATTAGAAGCCGATAATAAATCGTTTTTTTACGAGTGGAAATACCCGTTATTTTATTTCTTTTCAGTTGTAAACTAAACTTTTTAAACAAAAACAGCAATGATCTTTATTTAAATGCTAATATATGTGATAACAACTATTTTATTGGAATAATCTCAAGCATAAAATATCCCTCGAGCAAAGTTTAGACTTGGCAATATTCGCGAACAAGTGAACATCGTGGATTTAAAAAGCGCGGCAAATTTGAGATTAAAATTTTTAATTATAGTTGTAAAGTAATATTGTTGTTTAGTTCTTAAACTTTTAATTTAAATATGGAACAACATAAAACATTGTAAAATTATATAATTCCTTATTTTGTTTGTGAAATAGTCTTTCAAAATACGATTTGTGGATGTTGAATTATACATATTTATTTACTGTATATAAAAAAATATTTTGCTTAAGGAAATTGTTTTCGTGCATTTTTCGTCAAAATTTCTTGCCTGCGGTCTAGGAATTTTGTAACACGAAAAATTCACTCAAACAATTGCCAAGCAAAATATTTTTTTAATACAGTAAAAAAAATATCGATAATTCAACATGCACTTATGATATTACTACTGACAATTTTTCTGGCGATTTCTGTATATGCACTGGTTTAATTATTCTATCAAATTTTTGAAAAAATTCAAAATTTGAAGGATTAAAGTTTCTTCTACATTGCCTGACAAAATTTAATATAACCAATAACATTAACAGTTTTTAGTAGAGGAAAGTCGCCTAATTTCAGATACCATTTACAATCTATTCAATATTTAATACTCGGTATTACTTTTTGATATTTTTTTTATATAACCAGATACAACTTATTATAGCGAACCATGATTTATTATAAAAGCAATTTTATTACAGTTTATTTTTTCCAAAAAACACGGTTAAAAAAAATCAGCGCATTTTTGTGCATTTGAAAAAGGGCTCCTAATTTCGGACATATCCGAAAAAATTTTTTCAAGAGTAGATCTGGATCCCATTGCTTATGTTTCTTGTTATTCCTTCACATTTAAGACGTAATTTAATCATTAAGCGATTTTCTACGAAATACTATAGGAACTATAATTTTAGATTCCCAATTTCGAATATCTTAGTATCTTAGGTAATTTTCGTTTTTTCAAAATTGTTTATCTTAGTTTGTTGTATCATTATAAAAATAATAATTAATGGTTGGTTATCCTGAATAATAATTACCTTGCGGATATCCGAAATTGGGAATCAAATGCACAAAAATGGTCTATCCGAAATTAGGCAACTTTCTGCTTTTTAGATTAGAAATTTGTAGAATGTTTACGTTTTCAAATTGCTTAATTATGAATAGTGGATCAACTTAACTAACATCATAACTTACCCAAGACAGAATCACGAACTTTTATAACGATTATTTATAAAATAAACAAGCATAATAATGCAACTGAGCACAAAACTGCCATTTGCAATATAAACGATTTGTGCTGCCATTTAAAGGGGAGAAGCTCTACCGTTATCATATTACAGGACGGATTTAGTTTGACTTTTGGCTTCACATAAAAGTAGGTTTCTGTTTACCTTTGCAGACAGTATCTTAGATACACTACTATCCGAAATTTGGAAACCATCCGAAATTAGGCGCATTTCCTCTAAAGATTTTTTTTTAGTTTAATCATAATAATTTTGAATTCTCAAGAATATACACTCGACTAGTTTTCTATTAGCCATTGGTGTAAAGGATGACTCTCTTCGAAAAAGAAAAAGTATTTTCTGCCACAGCGAATTTTCTGGATTTGGCTGTTGGTGGATATATTATAGTTATGCAGCTTAACACTAAATTTTGAGTAGATGTTTAAATGCCGGACAAAAGCACCATTTTTTTTAAACTTTCTGTATCGTAAGCTTTCAATTTTGAGAAGGATCTACTTTACCCTACCATGGGTCAGTTTCAAGAAGTTCATAGTGGAAAAATAGATTTGGGTGTAAGTTATGTCATAGATAGTATCAGTCTCTGGGACAATAAGTCAGGATATTAAAGTTTTTAAATTCCGCTACTTTCAGAGCAAGAGCTGATTAAGGAGGTCGCTGCATGAAAATGTTGCTGTTTTCGGCCATCTTTATAAACTTACTTTTTTGGTTCTTGACCTATTTTAACCGTCAAGATTTTAATTAACAGTTTAACAGAAATGTTTATTAAAAACACACGTCGGCCCTTGTTGCTTAAAGTCTGCATTTATCTCACAAACAGTGACATTGACTTTTTTAGGTTTTATAGATCTGGAAAAAAATATTTTGGCGGTATAACTCAAAATACGGAAAAAGTGACATTGGCCTTTTTAGAACCAACCTCAGAATTATAAATTACATTAAGCTTTTCGGAATATTATCGGTATTAATTGTGGCAACGAAATAACCAATAATGCGTTCTGGAATCCTTTCTTTTAGTGTAGGTAAATAGTGTGCGACTATTTAGCAAAAAAAAATCGGACAAAACAAATTTTTAATTTTGGGCTTATTCAAACCTATAATGTTCTCAATTAAAGGAATTAAATGACGTATGTCTCATGTCTTGTCGCACGAGTGCCATTACACACTCGTAAAATTACATACTCCTGTAAATAGTTATTTGCGCTCCTGGTTTGGACTTTTAGGGTAAATCAATTTTTCTGTGTGAGATCGTATTTTGTGGACCGAAGCGGAGCTGAGGTCCACAAACACGACCGAAGACAGAAAAAACTTACCTACGAGTAGCGCATTACGTTTTTCTCACTACCAAGGAGTTAAAATCTTATTTTATTATTAATATTTTTGACATTTATATGTGTGATAATTAAAGAAATCATTTTTTTATAGAATCACTCTATAAAATTAAAAATAGTTGTCTTGTCTTGTCTCCCTCCGGTAAGTCTCGCACACTTAGTGTCCTTGCGCGGTAAATCGGTTTTTCTGTCTTTAGTTGCGGTTTTGTTTGTATTGATTTTATCTATCACTAAGTGCACTCGATATAGCACTTTCCATTACTCACTACTTTTTGAAGTAATGTCAACTTACCTAGTTGGTAGTGAGAAAAAACTATTACCATTTACAATTCTTGTTACGTAACACGTGTTGTAAATATAATAATAGTATATTATACCTACTATCGCAAATTGTTTCTTTTATAAAACAGCCAAAACAAACTATGTACATAGACTAAAGATTAAAATAATAAATAAATCCAAATTTTATAGAACATAGTAAATCAACGGCTTATCAGTCGCCGAACGTGGATGTTTTATGATCAAACACACAAACATGTCGATAAATTAAATAAACTGGCAGCTGAATACACCTTAAAATATCGAAACGGAACTAAAAGAGAATGTATGATTAATTTTTGGTTTTTAAAAGTTTAAAAGTGACCTAGTTTTTGGTAAATTGTTGTAATACCATAGCTATTAGGGTGACCCAAGAAAATTTCAAATTGAAAATTTTGGAGGTCCCATCCCTTAAATTTGTTCATTGAGGTAAGTGTATCATCTCTGATTTTTTTCAGAATTTTTGAAAAAAATCTAGAGGTCGCTCAAAGCCATTTTTTAAAAAGATATGTTTCTTAAACTTTTTTTTTTTTTTTAAGGCCGAAGGATTTTTTATTTAAATCTTTTTAACAAGACCCGGTATAAAGGGATAGTAAATTGTTAACCTCAAAAAAAAAATCAGAAAGTTTTCTTTCAAACTGGCGGAGCTATGCCCTTTTAAGTTCGAAAATACTCTACATTGCTTCATTTTAGGCGAAATGACAGGCACAACAAAAATTGTGCGTGTAGCCCAATATGCCCCCACATAAAAACCACTATATTTTTTTATGTATTTAGCCCATAGCTTAGTTTATGTAATACATTTAAATTTTAATTTAATATGATAAATGTAAAAAAATCATATTGACAAATTAAAAATATTTGAGTGTAAAAAATTAAAGAAAAAGTAAACTATGGTTTTTTTAAGTAATCTTTGGATTATAAAAATAATAATAACTGTTAATCAATATTATATTTTAAGAAATAAAATTAACACAAAAATAATGGAATCAATTTTTCTATTTTATTTATATATACATATGTACACACATACATAGATATATACAGCCTGTTCCAGAACTCGCGTACCGAAATTTGAGGGTATATTAAAAACCCTCTGGAAAATATGAAAAAAATAAAAAAAAATCCATCTTCAATACTAATTAAAAAGGAAGCTATTTAATCTGACCAATCCTGTTGCTGATGTCAAATTACCTAAAAATTAGTTTTTCCCTACTTATTAGTAACTATGGTTGCATTTTAATGGTTGACTCGTGCATTGTTTAAGACTTTCAACTTTAGAATCTTTTTAGGTTATTATTTTTGACAAAACCGACAGAGGCTATCAAATATTCTATTTTTATAGGGTCACTCCATCCGGCGGTGGTTTTATGATACCCGTCTTAGACGGCAGCAACAAACTGCCGCTGCAACTCCATTCAGCGCGCTGAATGTAGTGTTTTTTTTTATTAGAAACTCAGATCTTTTAATTGATTTACTGGCTATAAATTCTACAAATTCTACAAATTAATAAAATAAAAATACAATAACTGAATTTTACTTATTTATTTCAAAGTAATGAACATAGAGAAATTTTTATCGGAGTTCCGAAAAGAGAACACTCTAGCTAGAATGTAATTTTAAGATTGGTGCAGAGGGCAAGGAGTTTTGGAAGTTTAAACGCCATTCAATCTGCCAGGAAACTCATGGGGTCCAACCTAAAAACAAATATTTTAAGCATTTTATGGTGGTTTATTTCTCAAAATAACTTACTATAGCATCTTCCAATATTCCGGCCCAAATATTCAAGGAAAACCTTCGTTGGGGATTTCCTTGCCTGAAGGCATGGGGATTTTCCTCTCCCTAAACATGAGAATTCCTTGAATTAAAAAAAACATCTCTTTAAAACCCAGACTCATCCGTAAAAAGAATGCTTTTTACAAAGTTTTCATTTTCTTGATGTTTCTGCAACAGCCATGTGCAAAATTCGACTCGTAAAGGATAGTCCTCCGGTGTCAAGCATTGTACTCGAGCGTAATGAAAGGGATGAATTTTTTCATCTTTTAGAATTCGTTGAACAGAGGTCTTAGACATATCAAGATTTCTAGCCACGATACTAAGGCTTGTTTCAGGTTCTTCTTCAAAAGCCTGAATGACAGCTTCTTCATTATCAACAGTTCTTGCAGTTCGCGGAGCGCCTCCAATCTCTTTTTTGTTTGGAGTTAAATTTCCATAATTTCTTGCCCTTTGCAACAATCTTAAAATAACATTTCTGCTAGGATGTCCTCTATTGGGAAAACGAATAGAATATTCTGTAACGTAAAAAATCCCTTAACTAGGGTCGTTACTGTCTACGTGGCTCAATTTCTACTAGAGGACTCTGGTACAGTGCCCCTTCACTCAGTGAAGACGGGGTGGGTCTCATAGACCAATAAATATATTTCCAAATACCTAGGCGCCACGTAATTTTAACTGTACCAGCCCTCGTTGACCTGAAAGTGATTAAAACTAGCGAAATTACGAAACCAGAATTAAATGTAACATAGAAATATATATTGTAAATACGTTTTCAGTTATAATACATATACTTAATTAAGTATTAATAGTTCAAAGATAGTGTTCCTAAATAGGCATAAATAATATATTGTGGGAACCTAGCGTGATCACGTAAGGCGTACAAGAGTTATATATATAATATACAAGCTGAAGGCTTACGTAACGACAAATGTAAAATATTAATTAATTAAAGAAGCACCGACGGTAAACTATAAATTATTGATTGGCTGTTGGTTGGCAAAAGACAATAGGACGGCACATAACATAAAACTTATCGCACTGATGCTGGTTCGGATGGACTTGAACCCCTGCAGTACGGATGCGGGTGGTTCGGATGGGCGTGAACCAACCCTGGAGTAAGGTTACCAAATCTCGTGTCTCGCAGACCTGGAGGTATAGACTGAGAAATCGATCTATTGGTTGCCTAGATTCACACCAAGTAGAGTGGACTAGCGTAAAGCCCTGTAAATAGTGGCGAATTACGATATGGCCTAGAGGGAAAGCGTTAGCACTTACGATTTGATCGATGCAATGGCATCGGGAGGCACGATAGCGGCAATCCGCCCTGGAGCAGCGTACGTGGGCAAGGACCAAATGGTGTTATGTCGGCTCTGTAGTGACTGGCCTAGATATCTCAGGATGCGATTCTAAGGACAAAAGATGGCGTCAGAACAGCCACAAGGTACAGCAAAAAACCTACTCACCAATTGAGTTATTCTCCGGAAAATCCGATCTGCTTACACAACTACTATAATTTCATCACAAAACTAACTAATGTGTTTTACAGAATATTAAAGAAGTATCGTATTTAATCCAGCTACAAGCTGAGCGGAATTCAAAATCCGCAGACAAGCGACACAACTTGACTCAATGAGATCTGGCAATTTACTGAACCGGCAAAATGGCAGTTTGGACCTCACCCTCCTAACTCTGGCGGTAAAACAATTGCGCAGAACCTCCTTTTCCATCTAAGCCTCCTAAAACCCTTAATAAAAACTAGCTGAAACACCAAGGTGGATTCAACGCCTTCGTGCGCATGCCCAGCTTATACGAAGCACATGCCGTATAGCAATTCGACCTATCTTAGCCAATGAGAATTATATCCAGTGAGATGATTTTGACAACTGACGATATTCGACAGAAAACAACAACTATGGTTGAATTAAATAAATATACGTAGATCTGCTGCCCAAAACTGGTGACAATTAGTGAATATGTGTGCAATAATAATTTACCAACTCAACGAAATACCTAGAACAATCCTAAGAACCTATGATGTCTGACCTATTCTGATAACCTAAAACGTATGCTTAATCCTACGAAACTACAACTAGATCTTAAATTACTTATATCAGGTGAGTAACTTAATTTACCTAATTAACTACCCTATTCTTTTAATATTAAACTCTTACTAATTATTATTATTATTTTCAGGGCCGAACTATGGTTTATTTCTCCAATTCTAGAATATTGAAGATTTCCTGTTTTTAACGGAGTATTAAGCTAAAATACCAATATAATATACTAATTTACTATATTTCCATATCTCAGGTATGTAATTTTAATTAAATAAACTCAAAATAGCCAAAGTATAGCCGTTATTAAAGTTACCTATTTACCCAATTTTTAAAGGCACCTTCGCCAAAATTTCTAGAAACTATAAATATTATAAAATGAAATTAACACGTTACAATTCTACAGATGTAGCTGAAGCACTCCGACCACACTCGCCATATAAAATTAGCATTTCGCAATACTCTTCTGAAGTAAACATCATGAAAGTTTTGATATTTTTTTATGACATTAATAAATATTTATGTCACATTAATCACCATGTCAACCTACAGAATATGTACCTGCAATAATTAAATTTGCTTCCATAGCTACAAATTCAACCTTTAATGGTAATTTATAATCAGCAACAGTATTGGTCCACTTAAAGCGTTCTTATTTTTGAATTGAACGAAGATGGATTTTTTTTGAATTTTTTTTCATATTTTCCAGAGGGTTTTTAATATACCCTCAAATTTCGGTAAGCGAGTTCTGGAACAGGCTGTATATACACACACACTGATTTTTTACATTTATCATATTAAATTAAAATGTCTGTGACATGATATGTGTGTGTGTGTGTGTGTGTGTGTGTGTGTGTGTGTGTGTGTGTGTGTGTGCGTGTGCGTGTGCGTGTGCGTGTGCGTGTGCGAGTGCGTGTGCGTGTGCATGTGCGAGTGCGTATTCGTGTGCGTGTGCGTGTGCGTGTGTGTACATTAGGGTATCCAGTCAAAATTAAAAAATGGATTTTTTTAGGGTCCCACCCCATAAATGTTCATTTAGGTCAAAAACCAACCCTCAATTTTTTCAGAATACCCTAAAAAAAAGGACTCTTTCGAAAAAATTCTAAGTACATTTTTTTAGCCTTTACTAACCTCATGTGTCAATTTTTAAAAATTTTACCCCATAAAAATTCCCTTTTATTTTTGTAGAGGTGCATAAAAATTGAGAATATTCCTTTATTATCCAGAAACCTTTTTTTGTTCCATATACGTTGAATATCAAAGTTTTTATATCCTTAAAAAAAACAAAACCGTTCACATGATTTTCTATTTAAAAAAGCGCCGGCGGATATTTTTTTAAAAACCTAAAAAAAAATCCAGAGTTGTTTTTTCACCTAAATGAATAATTTTTACGGGTGGGACCCAAACAATTCCGTAGGTCCTGGGCTTTTTAAACACACAAAAAACGTAAAAAAAAAACGATCGACCTCAACGATTTTTTTTATATTTACCTAAATTACTTCTTATGGTGTGTTTAAACAATTTATGAAAAAAAATCAGGGGTCGGAAACAAAAAATTAAAATTTGCAAAAAAGCACCGTGCGTGCTCTTACTCATCTGCTGTGAAGCTGCAAGGGATGATGATAAAAAAATAACACTAGGCAACACGGTTGCCCTGATTGGAGTCATATGTTTTTTAACTAATTTTGGGTCGCTGAAACCGATCTGGCCTCAGAATATTTCTATTACCTAAGTTTTCTGAGAAAAATGAGATAAAAATGTTAAAAAATCATTATTTTATCCCTCTTTTGTTCTAAAATCATGGGAGATAAAAATATTCCGAGGACAAATTTAGATTCGGCGACTCAATATTAGTTATAAAATACCCAATTTAAAACATGGAAACTTTAAATTCATAGGTAAAATAAATGGGGATATTATGAAAAAAAAATATTAAAAAAAAAATGATAATGTGACAAAACTAAGTAGGGGTGGAGGGTAAGGAGAAGGGTGCATAAGACGCCAAGCTTATCGCCACGTACTCATGCTTGACCCTAGGGGGTCAAAAATGAACTAAAAAAATGTTACGTAATATGGTTCTTATGTAATAAAGTAACATTTTTATGATGTAGAACAATTAAAAAAACAAAAAAAAATACACAATCTTTTGTTTTATAAATTATTTATAAATTGGCATAACTGCCTGTACTAAAATTTAAAAAATACGTGCTGGATTTTTTTCAAGGTCAAATTTGGATTCTGCGCCTTTAAATTGATAAGAAAAATATATTTTTTGGGCTCTGGAAAAAAGTCTACACTGTGTACGGGTGAAAATCTTAAAGTGGGACAAAATGAACTCCTTAGAAACAAAAAAAATCAACATAAAAAAATGAGACTTTACTACTTTTTTATTATCACCAATGGAGTCAGGAACTGTCAACATAGTTTGGCCGCGCTGGATTTTAATCGAAAAAAAAAATATTGGCGATTTTATAAAAAAAAGTCGTACATGGCCGTCATTTCGACGACATTTTTTTTAGATCATGTCCTCCGTGGCAATAACTAGTAGAGAGTTTTACTTTACATTTTCTGATAGGTAGTAGGGTCCAATTAAAGTGAAAGAAAACTTTTGTTATCAGCTTCACAAACATGTCCTTATTTTTTAAATATAACGAAAATTCCTATATAAAAAGTTTTTTCTTGGTATTTTATTTGCTACAATTCTATAAATATGCCAAATGTGTCGATGAAAACTATATACAAACTTAAGAGTAGTTTTTATCATAAAAATGGTAGTTTCGTTCGCAATATATTTTCCTTTCGAATTTATATTCCAAAAATTTTACCGTTGTCGAAATGATGGAGAGTCGACGAAATGATGGACAATCGGCGAAATCATGATTCCTTGGAATAATTATTCAAAACAAACTTATAAAAGTAAAAAAACAAATAATCTAATCAGTAAAATACAAATATTAGTAGGTACTAATAAAAAAATATACTTTAGGATTAAACTAAAAACTAAACTTTTGAGCGATCTTTTTTTAAATTTTTCCTTCCTCGTTTTTGCTGTTGTGACATCTGTTTTACAGTGGGTGGAAGATTATCCTCTTCTGATTCTGAAGGTGTAGAAGTAGTTTTGAGTTTTTACGTCAACGTTTTTTTTTTCTTTTTGCTCTCTATTCGTTTATTGGTTTTAGTAACTTTAATTCCTTATTTCTTTATCCTCTTTCTTTTTTTCTCAACAGCTTCAGGGGTCATTTTTAATTTATATCTTCTGTCTTTTTCTCGGGCTAGAAAATGTTCTTTTATATTTTTGTGTGAGTTTTTTCAATTGATACTTCATTTTTACTTTTCTTATTACTTGCATCGCTGACTCTACTGTTAAGTTTTCTCTTTTTCTTTGGAACTGCCTCTTCATCATCAGACTTGTACTGTTTCAAATTTATTTTCCATTTTTGATCTTTTCTAGAACTTCTTTCCATATATGATTTAGCTAAAACGTTTTTCCAAAAAAACTGAAAAAGAATTAAAATTAAAAATAGTCTAGTGTGCCTTTGCTCGTAAATAGAGGCTTCCAAACTAAAAATTTTATAATTAAAAAAAATTAAAATAAAACAAGCTCTTTTTAACTAGTACTTATTTAAAAAAAAATCAAAATCGTCCCCATACTTTTTTGTGTGTTGGGGCCTCCCTGACTTTTATAAATTCAAAGGTATTTTTTGTTGTTAACCTCAATTGGGTTATAAAATATATTTCAGCTTAAATTGTTTAGTTTAGTTTAGTTTAGTTTATTGTTTAAAGTCTTTCTCGGACCTATTAGTATAGGTATTTTATACGATAATTGACTGAAATGATTACAAAGTATTTACAATAGATAATCTTCACTATTAACAGCTACTCTTCTCTACCATAACAAAAATCTCCAAACATTTTTAACACTTAAATTTTGATACCATTATTGTTTTGATTTACAAAATTTTCCAGACAGACCGACAGACAGTCCAGAAACAGAAACAATCGGGCTTTTACATATTCAAAAACTCGTGAAATACACTTTTTTAAATAAAATTTTCACTATGTATATACCAAAAAGTGACGCTATAACAGCTTTGTTAACAAAAATCATGTAAAATTTTCTTAGTGTTGCATTTTTACCATATTTCATCATTTTGCCGTCGGCTAAATGATTGTCGGCGAAATGATGAAACAACATTTATTTATGTGTAAATCTAGTTAACCGCAAAAAAACGTAAAATGTTTTAGGTTATAAATTAAGTATGTAACCTGTATACCGTTATAAATGAAGACGAAGATTTTTGTATTTGACGGTATAATTTAAAAAATCTGCCAAGGCCTTTCAAATCGTTATCGATTCATCATCAGGGCTGGCACTGAAAAGTAAGAAAAAGGGGGGCATAAATACGGTGAAAATGGGGTTATTAATTTTAGGGGTTGGGTTTTAAAAAGTTTTTTAAAAAGTTTTTAAAAAATTTTAAAAAAGTTTTTCTACTTACTTGTCAGTGCCTGGACAAAATTGCATAAAAACTAATTGTACACATAATAAATTATAACAAATAAAACATAAATTATAAAAATTACACAATAGAAACTGTTAAGAACTAAATTAAAATTAAAATAAGGCGCGATCGATGTGTAAACAAATACTGACTGATAAAAATTATTGTGAGAAGCAGTGAGCAGCGGTTAAAAACAAGGTATCAAGAGCGCAGTTTAATTAAATTAAATTTTTAAAAAGAGGTTTGAAATTATTGTTAAGCTTTACCTGGTTATTGATACAAAGGTCTTTTTGATGTTTAAGGGCGCGGGTGATTTCAAGATCTTCCAAAAGAGATAATTTTAGGTCATATTTATGGGTGTAACGTAGATGAAGGATTTCGGAATTTTCGTGTGGATTAAAATTATGGTTGTTGAATTTTATATGGTGTCCAAAAACAGATTTTGTAGGCCTTTTTATGTGCTCGCCGCATCTTAAATCAAGGGGTCGCGTCGTTTTTCCGATATAAAACCTCCCACAGGGGCAGATAATTTTGTAGATTCCACTTTTTGATAAAAGAGGTATAGGGTCTTTGGTGTTAATTAGGTAATCATTCAATTTGGCGGAAGATTTAAATGCGATGTTCTTGTCCAGATGTTTAAAAAGGTGGGAGATTCTATAAGAGATTGGGCCTATGTAAGGAAAGGAAATATAACTTTTTACTAAATTGTTTATTACGGGTTAGGCTAGATTAAGGCGTTTTTTGCGTTCGAAGTTATTTAGTATTTTATTTACTGTGGAGGGAGGGAAACCGTTTTTAGAAGCTAAGTATTTAATTGTATTTATTTCTTTATTTCTATTTTCAGTGGAGAGGGGGATATTAAGTGCGCGATTAATGTAACAATTTAGGGCTGATTTTTTATGGGAAAATGCATGGCAAGAGTCGTAGGGGATTATGTGGTCAGTCTGTGTAGGTTTTCTGTAGATGTCGTATTCAAAGTCATGTTCGTTTCTGGTGATCGTTATATCTAAAAAGTTTATGGATTTATTTGTTTCTAATTCAAGGGTAAATTTTATATTTGGATGAACTGAGTTTATTTGATTTAAGATGCGCCGAGCATCATTTTCATTGCCCTGTAAAATAACGTAAATATCATCGACATACCTTCTCCATAATATTATTTCGTTAAAAATGTTTAATATATTATTTTGTTCCAAATTGTCCAGAAAAAGGTCCGAAAGATAACCCGAGAAGGGGTTACCCATTGCTAGACCTTCTTCCTTATAAAATTTATTATTAAAAGTGAAAGTATCTTGGTCAAGACAAAGTTGTAATAAAGCCAATAGGTCCATTTTTACTCGATCGTGAATTTTAGGTTATGTTTGTAACTGCACTTACCGTCTATATGCTGCAAATATCACTTTTTTCATATAACTGCTTATTTCACATATATTAAGCGTCTGCTAAATGAGCCTTAAAAAAGGTACGCACAGGTTTTTAACTTTAAAATTAAAATTTCACTAAAAAACTTAAAACAATCACCGCAAACTTGAACAGAATCGCAAAGAAAATCTTCCATTCTATATAATAATCTAGTTACCTGTAATATTGACTCAGTTTAAAAATTTTGGCCGCTAATATAAAAATGGGTATAATAGCTGGATTGAATTTTGGGGACAGAAGTTTAAACTGAAATAAGTTAGTCATTTCTTATTTATGATAGAAATAGCATTTATTATATAAAACTAACAGTAAAAAAAGGATAATTTAAATGGATGTTTCACTATAAAACAATCGGATTTTAGAAATATTTCACTTCAAATTTACGGACCAGGTGCTAGGGACAGTCGGCGAAATGACGTTTTTCTACTTTAAATTTTTTTTTTTCTGTAAATAGTTTTGATATTTGGTTTATACAATTATCTGATTGTAAACAAGGCAACTTTTTCTAATTAAATAGCTAATTTTAATGGCTTATTTATGCCTTATAACAAAATTATAAACTTGGGACATAAAGTGGCCCACTTTGAGATTTTCACCCGTACTTTAATTTTGTTTCTTTCTCATTTATTTAATTTTTACGAACAAACTAAGCAAAATATAAAAACATTTGTATAAATATTTTTGTAGAGAATTTTATAATCTACAAACTAAGTCCCATAAAATTTTTATACAGATTTGATAGTTTTGCCACAAAAGAGCAATTAAGTAAACTCTGCACTTTCATTTTAAGCTTTTTATTTTTTTTCGCGTACTTACTCTAACAGTAGGTTGGCATATATATTTTTGAGTTCCTTGTATTTTTTTTTAATATACCCTAAAATCCTACTCTTTTTTTTAGGATTTTGAAAAAAAGCGTCATTATTTCCTGGACTATTATCTCAAAAATTTTAGGTGCTGAAATTTTTCTAAGGCTTGATTCGGTTTCTACGCCCTCGAATTAGTAAGAAAAAATTACTTTCCGATCAGGGCAAAAAAAAGTTGAGATTAGTTGCCTAGTGTAATTAGCCAGCCAAATACAATCCTTACAGCTAGCCGCGACTTGTTTATTTTAAGTTTAATTAAGGATTATTAAACTATTTTTATAAATACAACATAAGCTATTCAAAAAATGTATCTAAGGGCATATCCACAGGCTCGCATAACAACATAGTACTTAACAATGCGAAGCCGCGATTGGCTTGTTGTGCCGCCATGTATCTTGTAAGCCATTCTTATGTTTTATGTTCTTATGCAAGCTTCTGGATAGGCCTTAAGCTTCACCGTAAAACAAAAAAGCGTGCCTTGAAATATTATTAATTCCTCGCACATATCGATCAAAAGAAATGATAAATTCTCAGTCCAACTTGGCGAACAGTGAACGTGATCATATAGGTGGTGAAAAATAATAGTTCACTCGAATTGGATAAGAACATTTTCAATGTATAACGTATAGTATACATACATTCATGTATAAAAAAAATTGGATAATAGATTTTTTACCACTATACACGAAAAGAGGCTTCACAAGGAGCTAAAAATGACATATTTACGTATTAGGTTAATATAGGTTCTAAAAACAAATACTTAGCAATGTTTCCCATGGGTAATTTTTTTAGAAAAGCATGGTCTGTAAAAAACGACGAATTTTGCCCACAAAAGTAACCCCTAAATCATGTCTAGTTATTTTTTTTTTTAGGGTTTGCTGGCCGTTTTTCCTCAGAATGGCGGGAAATGTTTCTAAAATACTTCCCCTGTAGGCGGAATACAGTACGCCTAGGTTTATGAAAACAAAACAAAAAAAAATTAATTATTTTTTCTATGGAAAAATTTCCATTTTTTCTGACTTCAGCAGACCCTAGATAACTAGACTTTTGTGGGCAAAATTCAGCGTGTTTTACAGACCTTACTTTCTGCAAAAGTTCGATTTGAGTTAAGACATCATATCGTCGGCTTACAAGTAAAAGGCACTAAGTCACTTTTTTGCAAAAATGGGATTTTAATGGCACTGTAGTTAATTTTTGATGATCTATGTATAGGAAAACCGAACTAACTTCTAGGTGGACTGCCAAGGGATTTACCCACTATACAAAACTCACCAATTTGATTTTGATTAAAATTTTATCTGGCAATAGGCACTAAGTCACTTAGTGCACTTAGTGCGTTTTACTTGTAGATTATTTTAAATGTTTCTGCACTAAGCGACTTTCTAAGAAGAGTTAATTTATAAAAATATGATTGCTTGAATCATTTATATGATACAATATCGCGTTATTTATTGTACTGACAAACGCATTCAAATTTTGCTATGTTAAAGTTGATGGAATAGACAGAACAGAGAAACAAAACTTTACCTGTAAAATGACAGTGCTTTTAACGTGTACTTTCGATGTGTAGGTAATAATTTAATTTTTATTTGCATTGGTTTTTTTATTATCAGATAATATTTCAAAACTAAATTTAAAGCGTTCACACTAAGTTCAAAGTCCCGGTGCATTTCTGATCTATCGGTTAGTTTTTTTTTTAATTTAGATTTTTTTATAAATATCTGCAGCAGTTTAATTATTTGTCTATATCTCAGCTATGTAATAAAAATATTATTAAAAATAAAATAAAGACTGCTTAATTTTCTACAAAAAAAAATAATACCATTTTTTTTAATCTTTTGCCGTTTTGTCATAATACGCGATTCAAGTTTAAGGTAAAACAAAAAAGTATAAATTAATCTTTATATTTATTAAAAATTATCGAAGGAGGCTTATTATATTATTATTTTAATAAATATAAAGATAAACTTTTTTGTTTTACTTTAAACTTTAATCGCTTATTGTGACAAAACGCCAAAAGAATTTAAAAAAATGGTATTTACTTTTTTGTAGAAAATTAAGCAATCTTTATTTTATTTATAATAATATTTTTATTAAAATTAGAAATAGCCGAGATATAGACAAATAATTGAATAGGTGCAATTTTTTATAAAAAAATATAAATAAAAAAACTAACTGATAGATTTTTTTAATTTTGCTCTTAAATTCTTGGTTACTACATAAATAACAAGAATATAAAAAAAAACTAAAGTTCGCGGCAAGTTCGGAAAACAGCCTTTAGAATTGCACCTGGAAGTGTTTTATCATTTGCCGGCACAGCAGATGGCCTCTGAAAATAGTCTTAGTTCTGGCATAGTAATCAATTTCATATAATTAATACTAATTAATTATTATTATTAATTTTGAAAACGTTCTTTAAACAATCAAAAAGTCCAAACCGTTCTTTTAAAAATCTAGTTTTTGAAAATTTATGTAAACATCTTGTTTTCTACTTTATAGTTATACATTACTTTTAATTAATAGAAGGGTTTTAATTTTAAATAGTTGTTTTTTATATTACAAGTAAAAGGCACTAAGTCTATGTATTTTTTCAAATTTAGTTAAATTAAACTACTTCAATTTTTCGTTATTTAACTGTAAATGGGACATTATTATGTCCAAACAGGTCATTGCAATTTGCCGTAGTTTTTTTTTTAAACAATTATTACAAAAATTAAAAAACAACAATGAAAGTTAAATTTGTCAATATCTCAAAACCATGTTTTTAGACTTAGTGCTCTTTACTTGTAAGCCGACGATATGATGTATCAGTAAATATTTACTTTTTTGAATAATTTTTATTGGTGTAAAAAAATCATAAATCTCAAAAAAGTCAAAAATATCCTATACTTTTTGCAATAAAGCATAATATATTATAATTTGCAATAAAACAAAATTTGACAATAAAATAGTTATTTATGGTACTAGTGGGTAAAGTAAGATATTGCCCATGACAAAATTAACCTGCGAGGCGTCAGCCAAGCAGGTCAATTTTCGAGAGGGCAATATCGGTTTACCCATGAGTGCCATACAAGGTTTTATCCAATAAATAGCTTATGAATTCATATTTTTATTAAAAATTTCAATGACATTTACAAGAAAATTATTTGACAAGTGACAGTTGAGTGGGTAAAATAAATAATTATCCACTTAATAAAGTAAAATCCAAGCAGGAGTTATTATTGAGTTTATCTATTTAAAATAAAGCTGGTAATTGTCTTATTATCTGTATGTATTGGATAAAAACAATGTTTATATTGTTGCTTTAAAATTTATTTATTTAACTGGATAATAGTAAGTAAATAAGAATACAGATTCTAAATTGGAGAACGGTGTATGCTTGAGCTTATGCTTTGGTAGGTAGAGAAAAAAGAAAATTACTTATTTAATAAAACGTACCAACTGACTGGTCTAAAAGGCTATGTCGGATAAAACTTACTCGTGTCGTGCTTGGAATTGTTTGCTATTTTTTTTTTCTTATCCACAGGATTATTTATTGTACGGAATACGGTTTTAACTTGTAACGAATCAAATTCACACGCAACAAAAAAGTAGACTAGAATCGAAGAAAACATGATTTTAGATTTCTATTTGGAGCTTTTTTAAATCTGAAATTGAAATAAAAAACTTGTATAGTGTTAGTCAACTTCTACGTTTAATATTCTTCCGAAAAGCTTCAGAGAAGTTTTAAGGTTTTGATTATTTTGTTGTTATTTTTATAATCATTTTCCATTTATTTTCGGACATTATGAAAATGTAACCTGCACATGTACATTAGGGTGGTCGCGAAAATTCAAATTGAATATACGAATGCTACCTACCTAAAAATTTGTTGCCCTTTATGGTAATATAAATTATCCAAAATTTGAAGTCAATCGAAATACGTTAAGCCACCGCACAGTGGTCCTAAAGTTTTTAAACTTACCCATTTTACGAGCTTCTTTAATTTTAAATTTATAAATTAGCAGATTTTGAAATCTTAAACTTTTATCAACTAAAATTGTTGCCTAATTTGTGACTATTGGTTACGTAAAATTTAAGGTGGATCACAAGTCGTTTAGAGTTGGCACAAGAACCTTAAACCTCACAAAAACCATAATTTTACTAGCTTTTTTTATCCATTATCTACCCTTGTATCCACATGGTGTAAAAATGTTAACGGGCCCTAGTCTGAAATTGTAGACCTATACATGTATATTATATATGCAAAATTTTAGGAGAATCGGAAAAAGTTAGGAGGTCGCGCAAGAGCTGTAAATGTTTAAAAATGGACGATTTTAACTCTTTTTTTACTTTAAAATTAAAAAAATATATATGAGATTTTAAGATTACAAATATTCTTATTTTTTTTTTGCTCTTATACCGGTTTTACATTTTTTTAGTTTTTATTTAACTTGAATTTCTAGTTTGTTAGTTTGTTACTATGTTAGTTTGTTAGTTTGTTTGTTTGTTAAGCAGGACACCTTAGGTTAATGATAAAAAGCTGAAATTTGGTATAGTTATTTATCTTCGAAGACAATACAATATAATAAAATAAAATAATTCCCCCAACCCCCGCCCCCCCTCGTTGGGGAGGTATACCTCTTTTTCAATTCTTACCTTACCTTACCTTACCTTATAATATGTTTGTGTAAATTTTGTACTGAAGGTTTTTGCACTCACTAGAGCTAAATATAATATTTTAAAAAATGACCCCCACCCCCTAGGGGCAATTTAAATATTTATAAAGAGTCGTTTAAAAATATATTCTATTCTTTTTATACCTAAACTGGATTCTCGTTAAGCTCTTACATCACTTTCAGATTTCTAGTTTATATACATTAAAATGTATAATGTATAATTATATACCGGCTAACACAAGAAGTATTGCCTACGAATGATCTCCGTAACTATAAAAGATAACTTTTTGAAATATATATGATCCGTAAATACTCCCATTTTAAAATCGTCATTATAAAAAATATCACTTCCGGCCTAAGCGGAAAATGGCGTTATTTTAAAGTTTTTTTTTTAATTCATCAACTTTAACGCCAGTTTGTGTTAAATTTTTAAATGGAACGACCTATTTTTGATTTTGCTAAATTAAAAATTCAGTTACTCTACAAGAAAAAGGTACAAACACCCTAATAGGGTTGGCCCTTTTCGGGGAAAATGGCCATATTCCGTTAGGAGCTATATTGAATCCCAACGGAATATGGCAATTTTCCCCGAAAAGGGCCAACCCTAATAGGGTGTTTGTATGTTTTTCTTGTAGAGTATACCTGAATTTTTAATTTGGACTTTTGGAAAAATCAAAAATAGGTCGTTCCATTTAAAAATTTAGCACAAACTGGCGTAAAAGTTGATCAATCAATCAAAAAAAAACTTTCAAATAACGCCATTTTCCGCTTAGACCGAAAGTGATATTTTTAATAATGACGATGCCAAAATGGGGGTATTTACGGTTCATATATATTTCAAAAAGTTATCTTTTATAGTTACGGAGATAATTCGTAGGCAATACTTCTGTGCAAAAACCTTCAGTACAAAATGTACACAAACATATTGGTAAGAATTGAAAAAGAGGTATACCTCCCCAACGAGGGGGGGGGGTTGGGGGAATTATTTTATTTTATTATATTGTATTGTCTTCAAAGATAAATAACTATACCAAATTTCAGCTTTCTATCATTAAACTAAGGTGTCCTGCTTAACAAACAAACTAACTAACAAACTAACATAGTAACAAACTAACAAACTAGAAATTCAAGTTAAATAAAAACTAAAAAAAAGTATAACCAGTATAAGAGCAAAAAAACATAATAATATTTGTAATCTTAAAATCTCATACATATTTTTTTAATTTTAAAGTAAAAAAGAGTTAAAATCGTCCATTTTAAAACATTTACAGCTCTTGCGCGACCTCCTAACTTTTTCCGATTCTCCTAAAATTTTGCATATATAATATACATGTATATGTCTACAATTTCAGACTAGGGCCCGTTAACATTTTTACACCATGTGGATACAAGGGTAGAAAATGGATAAAAAAAGCTAGTAAAATTATGGATTTTTTGAGGTTTAAGGTTCTTGTGCCAACTCTAAACGACTTGTGATCCACCTTAAATTTTACGTAACCAATAGTCACAAATTAGGCAACAATTTTAGTTGATAAAAGTTTAAGATTTCAAAATCTGCTTATTTATAAATTTAAAATTAAAGAAGCTCGTAAAATGGGTAAGTTTAAAAACTTTAGGACCACTGTGCGGTGCCTTAACGTATTTCGATTGACTTCAAATTTTGGATAATTCATATTACCATAAAGGGCAACAAATTTTTGTGTAATCAATTTGAATTTTCGCGACCACCCTACATGTGTATGTAAATTTTAATTTGCCTTCGCCAAAATCACAAAAAAAATATTTTCCGAAAAAGTCCAAACGAGATTTTTTCGGGAAAACCCAGTAATGTCATATTGTTATGTTTGTAATTTACTATTATCGTACAAAATTTGAGCAAAATCGTTAAACCCGATTTTTTCGATTTTTGATTAGTAAACTACCCTTATTTGGCAGAGTAAAAAACATTAAAGAAATATTTACAAATTGTATTTAAATACAACTTTGTAAATTTTAAAATAGCGATATTTGCCCAAATGTGATGTGAATGATTCCTCCGTCCGAAAATTATTCACCACAGTTTATTAATAGATACCCTGATGATAAAACTTATCAAATAGGTTTGGAAAAATAAAGCACCCATTTTTTTTAATTAAGTATATCCGTGCTAAGTAAAGGTTTAAGGCGTAGTGTTGTCGACAATATTTAATCAAACAATAATTGTTATGGGTGACAACCAAATAATAATTGTTATGGTTGAAAACCAAATAAGTTTTTTTAAACCCTACACGTCAGTATTTGGACATAACCTCAAAAAAACACGCGAAAAACTACTGAAACCGCTAAAATCATCTACGCCATAATACTGTCACCCCCCTGGCCCCAAATTGCTAATTCTATAACCCCATAATCCCCTAACCTCATAATACCCGTAACCTCATTAAGTAGAAAAATCTAGTTTGGGAAAACAGAACAAATTCTTCAGTTTTTTTTTTTTTTGTGAAACATAGTCATATGTAAGTAACTCTATAACCCCAAAATCTCCTATCACCATAACCTTAACATCCCTTCACTTCGTAACCTCATATACTATATCCCGTTATCCTATTCTGTGGAGAAGTCCGGTTACCGAAATTATAACCCCAAACCTCAGAAAACTGCAGAATTATGTGGAATTAGTTATTTATGGTACTAGTGGGTAAAGTAAGATATTGCCCATGAGAAAATTAACCTGCCAGGCGTCAGCCAAGCAGGTTAATTTTCGAGAGGGCAATATCGGTTTACCCGAGTGCCATACAAGGTTTTATCCAATAAATACCTTAGGAATTCATATTTTTATTAAAAATTTTAATGACATTTACAAGAAAATAATTTGACAAGCGACAGTTGAGTGGGTAAAATAAATAATTATCCACTCAATAAAGTAAAAGCCACGCGGGGGTTATTATTTATTTTATCTATTTAAAATAAAGCTGGTAATTGTCTCATTATCTGTATGTATTGGATAAAAGCTTTTTATTGTTGTTTTTTCATATTAGTCTAAACGCGCGTTAGTCAGTTAAAACACAATAACGATTTTATTTACTTTTAGTAGTTTTTCGTTAAACAATTGCATAAATATCACGAAAAAATTCAATTTTATAAATATTGCAAAAAAGATAGTGGATAAAAAGCAAGCATCAGACGTCTGAGAGGTGTTAAAAAAATAATGAAGTAGTTGATTCATGACTGCACTCACAAAACTCTTATGATTTCGAGAACCGGACTTCTTCACAGAATAGGAAGATGGGGTTAAGAGGTTATAATATATGGGGTTACGGAGTGAAGGGGTTAGGAGGTTATGGTGTGATGGGATTTTAGGGTTATACAGTTACTTATTCATAACTATGTTCTACAAGAAAATTTCACGTAATTGTTCTGTTTTCCCGTACCAGATTTTTATACTTAATGAGGTTACGGGGTTTTGAGGTTATGGAGCAATGGTATTCCGAGGTTAGGGGATTATGTCCAAACGAAATTACGAATTTGGAGGAAGGGGGTTTCAGTAGTTTTTCGAGTGTTTTTTGAGGTTATCTCAAAATCCTGACGTGTAAGGGATAAACGGGTTACGGATTCGGTTTCAGCGGGAAAAAAATACATAGGAATATCATATTGGAATCCAAAAAAAAAAAAAAATTGTGGTATCACATGACCTGATTGCCCCAACGAAATGGCGTTTACTGGTGATCAAATCACATCACATCCAGATGAATTATGAATCGCTGCAACGCTGTGGAGACGTGTATAATGTATACTTTTTCACATACAAATAAAAATCGGTGGTTTGGATGATCCTATTCAATTTGGTTTAGAGATTTCTGTATTTAGCGTACTAGTTAACTAATGCTTGTTGTCTTGAGATTATAGCCTTTCAGCCTGTCGATATATTAATCTGGATTGCAGAAAGCTATTATTATTGGTAATAATTAAATACTAATGATTTCATGATTCATGGACTATTAACATAATCTTCGTCATGTCAGTCCCTCGTTTAATGATTTTCGTAATAATTTCCGTCAAGAGAATTAACATCTTGACATGTCGACATGAAACTGATTAATTTTTGCAAGTATAGAATTGTTGATTTAAAAAAAAACACACTAATTAAGTAATTACAGCATGCTAGCGAATAAGGGCTCGTCTATAAATTATGTCACAAATCTTTGGCCCTTTTTTGACCCCCTTATCACATAAATCACAAGCATAAAGCTTATTTGGGGCTCTCCATGACTATGTGTAACTTTTCTAAAATAATAATAATAATAATAATATTTATTGAAAGAAAGCTTGTTTTTTATAATATATATGCATAGTATGCACGAAAATAAGTCTAGGTCTAGAATATAAAAACTAAACTAGAATATAAAAACTAAACTAGACTAACCTTAACTAATAAAATAAGATATAAAGATATAAACAAAACAAATCTAAAAACTAGATAAAAAATAAACATACAAATAATAATAAATTTAAATACAAAAAAAAAATTAAAAGGTTTAAAAGGTACTACACGACTACATTTTGTTTATCAAGTGAGTTGAATGACTAGGGAATATTTGTTAATAATAAATAATAATAATATACATATTACTTAAAAACTTAAAAAAATAAGGTCTGCAAAAAGCATAGTATTGATATGACTATATTTTTGAACAAACTATACGCATCGCAGTGCAAGCGTCACGTAGCTTTACAATATGTTTTACCGATATAAAGCACAATTATGACAAAATTCTGAAAAAATTCTTTTTATTTTCAAGTTTCATTTTTTAACAAAAATTTTGTGATAAAAAAATTACTATTAGTAATTCAAAATAAATAAAGGCATTTGTAGGATTACTAAAAAGTTTTTGTGGGTAAGTATTTAAAGCCGGAAATATGATTTATATATTTTGTGACTTATAACTTTGTGACGGGGGCATAAAGTATCACAACTTTGTGCTTCTTGAAGGGCTGTATCTTTGTAAAAATTGTCGTATCGGGATGAAAAAAACCATTTTAAAGCTTTAAGTTTCTAGTTTAGAGAATTTTTGGCAGATTTTTTTTGTGAGCTACAGTTATCGCGCAATCATAAGAAATAGCGCCAGACGAAAATTTTCCAATGTTTTTTTAGGGTTCATAGGCTCGGGAAAAGTTTTTCAGTTAAACCGATGTATAAGTTAGTTAGCTCGTTTATTCAGCTTTAATTTGTTTTTTTTTTTGGGCAGCTTTAAAAACTTAAATGAATATCCTACAAGACCCTTCCATGATTTTTTTATTTTATTTTGGATTTTTTTTTTGATTTTTTTTTTATTTCTTTAATTTAACAAGTAACTAGGTAATGCAAAATTGTGAAAAAAGTTGAAAAAACTTGTTTTTTTTTTTCATTTTGATAATGATTACACATTTTTTACTAAACATTGTTTAGTAAGAATACACTTTTTCCTTTAATTGGTTTGTAAAACTTTAATGAATTGGTCCGGAAAAACGGTTTGATTGATAAATTTGAAAATTTACAGGGCTATTGGGAGTGCATTAAGCTGTTAAAAAACCTGGCAACATTATTCTTCCCATCAATATTTGTAAAGTAGCGATAGATTTACTAAAAAACCATAAAAAGTCATTTTTTGTACTATTTTCAAATTAATGGGTTTTGTAGGATATTTAAGTTTTTAAAGCTGCCCTCAAATTTACTGTGAGATCATTGGTTACTGAGATTTCAATGAACAAAGACAAAAGAATCCTTTTTCATTGAAAGTCGGATATCTCAGCAAAAAATTGACGTAGAGAGACAAAAAAAAACAAATTAAAGCTGAATAAACAAGCTAACTAACTTATACATTGATTTAACTGAAAAAAATACTAGCCCATGGACCCTTAAAAATTTTTGTCTCGCGCTATTTCTTACGATTTCGTGATAACCGTAGCTCACAAAATTTTTTTGCCAAAAGAACTCAAAACTAGAAACTTGTAGCTTTATAATACATTTTTTTCCATCTCGATTCGAAAATTTTTCACAAAGATACAGCTCTTAAAAAAAAAACACTAAAGAAATTAAAAAAAAATTGTTCCCTTAATTTTTTGGGGTAGTATATTTATAATTAAAAATATGATCTATAGACTGTTACATTCCAAAAAAGTAACCCACATTTGAATCTTTTTTTCAGTATTTCCATGACAACACTGAATAAAAGATCTAAGTTCAAGTATGGGATACTTGGTTTTGGAATGTTGCAGCCGTATAGTATTCCTTTATGTAGTATTTCGTGTATTTTTTAGTTAAAATTTTTTGATTCTTAAGTATTTTTTTATGTTTATACTACTTACTTTTATATGTATAATTTATATTCTTCTTTTTATCACGCACAAGCATAAGCTTTATGTGATTATAAGCTTTATTGTCTTAATAATAGATGTATAATATTAAATAATAATCTTATATTATAGTAGTAGACCAGGCGGTATCTGTTTTGAGATGGGTGAATCGTATACCATTCGATATTTTTGGATGAATGGGTCCAGAATATCACTAAAAATGATAATTTCACTATGCGCATAAAATCAACCCTGTGCGTAACTTTTTATATAACAAAATGTTACAAAATCGAGAAAAATTTCATGTGTTTTCTCCTTTTCGTGCATATATCTCTGGAACTGTTCATTTCAGACAAATATTGAAAAGGAAAAAAAGTTTTGCAATTGAATTTTATATATAATGAAATTGGTTGCAAATCGAAAAAATAATTATTATTATTGAAAAAATAGTAAAAATCACAAAAAAGGGTTAGAAAAATCGAGTTTTTTTGGGATTTTTTTTCGGATACTTAAAGTACACGTAGGACCTTCAAAATTGGCACAAGAAAACTTTATGGTGTGCTAAATCATCACACCAAATTTTATCAAAATCGGTCTGATAGTTTTTGCACAATAATTTTGCAATCCGGATTAAAAAAAAAAATAAAATTTTCAAAATCATACAAAATTGAACATAAAGCCCTTAGATACTTTAAAATTGAAACACATATGGGTATTTCTGTACGAATCCATACGACCTTGGTGATTGAATGTCACGGATTTTCGTTAAACTTTTTTTATATTATCACCACTCTAATACTAAAAGCCTTATGCAAAAAAAAGAATTTAAAAAAATTTTTTGGCTGAGATATGATTTTTTTTAAATTTTGTAATTTTTCAATTTTTGACGATAAAGAAAACAGCTTTTTTTCAATTTATTACTATAAGTCTGACAATTTTAATCCAAATTTGGTGCACCCATGTAAACTTAGATGACAATTTTGAATTTTTTATAATTTTTTTTAATAGTGGGTTTCTGCTCTTCTTCTTCTTCTTCTTCAAAAATATTTTTTTACGTTTTTTTATAACTATGTTTAACCCGATTTTTCGTAAAGTGCCCCCCTACGATTTTTCTCATATTTTGGTCAAATATACTTCTAAGTGTCCTTTTTTCAATGACGTAAAATTTATTCTGGGCAAATTAGGTTTACTTTATATTTTAGCCATTTTAAATTTTTACGACAATGAGGAATTGTGCTGGAAATAGCTGTTTTACAAAAAAGGCATATATTATTTTTTATATGTTTTAAATAGTTTAGGTCAAATGCTTCATTTTAAGACAAAACCAAAATAATTAATTGTTGGTTTTTTTCAAAAAAGGCGTAAGTCCACAATTTTATTACTTTTTTATTTCTATATATTTTGTAGGCGTTTTTTTTCTGGTGTAAACGTTAGCTTACGTTAAATACTAAGTCTTTAACACCAAAACGTATTTTTATTTTTTTTTAACACAATATGTTTTTTTGTTTTGTTTTTGATCTTAAAAATGCCTGAAAGTTGGTAAACTGTCAGACTAAGACACTTTTTTTTTGTTATAAATCTTTTTTTAATTCCCAGCTCAGAGAAAAGTTTTCTATGCCGGGGATAAATTAAAAATTAATTTAAGTTTTTCTACGATCTAATAGAAAAGTTAACATTTCTACATAAACAAATGAAGTTTTCTGACCGAAAAATATCCTATTTCTTAGCTTTTTACTTTCCCGCACGTTACCATGGCAGCGTGCGGGAAAGTACATTTTTTCGCGCGCACAGTGTAGGCAACCGGCATGCCGCGGCCTGTTAATCGTAAAACAACTGCCAGTTATATACGACAAGATGCTGGCCTGCCATTTTTTTAATATGACATTATTATTTATTTCTTGTTAAAAATATGTTTATAAGAGAAAAAAATTGCTTATGATCCAAGGACGAGAAATAATTTTGCTCGGTCGCATGCAGAGATTGAGATATATTCCTCGTCCTTGGATCATACGCTATTTTTTTTCACTTCTAAACATATTTTAACACAAAAAGGTAAAAGTAATAGGTTAAATTAGTTTTAATTTGGTTCTGTCAGTTATCTGACAATTTTCCATAAGGGGCCAACAAAATTTTGTTTTTGTTTTTTCAAGCACAACCGCTATACAATTTTTCAAAAGGGAACGCCGAAGTAAAACAAAAGACAAACTGTTAACAAAATTGTCACTTTTAAGTTAACAGTTCTAACCGAACAATGTCATTTTGGAATACAAGCAAATAAAAAAATAGTTCATTATATTTTAGCGATGGATGCGCTTCACAAAAATTTAAAAGATTTTGATAAGCTTTGTATAATAATTAAAGTTAAATAATAAGACATAAATAAATTTTAAATAAAGAATTAGTATGTTAAATAAATTAATATTTTTTAAATTAATTTTTATTAAGGATTTATCCCCGGCATAGAAAACTTTGGCAGACTAACATCTCTACTCTAAATTTCTCTACTCCCTAACATCCCTACTCCATAACATCCCTACTCCACAACAACTCTACTGCGTAACATCTCTACTCCATAACATCTCTACTCCGTAAGAACTCTACTCCACACTATAAGGACTTTATTAGCCACTTAATAATAAATGAGCAGTTCAAAGAACAAAGAATCTTCTTCTTCTAGATTATTTTATTTATTTCGTAGAAAACGTTTATCTTTAAATTCAAATCTAGAACAATCATAAATGAATTATTCTAAAAGCCACAATGACCGAGTACTCTTAATATGCACTAATAAGTAAGTAATTAATAAATTAAATTCATATTTGACAGTGACTTAGCATGACAAATATTCATTTGAGTTAAGACAAGTGGCTAATTGAGTGCATATAGTGCGGAGTAGAGTTGTTACGGAGTAGAGATGTTATGGAGTAGAGATGTTACGGAGTAGAGTTGTTGTGGAGTAGGGATGTTATGGAGTAGGGATGTTAGGGAGTAGAGAAATTTAGAGTAGAGATGTTAGTCTGCCAAAACTTTTCTCTAAGCTGCGAATTAAAAAAAGATTTATAACAAAAAGAAAGTTTCTTACTCTGACAGTTTACCAACTTTCAGGCATTTTTAAGATCAAAAACAAAACCAAAAAACATATTGTGTTAAAAAAAAATAAAAATAGTTTTTGATGTTAAAGACTTAGTATTTAACGTAAGCTAACGTTTACACCAGAAAAAAAAAACGCCTACAAAATATATAGAAATAAAAAAGTAATAAAATTGTGGACTTACGCCTTTTTTGAAAAAAACCAACAATTAATTATTTTGGTTTTGTCTTAAAATGAAGCATTTGACCTAAACTATTTAAAACATATAAAAAATAATATGTGCCTTTTTTTGTAAAACAGCTATTTCCAACACAATTCCTCATTGTCGTAAAAATTTAAACTGGCTAAAATATATAGTAAACCTAATTTGTCCAGAATAAATTTTACGTCATTGAAAAAAGGACACTTAGAAGTACATTTGACCAAAATTTGAGAAAAATCGTAGGGAGCACTTTACGAAAAATCGAGTTAAACATAGTTATAAAAAAACGTAAAAAAATATTTTTGAAGAAGAAGAAGAAGAAGAAGAGCAGAAACCCACTATTAAAAAAAATTATAAAAAATTCAAGATTGTCATGTAAGTTTACATGGGTGCACCAAATTTCATTAAATTTGGATTAAAATTGTCAGACTTATAGTAATAAATTGAAAATAAAGCTGTTTTCTTTATCGTCAAAAATTGAAAAATTACAAAATTTTAAAAAAATCATATCTCAGCCAAAACTTTTTTTTAATTCTTTTTTTTGCATAAGGCTTTTAGTATTAGAGTGGTGATAATATAAAAAAAAAGTTTAACGAAAATCCGTGACATTCAATCACCAAGGTGGTATGGATTCGTACAGAAATACCCATATAGAAGAGAGTTCAAACTTTCAAATGATTTTTGAAAAATTAAAATCCGTTAATTAGGGGAGCCTAGGCACTTGTTTAAAGATTTATCGATTTTTTGCGCTTATAAACAATTAGAAAATTGAACATAAAGCTCTTAGATACTTGAAAATTTAAACACTTATAGAAAAGAGTTCAAACTTTCAAATGATTTTTGAAAAATTAAAATCCGTTAATTAGGAGAGCCTAGGCACTTGTTTAAACATTTATCGAATTTTTGCGCTTATAAACAATTAGAATAACTTTTTGAATTTTCAATGAATTTGTTCTTTTTTTAATAAATATTGAAAGTACTCGAAAAGACGCTTTCTTAAAAAAAAATATGATGATTCGTTCATTTGTTTCGAAGTTATGATCGTTCAAATTTAACCGCCATTTGCACTGAAACTGAAACCTAGCGAGAGATGGACATCTGACGCAAAAAAACTGTATATAGCATTTTAATAGGGCTTAAAATAGTATATTAAAGTACAAGTTTCATAACATACGTTTTTAGCGCACGAGTACAAGTTTAGAAAACGAGCCGCTTGCTGCGAGTTTTCTAAAGTACTAGTGCTCTAAAAACGTGTTATGAAACGAGTGCTTTATACAATTTTTTCTATTTTGCTCTAAAATTTAAAAAACTTACATTTAAATTGATGACTGATTTAGGGATTTTTGTTTTGGGTTGGCATTACAGTTTACACTATTTTTAAAATTCTAAGAACAAATGTTATTTTGATATATTTTACAGTCATCTCTTCTTTTTTTCACTGCAATTAACCAGTCAACTATTTTAACACGTTAAAAAATAACCCGAAAACTAAATTTTGTAAAAAATGAAATTTTTAAATCGACATTGACATTTGCACGCAAAACGTCAAGAGGTAGGCTTTTGTTTGTTGCCAACCCAACAGAAAAAAAAGTAGAGACCTCTTATGGGCCTATAAGAACACGAAAAATGCGTGTGATTATGAGATTATAAGAGTCGCAAAATAGAAAAAAGGCTTTTATTGGAAATACATTTTTTTAAAATCGTTTTAGAATTAAGTCATGCTAAAAAAACATTTTACTGATTTAGCTAATATCTCGAATACAATGTATTTTAGGAAAAAATTGTTTATAACATTTTTCAGCAATTTTAAAATATCTTTTATATAAGTGCTTAATTAATAACATACAATAATAATTAACTTCGAAACTAATGAACGAATCATCATAATTTTTTTTAAAGCAACCGTCTTTTTAAGTACTTTCAATATATATTAAAAAAAAACAAATTCATCTAAAATTCATAAGGTTATTCTAATTGTTTATAAATTGCAAAATTTGCAAAAATTCGGCAAATGTTTAAACAGCTGCGTAGGCTCTCCTAATTAACGGATTTTAATTTTTCAAACAGCATTTGAAAGTTTAAACTCTCTTCTATATGTGTTTAAATTCAAGTATCTAAGGGCTTTATGTTCAATTTTGTATCATTTTGAAAATTTGCATTTTTTTTTTTAAATCCGGATTGCAAAATTATTGTGCAAAAACTATCAGACCGATTTTGATAAAATTTGGTGTGATGATTTAGCACACCATGAAGTTTTCTTGTGCCAATTTTGAAGGTCCTACGTATACTTTAAGTATCCGAAAAAAAATCCCAAAATAACTCGATTTTTCTAACCCTTTTTTGTGATTTTTACTATTTTTTCAATAATAATAATTATTTTTTCGATTTGCAACCAATTTCATTATATATATAATTAAATTGCAAAACTTTTTTTCCTTTTCAATATTTGTCTGAAATGAACATTTCCAGAGATATATGCACGAAAAGGAGAAAAGACATGAAATTTTTCTCGATTTTGCAACATTTTGTTATATAAAAAGTTACGCACAGGGTTGATTTTATGCGCATAGTGAAATTATCATTTTTAGTGATATTCTGGACCCATTTATCCAAAAATATCAAATTGTATACGATTTACCCAAACATGGGTGTTTTAAAACAGATACCGCCTGGTCTATAGTATATTACCCTTTATATACTTCGTCAATTTAAAAGAAATAAATGTGAAATAACCCGAGAAACACTGATCTGACTTTCAGAAATAAAACACTGTTGAAACCAGAATTAAGAAATCTTTCAAACAAGGGATCACTTGACGGAAATAGGTTATGCCGTCATTTGAGTGAAATCAAAAGATGTTCCACTTAAAATAAAAACGAGTTCTCCGAGAGATTTTTCTAAAAAATATTATTTTCGTATATAATATAACAAGTGATATATTATTGATGGTAAAATGAGTGAAACCGAGTTGCAGATTCACCAAATCCGAAGAATGAGTTGAATCTGAAACTAGGTTTCACGAATTATATCATCGATTAAAATAATTATTAATCATTTCAAGCGTTAATTTGATCATAAAATAAATATAAGTAAATTATTTAAAAAAAAGATTCATTTTTAAAACCCTTCTATTCACTTCACTCATATATATATATATATAGACCGATATAAATATATCTGTCTTCAAATCTGACAAAGGCGTTTTCACCCACTTAGAATATACTTAGAAAGCTAAAATTTGGTACACTTACTTAACTCGGTTGACAATTTCATGTAAAATTAGTAGAAAGCCAGACATTTATACCAATTTACAAAAACGAGGTTTTTAAAAGAAGGGTTTTGAAAATTAAAAAATTAAAATTTCAAAACCTTTCTTTTAAAACCATCGTTTTTGTAAATTGGTATAAATGTCTTGTTTTCTATTTTTTAGTTTTTTATATTATTTTTTAAATATTAAACAAATATCTCTATAAAATAACTAATTTTAATTATTGTACTTCATATTTTGGGCATTAAAATTAAAGTTTTGGTGTATAATTTTAAAAATAGGGCAAATCTTGTACAGTTATTGTCAATCTTGCATGGTAAAGGAGTTTACCTCGAAAAAGTCCATAAACTAACAATACTCCTACATAATAAGTTGTATTTTTTGGCGTCAGTTTAATTATTTCAACCTCTAGTTTCTCGTTTTTAACATTTCTCCAACGATTTTTGCTTACTGATATTAATATTTAAAGAATTATAGTAAAAAACACCTAATGACGTTAGTTTTGGCAACCAAAGAACACCTTAGCAACGGGGTCAATAAGGTGATAAAATCTTTTGTTTTTTATTGTCAGGGGTAATATCATAAGTGATACTAGGTTAGGTATCGGTGGTTTTTTACATAAATTTTACGAATATTAATCCCAATGACGAAAATGCAACGACTGCTTTAGCAGGAGTTGCATTTTCCAAAAATTGGGATTAATCTGAGTAAAATTTGAAAAAAAAACACCGGTACCTAACCTTGTATCACGAATTGATATTTAGGGAGAGAATATAATTTATATTTAATACACATACCTCTTAATTATAACGTATTAATCCACAAATAAATTACATTTTATAAATTAAAAAGCAAACAATAAGCACGATTTTAGATTAGAGAAAAGAGGGGTAAAAAAAACCATCATAGGGGTAAGGTATTTTCACTTATCAGTACAGCATACTACATATATATAAATTGTATTCTCGCTGTAATAAAACTAGTAACTAGGAAAATTCTTAATTTCTATAGTATAAATTATATTCTCAGAGTTTTCGAATTTTCTCATTTTGAAAATTCCACACTGTATAACAGTTTATGTCAAAAATTAAATAATAATACTTATACTTGTATTAAGCTTATATTATTTTATGGTTATGTAGAAAGTCTCTACGACTTAAGGCAATTCCAAAGTTTGTCAGTTAAGCTTCTTATAATTAACAGGGCAAACGGGGATAGAAACACCTTTATACATAAAGTAAATACAGTCCTGTGCAAATATCTGAATCCCAGATCCCGAAAGGAAGTTTGGTTAGAAGCAAGCCTTAGATAACTTAAGTATTCTGCCCTCCTAAAGAGGAACGCGGCATGTACACCTGACACGTAAGGATTTCGACCTTAGCATTATTTTACTACGGAGAATAACGGTATGTACCAATCCTAAGGAAATAAGCGGTAAGTGCACCGTCGAAGTTACTTGCCGCGTTCTTTCTAGGTAAACGTTTGGCATGGATTATAATTTTTTAATAAATGAAATAATACCTAAGTGAACTAACTATATGCTTTTTAGGTATTAAATAAACTGTTAATTTCTGGTATCTATATTTAAAATAAAATTTAATTGAACGTATTATTCTTTTGTGCGTGCAAGTAAATATATATTTTTTAAAACTATGTCATCTGAAGAGTTTTTTCTTGTATCTTTAAATCAACCGGTGCAAGTTTTTCCTGAAAATCTTAACTTAGAAGATAGTGTAAGTTATTATTTATTTTAATAATTAAATAAACTATAACATAAAATATTTTTTTTTATTTTCTGTAATATAAATTTTTGATACCTATACCTATATTATATTATATTATATTATATTATATTATATTATATTATACTATACTATTCCAAATGATGAGCAAGATTAATGAAAAAACTGTGATTATTGACTATCGCACCCTTTATTTGTTAACGACCTTCCTTATTTTATTTTAGATGGCAAGATTTTTATGTACGCGGATGACACCACAATTGTAATTATAGATTTAAATAAAGAAAACTTAATTAAAAAAGTTAATTTAGTTATCAAGGCGTTTAATGATTGGTGTTATAAAAATAAGTTGATTTTAAATCATGATAAAACGGTTTTTATTGAGTTCGGACATCACCGAAAAGTGTTTTCTAATTCCAGCTTTAGCATAAACAATACTGTGTTTGTTCCTCAAAATAAAACAAATTTCCTTGGTATAGTCATTGATAAACATTTCACTTGGTCCCATCACATAGACAGTATATGTTCTAGACTTAATAGACAAGTTTTTTTAATTAATAGGCTTAAAAATTCATTGGACCGTAAAACGTTGTTAAGTGTATATTATGCCAATGTTCACTCTATAATATCCTACAATATTATAGTGTGGGGACAATCCTGTGATATTGATAGAGTACTTGTACTGCAAAAAAGACTGATTAGAATAATTTTTAATTTAGGGTTTAGGGATTCTTGTCGAGAAGTTTTTAAAAATAATTGTATTTTAACTGTAACGTCAATATATTTGTATAAATTATTTGTCTTTGTCTTTCAAAATAAATCTGCTTTTTTAACCAATGGTGACTTACATGATTATCCTACAAGTGATCGACACCTGTTTAGACTGAAAAGATTCAAGTTGTGTATGTACAAAAAGTCACCTCATTACGCAGCTCTTAGTTACTATAACAAATTGCCCAGTTATGTTAAAGATGCTAAATCACTAAACCTGTTTAAAATGGAGGTAAAAAAATTGCTGACCTCGAATACATTTTATTCATTAGGTGAATTTGAGGAGCATGTAGCTACCCTTGTTTGAGTTATAAATATTCATTTTTTTATTCGTGTTATATTATTTATGTTACTTTTAATTCATGTTTTTGTTTCTTTTTTAGTGTTTATGTATTTTTTCTATTTATGTTTTTTACCTACTTTTTTTTGTATTATTTATTTATATGTATATATAGTATATATACTACCTATGTGACGAGTCTATCTATTTTTATAATAGCTTAAAGACAATAAAGAATCTATCTATCTATCTATCTAATCTATCTATACTATACTATACTATACTATACTATACTATACTATACTATACTATACTATACTATACTATACTATACTATACTATACTATACTATACTATACTATACTATACTATACTATACTATACTATACTATACTATACTATACTATACTATACTATACTATACTATACTATACTATAATATACTATACTATACTATACTACACTATACTATATTATTCTATACTATACTATACTATACTATACTATACTATATTATATTATATTATATTATATTATATTATATTATATTATATTATATTATATTATATTATATTATATTATATTATATTATATTATATTATATTATATTATATTATATTATATTATATTTATAGTTAAATAATCTTTTTTTATCACTTTTTATATTATATTATTATTTAATTATATTTAAGTAGATATCTCTACTATTAAACAATATATATTTGAATTTCTTTTTATTTATTTATTGATTGATCAATATTTTATAATAATGTTAATTTTGTCTTGTTATAAGAATTGTATATTTCTTTAGAAACAATATATGTATTTTCTACTCTGTTTAGGCTTAATTTGTTATCAAAATTAGTGTAGAGCCCCTAGGACAAGTCTAAAGCTTATTTGGGCTCTTCACGACTTTGTATTAAGTTCGAAGAAATAAAATAAATAAAATAAAAAAATTAAATCTATCTATTAATTTTGTCTGACTGTCCTTAAATACCCATAATTTTGCATTATTTTATATTTGCTTTATTCTGTTTCTCTTCCCAAAACAAAATGTTACATAGAAAGAACGCGGCAAGTAACTTCGACGGTGCACTTACCGCTTATTTCCTTAGGATTGGTACATACCGTTATTCTCCGTAGTAAAATAATGCTAAGCTCGAAATCCGTTCGTGTCAGGTGTACATGCCGCGTTCCTCTTTAGGAGGGCAGTATTATAGTGTGGAATTTTCAAATTATTTGTATTATAATATAATTATATTTATAATTTAGAAAATAATATTGTTTTAAAAACATATCTTAGACAGATAAATTTTTACGTTTTAAAACTTTTATGTTTTTAAGGCCAGCTTACTCCAAAAAACGTAATTTTTTCAATACATTTTATTTATAGTACAAAACATGTTGAGTAATCATTTTTTTTACATATGAAAGCACATATATGAAATTACTTGAAATTTTTTTTTTTTTTTTAAATGGCGGTCCTGAAAATGGCTGCTGAAACTCATCTGATTCGTAGATGGATGACATAATTTCTTTGAAAAGAATTATCTGAAAGCAAAAAACAAAACGGTTTCATGTTCTGTATCAAATTGGCTATGCCCTCAAGCAGAATGAAACATTTTCAATGATAAAAAAACAAAATGGCGGACTTTTGAGTTTTTTTTACCCTTTTTTTCACTTTTATTGTTTATAACTTTTTTAAATAATAATGAATATTTCTGGTTCTGCTTGAGGCCATAGCCAGACATCTAAAGAGTAAAATGCCGTTTGGTTCATATCGATAAGTGCAATAGTTTTGAAATGAAAGTGTCATCCATCTACGAATCAGATGAGTTTCAGCAGCTATTTTCAGGACCGCCATTTTGAAAAAAAAAAAAAATTTTCAAGTAATTTCACATATGTGCTTTCATATGTAAAAAAATTGATTACTCAACATGTTTTGTACTATAAATAAAATGTATTGAAAAAAAAATACGTTTTTTGGAGTAAGCTGGCCTTAAACTTTAAAAAAAAATCTGCAAGCGTGCCTAAATTAGCACTTTTGCGTTTGGAAAATTGTACTTTTCCGCACATCATTAAGAAAATCTGGTACCTATCATAAAAATTAATGTTTAATAAAAATACTAGACTCTTTTTCGTATGATAATAAAGGTAGGTATTTTAAAAAATTTAATATCTGCATCTCACTCAGAAGGCAGTGCTAATAGCTCCTGATTAATGTTTTGCTTCATAATTTTAGGGTTTTCCCCATAAAAAAATAGGTCCAGCAGTTATTTTTATTTTTGACATTCGATTCCGAAATAGGAATTTTTAAGGTAGCGAGAAGTGGTTAATGGGCTGTCCATATAAAAAGTCTAGGGGGGGAGGGGGTCACTGAAAATGTGACAGTTTGTGACGTGGGGAGGGAGGGAGTCTAGATAAATGTTACGTAACGGAATTTAATATTTATTAACGGAGCATATTGTATAGTTAACAGGTTGACTTCCATGTGCACCAATATGGTGCACAGAGTCATATCCTTACGTTATTTGCCATGAAATACCCAAATCGGTCTTTCAGGCAACGGTGTATTTTTTTGTTAAAAAATAACTTTTATGTTCCTAAAAAATCGAGTCAATGGCGAAAACTGTAGGTACTTTTCAACATATTGAGGGGTTTATAACATATGAGTTTATCTTCAATTTACCAAAGACTGCAGATACGCCTCATGTTTTAAAGCCCTCGATATATAGAAAAAATGTTTATATAATATAATCAGTATATTACATAATGTGTACGGAAAGTGACTTATTTCACGTACACGAATGTTTAGCACAAGTGCGGAAACGTCGCAAAGGCAAGAAAGATACTTCCCGACAAGTTATGTACACTATTTTTGCAACAACCCAAAAAAAAATAAAATTATTTAAAATAAATATTATTTTCTGTAAGTAAAGATAAATAAAAATCTTATTATTTTAAATTATTGGATTTATTAAAATTAAGTAATTATTAAGGGGTTGTTCTGATTTTTGGTTTCAAAAATCGTTTTTTTTTCTTTTTATACTTTTTAATATGTGTAGAATATGCTCCTACATGGGAGCCCCGAGGGGGGGCAGGGGGGATAGTATATTATTTTGTTTTGTTTTTAACAATTCTAAAGTGTTTGGATATTCAGATTTCTAAAAAAAAATGCCTTCAGCGCTAAAACGCAAATCCATGAGAAACTTGTATTTAAAATGTTTATAAATAATTAAAATTTGCTTTGAAACTTCTGAAGTGAAAAATAATATATAAAAGTTTTTGCCTGCGGAACCATAATATGATTGGCAAGCCGAGTTCGAGTGCTGGCCATAAAATTTATAAAATAATTGTTTTTTTTTTAAGTCTAAGATAAACAAAGATAAACTTTTATCAATAAGGTGATACAACAATTTTAATTAATATATTCTATTAAATAATTTGCATAACTGTATATGAGATATGAGAAACCTAAATATTCCTAACTTTTAAAAATAATTTTCTTTTTAAATTGTTGTTGTTTGCGGCCTTAAACTTGATTTCTAACAGTCAAATATCAAAATATTAGTTAATAGATTTTATTAAATAATTTCATATAAATTTTTGGAAAATACGATACCTTAAGATTTCCAACAAAATTTCGCCTGCGGCGCTAAATGTTGAGTGAGCATTAAAAAAAATCGTGATACCACTCAACCTGTTACATATTATATCTTTCGGAAATTTGTCTAAAATCAGCTAATTTACATTTTTATTTCAAAACCTTGTTATTTATATTTTATCACCCCTTTTTACCCGTTTTAGGCTGAAAAAATTGCATTTTTCTGTTTTTTTCAATAAAATAAGCGTGGAATTTTTATTTTTTGAAATTTTGACTAATGTCGACATTAGCGAACTAAAGGACGTAATTTTTAATAAGATTGTCTTTGTGTTTCAGACCAATGGGGTCGGAGCTATTTCTGGAACCGTTTGCCATGTTATTCTTGAGGTGTCATCTTCAGCGCGTGCTGCACATTTATTTATGACGGCAAAAAAATTAAAAATTATTTTTTTTTGTGAACTTGACTTTCAATATTTTTTCCATATAAGACTTTATACAGGTTAGAAAGAAATTACGGGTGGTAGCCAACGTGTTAAGAGGTGCCTAATACTTTGTAAAAAGTTTTGTACATAAAAATAATACAGGTTTTCTAAAAAAAATAAATAAAAAAATCGTCAATTTTTTGCCTCAAAAATCAAAACAACCCCTTAAAAAACACCAGTACTTCATAGAAAAATAAATAATTTAGCCGCAGCTTTGCTAAAATTTACGAATTTGTATGAGCCAACCTTGAATAAATTTAGGTTTACCTCAGTCTCTATCGTTTGTTTTCTTAGATTATACTTTGACAGTTAAAAAAGATATCTAGTGATTTCTAGTGGCGTTAGGTCAGGAGGGCTTGGTGGCCAAGAAATTATTTACCTGTTTCCAATTAATTTTTTTTTTTGGGAAAATTATTATTTAAATGTTGATTGACGGAATTAATACCATAAAGGGAAGCGTCGCACTATGTCGTATTCGGGGTCTAAAAGTGACCAAAACCTATCAGTTGAAATTGGGCATAGACTGAAATTGGGCATAGACTGAAATTTTTTACTAACAATTATTATTTGGACTTTCCTTCATCACACTTGGTTATTTTTTTTAATTGAAAATGCTTTGTAAGACAGTGGAGTACTTTTTTTCCAACCAGTGCAAAATATATAAATTTCATAGTGTAAACTTGCACTTACTTTATTTGCTGCAATTTCTGTATATTTACTACGTTTAACACTATATTTGGCCAAATGCTTAAAAATACATTGTTTTAAAGATTTATTAATAAATACACAAAAAATATGGAATCCGGGCACTTACAGGGCGATCCAAATTAAACCTATTTTTTACATGTTTTTTAATGAAAAAAAAAAAATCAAAACGTTATGGTGCTTGGGAGTGCTTGGGAATAAATGGTACATTAAAGTGTATGTTAATAAGTACTTTAAAACGTTGCACTAGTGGCACTTTCGGCAAATGACGGCAACATTGAAAAAAAGTCCTCGAATATTTTTTTTTTATTTTTTGAAAATAATTATTTATAATTTTACTAATTTAGTTAGATCAATCATTAAAATTTAAAAAATTAGTAAATATTATTTCAATTTAATGTTTTTAATCAAAATTCTTTGTTATATAACAAAGCTTTACCCTTAAATTCCAAAAAAAAAAAATTATTTTTTGAAAATAATTATTTATAATTTTACCAATTTAGTTTAGATTAAAACCATTAAAATTTAAAAAATAATAAAGCTTATTTCAATTTATTGTTTTTAATCAAAATTCTTTGACTGACAAAACTTTCCCGTTAAATTTCCTATTTTTTTTTTTTTTTTTTGAAATTAATAATTTATAATTTTAACAATTTCAACATTAAAATTTAAAAAATTAATAAGGATTATTTCAATTTATTGTTTTTAATTCATATTCATATTCATTAAACATATTTTTATTTTTTATCAGTTTGAATCTGAATTTTTTTATAGGGTTGTTAACATTTTTTATCTTAAAAAAAGTTTCTTTTGTCGAAAAATTTAAAAAATAAAAACAAAAGTTGTAGAAAAAATTGATTTTAAATCTTTTGATCACTTACCCCACTCCTATTTAAAAAAAAAACAATGCCAGCCGAGAACTTTGGATAAGGAAACTTTGTTTCAAATTTAAAGTCTTTAGCCCAAAGCGTTCTCCAGTTAATGTGGATTTCCCTTACAGAAAGACCAACAGACAGACCGGCAGACAGATTTTTTTCTCGGAAATCAACTTATTGCATATAAAACGTCTCGATAAATGTGAAAAAAATAAAATATTTTTTTATTTATTGTTTTCCAACACAAAGCTTTCCCTCAGGGTACCCAGGGGAAAGTAAACATGTCTAAAAATATTTATTCACTGTTAAAAAAGACATTTGCATGAAATATGACCATCATGATGACTAGGTATAGTTTTGGTCACTTTTAGACCCCAAATACGACATAGTGCGTCGTCTTGCTGCTATCACGTTTCTACCTCATGGTATTAATTCCATCATGTTTCCAGGGGAACAATTTAAATTATTAAGAAATATTTCTTGGCCACCAAGTTCTCCTGACCTAACGCCACTAGATTTTTTTATGGGGAAGGAAGTTTACCAAACATAACGGTTATGTTTGGTAAACTACACCCTTTATTTTTCTCTAAATAACTTTATAAAATATATTAATTATAATTAATATATATTAATATACATGGCAAATTTTGAGGTGTCTGGTAATTTTACTCATCTCTTATGAATTTTAAGTATTCTTTTTTAATATTATCAATACTATTGTAATAATTTAAACAAATGTTTAGTAATTTTAGAAAAAAAATTAATACGTATTTTTACATAAATAGTACTAAAAATATATTACGTTAATAAATTTACTTTCATAGTGTATGGCAAAAAATAACCAGCGATAGTTATAGTAATTTTACAATATAATTTTTTCAGTGTACTACTGCATATACCATATCCGGATTAATAGTCTTACAAGCATTACTAATGCGCGTCTTTAAGTCCTCTATGTTGTCATCTATGCATGACTTTTAAAACAAATAACTTTTTTTAATAAAAAACAATTATTTTTTTTATAAAATCTGTCTTTGTTTTAAAACGGTTTTTTTTTGTGTTAATAAAGAAACAAATGTTTTTTTTTTAATTTATTAAAATATGTGATGGCCACCATTACTCTCGTGGCCGCCATTTACCTATTTTCCCCTATTTAATCTTTAAAGCTTCGAAGAGTGTAATATCCTCTTAATAGTTATTAAACTATGTTTTAGGGTAAATTTCACCAATATTTAAATTCGCTTAGATAAAAGGAAGTAGAGACAGGAAGTAATGAGGTTAATTGGAAGTCGAGGATCCATCGCTATAGTAGCAAATCTACTAAAGATTAAGTGAAACGCATTAGCGAGTTTTTGTTATGTTTAACGAAAAAAATTGATTTTGTTAATAGTTTTATTTATTTATTTATTTATTTGTTTATTGTCGTTTTGAGACCTACTAATAGGTAGTTTATATCATAATAGACAGAATAGAAATTACTCTTAATAAGTTAGTTAGTTAGTTAGTTAGTTAGGTACTTAGTTATGACAAGTCTATTTAATTGGAGCTCCGCGAAACATTTTTCAAAACTTTTAAATTTTTTAACTTAAAAAATTTTCTTCCTAATTTTTATTTTCGTAAAAAAAATTTTTTTCGCTCATTTTTTGCGTTTTATGACGTTTTAGGGGAGAAGAGTAAGTACAGTTAAATCTCCAGAAATAAACTCAAAAAGTTTATTCTGTCCTCCTTAGTTAAAACGTCCTAACTAACATTTTATTCATATTCGGCTTAATTGCATATATACAGGGTGTCCCACTAACTTTCCTACAAGCATTATCTTGAAAACTGTAAGAGATATCAAAAATCTAAAAAGCAGATCATTAGATATTTTCAGTAAGCTTTCTATTTATGTAATTGGTAAGATTCTAAAACTCACCCCTAACCCCCAGCAACCCCAACTTTAAAGTCTCAAATAGAAATATGGGTCACGTGATACATATTATTTGAAAGGTATTTTTATTTTGATTAAAATTTTTAATTTTTTAATTCGGATAAGCCGTTCCGGAGATATCCATTAAAATAGTTTCAAAAAATTAAAAAAAGTAATTTATTTATTTATTTATACTCTTTAGGGACCTTGTAGGTGTTTCATACCACGGAGTGTTTATATTAACAATAAATTTTGAGTGCTTCATATTCCGCAAACCATTCTTTTTTTTTTATTCCAGCGTTCAATGTTTTATACCAGCTTTTCTTGCACATTCTTTATGTCCATAAACCATAATCCATTATTTAAAAAATATATAAAAACTACTTAAATTTTGTAAAATTAAATTCTTTAAAAAATTACGACTGACTTTGAAAAAAATCTTATATTTGAAAAATTAAGTTATCTTAATTGTGTTATTGGCCAAATTCTAACATTCACTACATCCATATGACATAAAATGCTCGAAATGACATCCATTTTCTCCTATGCACTGTTCAAATCGTGACATTAAATTTCTTCTGCAAGCCACATATACCATATCCGGATTAATAGTCTCACAAGCATTAGTAATACATACTGACAATATTAGGAACCCATGCCCAAATATTGCCAGAGTACTGGCATTAACAAACTAGTAAGAAAATATTGTAACACAATCAAAATTTCAGTTGTTTTTAAGTACAGTTTGGGCACTTAAATAAAAAAAAATTATAAAACTAAAGAAATTACCCAAATTTCATTTAAAACGATCCACAGTTGTAGAAGATATTGAATTTTGACCGCTAATGACTACTGTGCGCCGTCTTGCAGCTATCACGTTTCTACCTCATGGCATTAATTCCGTCATATTTCCAGGGGAATAATTTAAATTATTAAGAAATATTTCTTGGCCACCAAGTTCTCTTGACCTAACGCTACTAGATTTTTCTATGGGAAAGGAATAGTTTACCAAACATAACGGTTATGTTTGGTAAACTACACCCTCTATTTTTCTCTAAATAATTTTATAAAATATATTAATTATAATTAATATATATTAAAATACTTGGCAAATTTTGAGGTGTCTGGGAAATGCAAAAACTTAAGATTTCTAAAAATTTTTGCCTGCCCATTTAAAGTTTTATAAAATAAGGTGGGTGAGCCAATTATTGCCATGTTAAGACATTTTATTTCTTACTGCATCCAAATTTATATGTAATCACCTGAAACTTTTCTACATTAACAATAAACATATCGTCATTCTGGTGGGCAATAAATAAACAAACTGCAGGAGCTTCAAAAAAAATATTATTGCTTTTTAAAAAAGATTGCATACCGACAATATTAGGAACCCATGTCCCAAATATTTCCAAAGTAGTGGCATTAAGAAACTAGTAAGAAAATATTGTGACACAATAACAATTTCAGCTGTTTTTAAGTACAGTTTGCCAAACTGAGTTTGGGCACTTAAATAAAAATCTTTTTTTTAGTAAACCCCAAGGACTCTTCATACACGTATCAATATCTATAGTAATACATGTATGCGCCTTCGCCAAATTTACAAAAAGATTAACTTTTACGTAACAAACTTACTGTCAGGTTCCATCCTCTCTCCGGAAAGAACAATTTTATCCCTAGAGCCTTGGATAACGCCGGGCAAGTATCAATGCGCCTACAAGAGATAATTTTAAAGGTTTACAAGTTTTTCAATTTTCAACTTATAAGAAGAATTATAAAATTATTATAAAATAATCTTTTTTTTTTTTTCAATTTTAATTTTTGTTTTTTCATTTTTACTTTTATATTTTAGAATTCTAAAATTAATAGTATTAAAATACACATTTTAAAAACTTTTTTGTTTTTTTTTTTATTGAAAAAAAGTGTAGTGTATTTAATTAGGAATTCAATTAAAGAACACCAATCTTTGGTACTGCTCATTAAACACACTGTCGCGACATGTTGGCGTGAGATACAGTTAACCAGGGGGGGGCAGCCTTAAGTAGGTGACCTTGCAACACAGCTAAAAATGGCCTCCATAGCATCGCAATTTTCGTGCTAGATGTCGCTAGCGTTATTTTTTGTAATTTTTAACAGATAGGTTTCTTTTATCTTTTCATGTAAAGCTTTACATTTATCCTGATAGATGGCATCGTATTGAAAATAATAATAAATTGAAAAATAGTAAATATTTTAAGATAATATTATTAAGAATGATTCTATATTGCATATTAAGTCAATATTATTGACCATATTTAAAACAAAATCCCATTGAAAGTATTATACTTACTTTGTTGTAAAAAATATATATAAAGCGGGGGTTTCCGTGTTTCTAACCTCAAAAAATCTAAATCTTGGATTGGTGTGCGACGAAAAATTTTAATAACTTTGGAAAAGGTAATTATTTGAATAAATATACGTACACAACAATTAGAACTAAATAATAATGATGCTTTCATGTGTTTTTAGTGTTTTTGAAACCAGTCAGTGGCGATTAACGAATTGGTCACACTTGAAGAGGGTCGAAAGTTTCTTTCCATAAAGCTTTTAAAAGTAAGTAATATACATACGTAAAAATTAAAACTAAATATTAATTATCCATTCATGTGTTTTTAGTGTTTTTGAAACCAATCAGTGGCTATTAACCAACGAGCCACACCCTTAAGGAGGATCGAAAGTTTCTGTCGGCAAAGCTTTTAAAAGTAAGTAATTTATATACAAAACAATTAAAACAAAATATTAATTATGCTTTCATGTGTTTTTAGTGTTTTTGGAAACAGTCAGTGGCGATTATCCAATTAGTATTACGAGTGCGTATACGTATACCCCAGTTTTAGTTTTAACTCATGTGGGTAAAAAGTTTTTTTTTTAATTTTAGGGGAAACGTTCAAGTTTTACGTAACGCAAGTTTTACCAAAATTCATACACTCTTCTCGCGTTATTAAAGGCTGTAGAGATTTCATATTTTGGCTAGGGAAGTTAGCGAAAGTATAAAATCTCTACAGCCTTTAATAACGCTGGAAACTGTGTATGAAGTGTATTAATTTTGGTACAATTTGCGTTACGTAATACTTGAACGTTCCCTTGAGGGTAAATATATAAAATTTTATTGAAGTGAATAGAAGGGTTTAAAAAAATAAATATCTCATTGTGTGCGTATAACATAACTCTGTCTGGCCCCATTTTAGGAACATTTTATTATTATTAAAATTTAGTGCTAGTGTTATTATTTTATAAAAATAATGTTTTTATTAAGTTAAAAGAAATAGATGCCAGTTACCCTACAGAGTGCTATTTAGTTTACGCACTGTGAGGCACCGGCGGATTTGGGGGGGGGGAAGTCCAAACGAGAATATATTCTCTCATAAAACGGTGTATAATAATAATATAATAATATAATTATTTTTATATTGTAAAAGCTGAGGGTGATAAAAAAAAACAATTTTCGGATTTCGTACAGTAAAATATTTTCATTGATTTGATAAAAAATTATTCTTTATGCATAGGTAATTAAGAATTATTCTTGTATGTAATTTTTTTAAATAAAATAAATTGTTTTATTTTTGTTTTGCATTTTTATTCTATTCTTTTATAACTTTGAATGGAGATTTTTATCGAATTCAAAGTAATAATTAAAACACGTTGAAGGACAATGACGCTGTCCAGCGGTATGTCTGCGAAAACGCAGGCAAACCGCTCGACAGCGTCATTGTCCTTCAACGTGTTTTAATTAACAATTTTATTAAGGATTTGAAATTGGCGCCATCTCTATTACTTAAAATTTCCGCTAGATGTCACTAGGGGTTTTTACAGAAACCGACTATACCGACAATAGTCCGCAATTTCCGTGCTAGATGGCGCCAGCAACCTTTTTGTAATCAGTGTTGCCTACGTTTAACACGGAAGCTAAAGTTCTTATATATATTTTCTTTGCAGTTAACGGATGTACTATAAAATATGCATATGTATATTACAAAAAACTCAAACATTACACGAACTATAGACGAAAATATTTTGATTCGATTGTATCTAAAAGCGCCACCTTTTGTATGATAAATCTGTACGAAGTTTGACTTTTTGCACTAGTGCGAAAAGTAAAATAGTGAACGTTGATTGATTTATTAGTAAAAAGTCCAAACTAATGACATTTGAACTCTATATAGTCTAAAGGTTATAACCTTAATTTTTTTGTCAAAAATACAAAGTTATTAAAACATTAAAAACGAATAAAAAATAGTGCTTGATACATGAACGAACTGTCTTGTATCCTGAACCATTATTTGCTGGCAGTATTTTTTTAAGACGGCTTACAATTAGATAATATCTGGAACTTGACTCATAAGCGCTGTCATACAAATTAAAAATTGTCAGGGCAGCTTTTTAATTTTAACATCCTTTACCAATCAGCAAATATCAAAAGAGTGTCAAATTAATTATTCGTTTAATTTGTAACGCCAGAAGTGATTATCACAGAGCGGCGTTAAAATTGGCATAGTTTGGTAGCACGCACGTAAGCAACGTTGTATCCTACAGGGCCCTGTAATTTAGTGATATCATTTCTTTACTCGCGTCAAAAACGCCTTGTTTATCGGTACCCAAATAGCACAAATATATATTCCGTCCTTATTAAAGAACTTAATAGGTCGTCTGCTTCCGAAATCTGAGAAGTCTTTTTTCCAAAGATGTCAACAAGACATACTTTAAGGACGTCATTATTACGGTAAAAGAATCTTGAAATTAAAAAGAATGCTGGCCAGCAGTATAAGATGGAGCAAAATTGTGGGAGCATACCAAGGTAAAACCATTTCAGCCGATTGTAATGATTTTTTTTTTTTTTGGAAATTTTAAGTATGTATCTATAATGATATTATTTCGACTTTTATGTTTTCAAAATTAATGGAGCACAATCCAGAAGCTTATTTGGGGCTCTTCATAACTCTGTATAAAATGCTAAAATAAATAAATAAATTTTATATCCAAATGTTGGAAGTCGAATTGGACGCTTTTAAGATACCCCTTTTTTATTGAGAAGTATCTAATAATATTTAACAGTGTAAGGGGCTTTCCATAAATCACGTGATGCTTTTCCGACAACTTAAGATCTCCTCCTCTCATAGCAATAATGCGCGATATTTCGGTCTACCCCGTCTAAAACTCTCCGGTGTTGGGTGCTATATCAATGGAGTGCTAATTAACTGCCTTAGCTATGCGGATGATATGGTTCTGCTGTGCCCTTCCCTTGAGGGACTGTATAAACTCATTAGGATATGTGAAGATTTCGCTGTAGAGCACCACCTTGTATATAATGTCAACAAAACCTGTGCCATGGTGTTCAGACCTTCTAATTATAAAGACTTAGTGGTGCCCCCGATCAAACTTAACGGTAGTCTTATAAGTATAGTGTCGCAATTCAAATACTTAGGGCATATTCTAACCTGTGATCTCTCCGATAATCTCGACATTCAGAGACAGTACAAAGCCCTCTGCGTCCGTGCTAATATGTTAACCCGTCGTTTCTCCAAGTGTAACTCTGACATTAAAAAACTGTTATTTCAAACATATTGCTCAGGGATCTACATGTCCGAACTTTGGTGTAATTATACACTGGGATGGTGGAATAAACTGAGCGTGTGCTATAATAATGCGTTTAGACTCTTAAATAACATACCGAGATTTTCTAGTGCTAGTGAAATGTTTGCTACGGCTCGTGTTAATGGCTTCCTAGCTATTCGTAGATTTCGGGCTTTTGGGTTCCGCGATCGGCTGTATAAATCTTCCAACCTCTTTATTGTGGCTCTGCTAAGGAGTGACATTCTATGGCGTTCCAATCTATGGCATACCTGGAGTAGAGTTTTAATGGGGGGACGGTAGCTCTTTTGAACTTTTGTATATTGGCTAATTATTAATTTTCTTGTAGATATTTTGTATGTTTTGTATTTTTTTTTTGTATTTTGTATTTTTTGTATATGGCCCTCTGGGCTGGAATAAAGGATTATTATTATTATTATTATTATTAATTTTTATTTAAATCGATGTAAAATCTTTTTTCGTTAGTAAAAAAACAGGTAATTTTAATTAACCAACAAATTATAAGGTAATTTTAATTAACTAACAAATTATACCATATTAGTCCTTCCTTTTGTGTACAAAATCCAATAGTTCCATTAATCATCCAATACATTTTTTTACATAAACCGAAATTGGACTACCAAATGTTAAATTTCACATTTTTAACATAATGCACTTTTTATTGCTTACTTTTTTACCGAGACATAATAAAATAACATTATTATAAACACATCATGTCACATTTCTTGGTTTTAACCTGTGGAATGCTGGTTCCCCTGTTAAAAAAACCCATGTAGAGACCAGTAGGGTCGAGTAGATTTCGATTTGTTTTCTACTAGTATTTACTGTTCTCTGCTTGGTTTTTTTAACAGGGTCGGTTTGTTATTTTCCAAAATTAAACACTTTGCATATTTACGACGAAAAAACACGTTTATTTTTCAACCAAACCTTTGCTTGTAGGGATACCATCTTTTAACACCAGTGTCTTAAAATGACATTTTAGACACTGACAGCACGCGTTAAAAATTGGAAGATTCTAAAACACTGACTGGCTGACAGAGGTTTTTTCTACTGACTGGGTATTTAGAAGAATCCGAGAAACTTGAAAATGGATACAATTATATATTTTACCCTGCTTTACTTAATAAAAAATATTTCAAGCCCCCATCCCCACTCCTAAGGGTAGTTTTTACCGTATTTTTTGTTTTTTTTTACTGACTGGGTATTTAGAAGAATCCGAGAAACTTGAAAATGGGTACAATTATATATTTTACCCTGCTTTACTCAATAAAAATATTATTTGTGATGATATCCGCGCCGATCCCAGTACGGCTGACGGCATGGGTCACGGATTTGTCTGATTATTTTTTTATGTGTAGTCCACCGATGTCTAAGAAAAACTTCCACGGGATTTTATTCAAAAACGTCCCGTTTCGAAAATATAATTTTTTTAATTTTTCTTAAAAAAAATTAAATTAGTCAAAAATTTTACATTGGCTTGCAACGAGGGGCGTTTCACCTTTACAATACATGTACGTTTTCATCGACAGTACTTTACATTACATTGACATTACCTTACATTACTTACAATACTGTACATTACCGTACATTACCTTACATTACTTACATTATTCTACAGTACCTGACATTAATTGACATTACGACAGTACCTACATTATTTACATTATTTTTATTAATGCGCATGCTCTCCTACAGTATTTACATTATTTCGTCTACTCAGATCGCTCAAAAACCACGTGACACCTATAAAATTTCGGCAGTGTTATTTACTTCTGGTGGTTTTAATATTATTTTTAATCATTTTTGTGTACCTGATGTATAATGTGTAATGAAAAGTACGGAATTTCATATTATGTAGTAGTTTTCAAATTTCTGTCATGTAAGAAAACAAAAATGTATTTTTTTTTTAGTTTTTTTTTTGTCGAGTTCCAAGAGTTTCATTCTTAGATTAAAATAGCACTTGTCAAGGCCTCCCTAGCCTTGGTTTAAGCCCCCTGGAGACGTATTCTTCAAAACCGGGGAGTAGAACGAACCTCAGACTCGTTCTATCAGTCGTTCTACTCCCCGGTTTTGAAGAATAGGTCCCCTGGAATCTTTGTTGAGCTCCCCTGACCTGTTCGTCGATCCCCGAACCCATTAACTTTTAACATTATACAGTGCATGTCTAAAGTCCGCCCCCTCCATTAACTTTTAAACGAATTAAGATATCAACTTGAAAAACACCTAAATAACATAACCCAAATAACTTTTTGGTACATATTTTATATGGCACAATGGTGACAGGGGGGCAAGGGGGGATATTTTTTAAAATAGAAAGGGGGTTTGTGTGATATGTCATTTTAATGCTTATAAAATTCTCTATTTAACCAAATATTTTTTTATTTTTTGGGAGCAATTTTTGTGGTTTTAAAATAGGTTTAAAAATGGGAAATTTTGTTAAAATTTCTTTAAAAAAATTAAACAATTTTTAAAAACTGGTTTATTTTATGTCAATTATACTTTTAAACTAATTTTAAATGATATTAATAAAATGTTGCAAAAAAAATCGCATTTTTTAGTAAATATATTTAAAAAAATAAAACCTACAAAAACCTGGACGTTTTATATCCAAAAAATATGATTTCCGTCCAAAAAAAAACTCTCAGTCGTGTTTATGCTCAAGTCTGGTTTATGCACCATTTATACCCGCCCAGACCCGTAATTTTCAGCAGGGAAGTGATAAAAATTCGCACATAGGGGTTTTGGGACTCATAGAAAACAATTTAATATTTTAAAAAATCTATCTCCACCCTTGTATTGCTTTTTTTAAGCTTCTTGACGTTATATATTTTGATCACAGTTTGCTAGCAAGCTAAGCATGCTTAATCAGAGTTCTAGGCTGGGATTGTTTTTGGAAAAATCAGATGGGGTAATGTATTGTATGTATGTAATGGGGTATTTAAAAAAAAAATTATATATATTTTATTATTTAAAAAAATAATATACAGCCCGTTAGAAATTATACTAAACGGAGAAAACAAAGATCGAGGCTGACGTGTTTTTTTTATAAAACACAGCGCATCGCATCCCACTACAATCACGTCAGCCTTGATCTAATCGTTCTGTCTTTGTTTTCTCTGTCTCTCAAAAGGGGTGTATATTATATATTTTTTTAGTTTTTTGGTTTAAATAAACAGCACTATTGATATTTTTTTAATTAGCTGATAAAAGTTGGTACATAGGTGTTGGGACTTCTTGCAGGCAGATTTTTTTAATATTAAATTTGGTTTTAGCGAGTCGCAGTGTACCAAATTTTATCAGGTTAATTAAAAAAATGTAAATATGGGTGGTCCTATGGGTTATATGGATAAAGACAGAATTAAAAAAAGAATAAATTAATTTTGAGCGAGACGGCAAACCCCCAGGATCTAATTCTTATCGGGTTATTTAAAAAATATAAAAAAGGGGGACTGCACCCCCTTAAGGGTTAGATACTTTTAAATATAAAATTTGTTTCTAGGGAGTCTAAAAACCCCCAGATACCAATTTTTACTAATATTAAACGAAAATATATGATTTCTATAATTTTCCCCTATAAAAACTTTTTTTTTCTTGACGAATTTGGATTCCTCATCAAAAATGTTAGAAAACATGTAAATAAAGTTGGGCATAAAAAAATTTGAAATTTGTAAACTAGTGATATCCAAAGTTTTAGGTAAAATTCGGGTTGGGGTACGGGGGTAAAATAGGGTAATTTTTTTTTCAAAATAATATTTTTTTTAATTAATTTTTCAGGCCTATAGGGGAAAGTAATATTTTGTTGGCAGCAGTATTTTTTACGTGTTACAAATTTCAAGTTAATAATTTAATTTTTTTCATTTTTCGTTTTTCAAAAGAAAATTAAAAAAAGTATTTTTTTTTGTTTTAAATTTTTTTTTAAGTATTAAATTTTGAGAAAATTATACAATATACTGTGAATGATATATACTAGAATGCGTAGCATTACATATCTTCCTAAATTTATGTTAATCTTAACCTAACATCCTACATTACCTCGTACCAGTGGCGGACTGGCCGTAAGGCAGGGTCGTCAAAAGCCGACCGGGCCCCAGTTCTAAACAGGCCCTCACACGGCCATTTGGTCTATTTTGGCTATACCTCGATTTTCCAAATTTTTATGGGTTTTGAGCCGTTTAGGGGCCTTTTTTAATATTTTTCCGACTGTGCCGTACTTTACCCTATAGTACTTTACATTAAGTGGACATTACTTACATTACCGACATTAATTCAACAGTATTCTACAGTACTACATTTTTAGACATTATTTACATTATTTCGACATTACCTTACAGTACTACATTTTTCTTACATTATTTACATTATTCGTACAATATTGTAAATAATGTACATTATTTACAATACATGTACAAAAATAGGTCAGTGAAACGCCCCTCGGCTTGCAATAACTCAAAAACTATTTAACCTAGAGAATTACGGTTTCCACCAATAAAAAAATCATTTTTATATTATATTGCGTTAATTTAGTTTCGATAGTTTTTTTGTTTTTTCAATATGGCGGCAAAAAAAAATTAAAGCCTGCGATGCTCCTCTTGTTTTGTAGCGAGTCTTCTATATAACCCTCCGCTACTGTACTGGACTTCCATCCACCGTGTCTCTTAATTGTAGTAGTAATTGTAGTAATTGTAGTAAGATTAGCACCAGAGTCTGCCAACAAACTAGCCGAAGATCGTCGGAAGCAATGTCCAGTATCAAGGTGAGAATCAGGAAAATTTATAAATTCAGAAATATTGGCAGGCATCTTACCAAATGTGTTGATTCCAACTGGAGTCGTGGCACATTTATTCTTATTGTATTTTATAAAAATTCTTGAATGATTACTGTTCGCTGGACGAAGGGCTATGTCTTTTTATAATACTTCAAATATAATGTACCAGTAATAACTAATAATGTGATTGCTAGATGTGGGATTGTTAAAAAAACGTACAAATGCTGTAGGTAACTTTTAATTCACAAATGAAGCGTTTTATAAAATAAAAATAAAAATAACAGCCCCATCGAAAGGTTACAGTTGCCGTATCACAATAGCCCCTTCACTTTAACCTGAAATATACGTGCTTCAACACTGCTGAAATTTAACAAACTAGGCTTCAAATTAAAGCTCTGAGTCGACCTTATATGACGGAAACCATAAACACATACATTATTATTGATAGTTTTGGCTGCAGTAAAAGTTGTCACTAAAAAAATAAAAGTTTACTAAGCAAAAATTGTAGCTAAAGTAGAAACATTTTTTTATTTTCCAAATGTTTTAGATTTTTGCAAAAGTGAATATGACTTTTTAATTATATAATTACTACTTCACCAATTTTTCTTACTTTAATTTGTAGACTGTAAATATTTTTGAGCTAGCTGTATCATAATATCCCCATTATTTTGACTGTATCATATTAGCCCTAGTTGACCCTATATGCAACTTAAACGTAAGGGTGGAATCAAAAAAGGTACCTAGATCCTTTACGCTGCACACTCTTTTTAAACTGACATTATCAATAATAATTTTATCTATATTTAAAAAGAATTGGTTTTCATTGCAATACTTTAGCATTTCAATTTAAATTTTTAAGTCGTCTGCATATAGAAGAAATCGGCAATTTTTAAAACAGTATAAAAATATTGTTAATATAAACAATACAATAACTTCGAGCGCATGAACTTTCCATGCGCTCGAAGGAAAGTTCACACAATAAAAAGGAGAGGTCCCAAATGGGATCCCTGCGGCACACCGGAGGAGGGTTGAAAGCTATTCGAACAAAAACCCAACAGAGATATAAATTGTGATCTATTACAAACATATGATTCAAACCACCTGAGGAGGTTTCCGCATATACCCATTTCAGCCAGCCTAGTTAAAAGAATTTCATTATAAATTTTATCGAACGCTTTGCTGAACTCGGTATATATACATATAACGTCCACTTGACCCTGTTTATTAAAAACAGCGTATAGAGCTGACAGAATTCTATAAGATTTGATTCTAGCCTACGTTGTTTTAAAAATCCGTGCTGCTCAATTATTATATCATTTATAAAAAAATTAAATATATGGGACTTTCTGAGTAAAATCTCGGAAATCTGACGGACAATTTTTAATTTTAGTTAGTTGCTTATAGCTTATCAACGATAAAACTTACCGATATGGTAAAAGCCTTTATTAAAAGAACATTTCGCGCGCTTTTCAATTATGAAGAAAAAATTACCATTAATTTTCCTAAAATAGAGAAAAAAACATTAAAAATGGATTTTTAAATTACACTTTGATAACCACGATAATATGTATTTAAGTAATGTAAGTTATATATTTTTTGCTATTCTTCAACAGTATTTTTTTCAATGTGAAATGCTTTTACTGAGATGTAAAAAAAACATTTGTGGTTTAATAAATTGCATTTTATATCATTTTATTAATTTTGAACTTTCAAACGGCCGCCGGCGGCCATCTTTTCGACGTTGCCAGTGCATATCGAGGGAAAATATAAAAATTTCAAAGTAACAATATTTACTGACATTTTCAATTAATCTTGAATCCCATACCTGTTTATTGTCAAATAAATCCTTGATAATGTTTGACTCATCCTTACTTTTGTTGAATTAACCATGGCAGGTAATTTACGTAGTGGTAAATAGACATTTTGGGCTTATTTAGTTTAAACACAAACTGAACAATGTATTTATTACTTAATTTAGAATAAACACTTACTTTTAAATACATACATGCCTTTTTTAGGTGATAAAATGTAATTTATTAAACCACAAATGTTTTTAACAACTCAGTAAAAGCGTTTTACATTGAAAACAATACTGTTGAATAGCAAAAAATGTACAGAATTTTGTAGTTTTTTTGAATACATATTTTCGTGGTTATCAAAGTGTAATTAAAAAAACCATTTTTAATGTATTTTTTCTCTATTTTAGGAAAATTAATCGATAATTCGTTCTGCATAATTGAAAAGTGCGTGAAATGTTCTTTTAATGAAGGCTTCTACCATCTTTAAGTTTTATCATTGTTTCGTTTTGGTTAAACTTTTAAGTGGTGGATCTTAGTAATTTAAATAATTGGAGACCTAAAAACCATTGTTATATGTGTCTTTTAACACTATAAATAATTGTTAAAAGTTAAAAAAAAAAACATAAAAATTGTCCGTCAGATTTCCGAGATTTCACTCAGAAAGTCCCATATATGGATATATTATTTTTTCGAAAAGTTTACTAAAAGTGCATAGTTTATAATAGGGCGATAGTTATCAACTTTTTTTTTTTTCGTCCACTTTTAAATATAGGCAAAATTGCTGAAATTTTCCATACTTCAGGAGAGACAACTGTTGACAAAGAATGATTAAATAACATTGTAAGGGGAACAATTTTTAGCAAATATTGCATGTTATCAAGTCCCTTGTTGACATCAAGATTCTTGAGAACATTGAGGACATCAGACTTCCAAAAATTGATACTGCAAAGTGAATTTTCACTAGGAGAATTGATGTTCTTATTTTTATTCTTTTTTTTATTTCACTTGGGCACGAATACACTTTGAAAAAAATTTGAAACAAATTACATATACCAGCCCATCACTAGCAATTTTATCACCAAAATGCATTTCCTTTGGAATGCCATGTTCACGTTTTTTATTAGAGATAAAACTCCAAAACTTTTTGGATTTACACGGTATTTCACTTTTTATGTCAGAAATATATTTATGAAAATCATTTTGAATTTGATGCTTGGATTCAGTTTTTAATAATTTAAATGTGTTAAGATCATATGTTTCGGAATAATTTAATTGTGTTTTTCGTGAAGTATGGTGGAAATCTTTTAAATTTTTTACTAAATGCTTTTTTTTGTACAAAATCATTTATAAGACCATTAATAACAACATAAAATTTATCTATATTTTCATTAACATCATCCGAGTTAAGGATTGTATGCCAATTTGTTGAGAGAATTATATTAGATATTTTATTGTAATCAGCTTCTTTAAAATTGAAAAAACATTTTTTATTATTATTACTACCATTATTATTGTTTAAATCCACACATTCAGATATATTAAAAAGAAACTCTAAAGATGGATGGTTAACATCTTTAGGGAGTAGGGGATTTGTAGAATGAACAACATTAATAACTTTATATTTATTACAAAAAATCAAATCTAGTATACGACTATATTATTAAATTGCATGCAATCGAAGAATGAAAAAATATCTATTAATTCAGAATATTTGTATGGAATGTTAAATTCATACTTAATTAGATTAAAAAACAGGCATAGGCAACTTCATCACCGTGTGGTAGATAAACACTACATTTTTAGGCTAATAAATGTTAGTTGAACCCAGACATCTTCTGCGCCGCTGTGGAACTCTGGAATTAGTAGTGGAAGTGGATTTACTAGGCAGAAACTCGAAAGTCGCTTTATTAACAGCTTCTTCGATTTCCGCAGGGAGAAATTAATTTTCTTCATCACTTTCCATGTCATGAGATTTGAAGTTACTTGTCAACAAAAGTCCAAACTTACATTACCTTAGCAACAATGAACTTCATGGACAATTGAATTTCAAAATGATATTTTATAAATTTAATAACGTAAGAAATGCGTTGATTAGTACTTTTAATAGTATTTGTAGAAAAAATAGTGTATGATATATGTGCTAAAAGTGATTTTATTTTGTTCGCCTTCAGCGTTGTGTCCCAAACTTTCCTTCTCACAAAATAAATTATCACTTTTAGCACTTATGTCATAAATATTTTCATATGATTTAAGTAACCCTAGAAATATAAATTACGCTGAAAACTCCATTTATAACTTAGTTATGTCATTTTAAAGATTGAGAAAATGGCTTTTGCTCAAAAAACCATTTTCTTCAATGCACCATGTGGAAGTCTACCAATATCTTTTATTTTTATGTATATGTGAGAAACACGGCCCTTTTTATAAAAATGAATGATAATAATGATATGTTTGTTTAACATGTTTGGGACGTTGCCGATTCCGGATCCGTTAATGCACAGCCTTAATTTTTTTTTTTCGTTTATATGTGAATATTATTGTATTTGTGATCAATAAACTTTTATATACTTATAGGGGAACAGGGGGCACAGTGAGTCATTGGGCACAATGAATCGTTGACTATAACTCAACCAATATTAGTTTTAGAAACGCCGCTTTCTAATGGCGCGCTAAGAAGACGTTTCTCTAGATAAAGGGTCAATTGCCGGCAAACCTGCGTGGCGTGTGTTAAAGCGAAGAGGTAGCTGCATAAAATAAATAATTAAAGTATTTTTTTTGTTAATCTGTTAATTAGGTATATTTGTACTACTTTTACGTAAATTCCAGTGTAATTTGGCATTTTTATATTCTATATTAACTCTTAAATAAGTGTGTTTACACAAATTTATCAGATATTTGGTATGTTTTTTTATGTCCACTTTGAACTGGTCTGGTTACTGGGGGGACACAGTGAGTCGATTGGACACAGTGGTTCATGATCCACTGTGACTCAACTATGGTTAAATGTTCCTGTATATTTATAATTAAAATTATTGTAGAAATTTTGCTTTCCCGTTTTTAAAATTTTCAAAATTTAGAAAAAAATTATATTTTTTTTTTTGCGTATTGTTGCGTTTATGACGTTTTATGTCTATATAAATCAATTTCAAGCAAAAAAAATTGTTGGTCGATTGGTCGGTTTGTCCGGGAAATCTTGTGGGCACGATAACTTAAGAACGCTTTAAGCTAGAGACTTTGGCATACAGGTATGTTACCAAAAGTTCTCGCTCGGGATTGTTCACCAAAAACAATCCCGAGCGAGAACAATATTTACAAAAATTTGAAAATTTCATTATAGGGGTTTTTAATATTGCTGAAATCGAATCTGATAATAAAAAAATTCTCGTTTCACCCCGCAGGGGTGAGGGGGTAAATTTTTTTCCAAATCCACCCCCTTAGGGGTGGTAATGATTTTTTTGAAAATTGGTTTATACAATATACATTTAACATTGTCTTGATTTACGTTAGTTTATTTTGACTTTTGTTTTTTTCTTACTTAAGAGTTTCATTTTCAAGGTTTTGATTTACCTACGTTAATTAATTTTAAATTTTGTTTTTTGTTACCAAAAAGTTTTATTTAAGTTTATTTAACTATTTAGGTATCTAAAATAAACATTTTTTTTAATTAATAAATTAACTTAATTTATTTAAATATCACGATTAACTGTATCCCATACTGACTCACTGTACCCCTTGCAGTGATTCACTGTACCCCGTACTGGGGGTTCAGTGAATCAAATGACAACCTGTCAAAAAAGTACTTGTAAAAAATCATGGTCTATTCATTTTTAATTTAAACCTGCAAATTATGTTAGCTTAAAGATCAAAAAATACGTTTCTATGAAAAAAATCTAAGTTATTGTCAAAACTTTTAAAAATATGCGCTCTGAAAAAGTAAGTGACTCACTGTGCCCCATGTTCCCCTATTTTGTTTTTTTTGTAATTTTTTGGTTTTTTTAGACGTGTACCACCGGTGGTACACGTCGGCTGTAACACGTATTTTTTGCTCAGAGACTACGTGTACCACACGTGACCACGATGTAAAAGGTAAGTTTATTGCTAACTATCTCTTTTTTTCAGATTAGTTTTCTAAACAGTTCTAAGATTTGCATTTCAGTTAAGTTTTACTGTTATAATACTCGTACCTGTGAGCTAAGGCAAGGGGAAGAGAAGAGGTAAAATATAGCATGTAAAGTATAGGTGACCTTAAATTTTTCACATTACACAGAGGTGCCAGTTCATAAAATGTACACAGTATTTTGTGTATTGTAATAAAATATATACTCGATGTTGCTTGAATAAATAAAAATGAAAATATTTTTAAAATACTATTTTTTAGGTAGTCAAAAATAACAAAAAAATTGTCCAAGTTAGAACCCAATGTGCCACAGGTCATGTACCAACTTTACGTACAGCCGTAACTTGTTTTCCAAGCTTTATCTGCAGCCGTCGCGTTTTTAAATATGATTAAATATGCAGCGCAACGTGTACCACATGTGGTACACAACGTCGCGAGGTTGTTAAAGCGTGATTTTAATAACAAAATTGGTTTTGAAAACTAAAAAGGACAATATTGCTTAATTTTAAAACTTAAATTTGACAAATAAGAAAAAACTATCCTGCCTTCTTTAGCTTTTCAAGCCAACTTTGTTACACTTAATAATGCATTAAACTAGTAAAATAAATAAATCATAGATTTTAGGTATCGTCTTGTAAATTTCAGAACGTCGTATCTCAAAAAAGACAACTTTACAGGAATGAGAAATAACTCTTTCTCGCATTATTCATAGGTTGAAAATGTACTTTTTTAGTAAAAACTTAATACATTTTTAATTATTTACTTACCTTAAATCATTTTATTGTGTTTAAAATAAATAAATACAAATAATTACCTAATGTTTATAGATACGACATTTTGATGCTAAAAATTAATAAAGTTTTTTAAGATACGAGCTTTAAAACATTTAAACTTCAAAAAGTAGTATAACATGCGCATAAGATGTCAAAAAAGCGTCGCCAAAAGTGCGTTCCAAAATAGTCAGTTAACTAGATTTAAGAGATACGAGGTTTAAAAATTTATTAATTTAGTATCATCTAAGATACGACGTTACTATTTTGATAATATTTTTGTTATTTAAAAAAAAATAGAAGGTGAAACTTATTTTTTAGATGTAAATTGATTATATAAAGCGTTTAAGTCCAAAATCTCAAAATTGAAAAAAATTGAGATACGACGTCCTGAAATTTACAAGACGGTATGTTTCTTATAAAACTAGGTATTTACACAATTATTAAATAACTTATGAGTAATTTTCAAATGCTGATTTAAATATGACTTATCACTGAATTTCTTCTCACAATATGTACATGGAAATGGCCTAACTCCTGTGTGAGTACATAAATGCCTGGTTAATTTATTTTTGTCACAAAACGCACTGGGACATATATGGCACGCATAATTTTTCGGGCGGTTTGGAATTCTGGCTGATCCAATATGGTGGATTTTAGCCAAGTGAATGTTGTAAACCTTTTTCTCCTTGTATTCCTTATTGCACTCCTTGCACTTAAATGCTCTTACGTTTGAATGAGTCCTGGTATGCTTGGTTAACTCCGTTTTACTTATAAACAGCTTGGAACATATGAGGCACTTAAAATCTTTTACTCCTAAAAAGTATTATTTCTATAATATAAATCATACTAAAATTATCTCAGATTGTTCGAGTCAAGGACAAGAGCAGCCATGTGTTTTCGAGGAGGCTTTATTGTAAAACGGATTTTTCACAAGGCAGCATTCTAGATCCTATTCTCTTTAATTTTATTTTTGATGTATATATACATATACATATATGTGCACAATGTGTATAGTTTATGCGTAATCCACTTGCAAAACTGCCTAAGTTACATCCCTATGAAAATTGAGATAATGGCATAATAGTATAATACTTGTATAAACCTATAATTAAAACTGTTTTTTATGCAAAACGTAGTGAAAATCTTGTACTCCTGCAAAACGTACTAAGTTACACTAAGAGTCCACCTGCAAACGGTGCTCTTTAAAAATCCACTTGCAAACAGTGCTAAGTTAAAATTAGCCCAGTCACATATGTACGATAACTTAATAACTTAATTAAGTTAGAGACTTGAAATTTGGCATATAGGTATTTTAACAAAAGTTCTCGCTCGGGACTTTTTTTGGTGAACATTGGGGTGCGGCAATGGGGAAAAATACATTTTTTTAACAAAAATTGAAAATTGCTGTATAGGGGTTTTTAAGGTTGCTGAAATTTAATTTGATAATAAAATTTTTCTAACTCTACCTCCAAGGGGGGAGGGGGTAAATATTTTTAATATTTTCGTCAAAATGGGTATATAGGGGTTTTTGGGGTCGACGAATATGAATCTGATAATAATATTTTTCTAATTAGACCCCCTGAGGGGCGGGGGTAGTTTTCGTTAAAAATTGTATATTAGGGCTTTTAAAGTTTCTGAAAGTAAATCTGATAATAAAAAATCCATTTCACGCACGGAGGTGAAAAATGGGAAAGCTCTTTTACTGGGCAGTGTATTTAATTCTAAGATTCAGTTTTAGCGACCTTAAAAACCTCTAAATACAAATTTTCACGAAAGTTACCCCCAGGGGGTGGAGATAAATTGTTTCATTGTAAGATTCAGTTTAAGCAACTCTAAAAACCCCTATAAACCAATTTTCACGAAAATACTGTACACATTTAAAAATATCCCCCACCCCCGCGGGGCGCCGGTGGTGGAGTTAATTTTTTTATTATTAGATTTACTTTCGTCGACCCCGAAAACCTTCATATACTAGTTTTGACGAAAATATTGAAAACATTTAAAAATATTTATCCCCTCACCCTCGAGGGGGGAAGTTAGAAAATTGATATAATTATATTCAATTCTAGCAACCCCCAAAACCCATATATACAAATTTTCACGAAAATATTGTAAACATTTAAAAATTATCACCCCCCACCCCCCAGGGGTGAAGTTAGAAATATTTTATTATCAGATTCAGTTTCGTCGTTCCCAAAAAAACCCCTATATATAAATTTTGACAAAAATATTGAAAATATTAAAAAATATTTACTCCCTTACCCCCGTGAGGGTATAGTTAGAAAAATTTAATTATCAGATTCAATTTCAGAAACCTCAAAACCCCCATTATAGCAATTTTTAAGCTTTTGGAAAAAAATATTGTTTTTCCCCGTTCGCCCCCCTTACCCCACGCCAAGGTTTACCAAAAACAATCCCGAGTGAGAACGCTAAAATAAGCAAAAAACAAGTTTTTGAACATTTTTGCACAAATACTCGTGCAAAAGTTTCTTAGTTAAAATACTCCTGCAAAACTGCCTAAGTTCTTTACGTTTTTTTTTATAAATACCAAATAATAACACAAGCATTTAAATATTTATTAAAATAAGGTTTTACTTATGTTCCCTAATAATATCACATATTTTCACATTGCTACCAGCTTTATTATTAATATGAGAAACTTTCTTGATTTTCCAAATTTTGTTTTATTTTAACTTTTTGCAGTTTTGCAAGTGGACTACTCTTATGCATCTATATATATACATAATATGTGTATGTATGCATGCATAAACATTATTTACTTAAACTGTTCCAGAACTCGGGTACCGAAATTTGAGGGAATATTAAAAACCCTCTGGAAAATATGAAAAAAATTTAAAAAAAATCCATCTTCAATACTAATTAAAAAGGAAGCTATTTAATCTGACCAATCCTGTTGCTGATGTTAAATTACCTAAAAATTAGTTTTTCCCTACTTATTAGTAACTATGGTTGCATTTTAATGGTTGACTCGTGCATTGTTTAAGACTTTCAACTTTAGAATCTTTTTAGGTTATTATATTTTGACAAAACCGACAGAGGCTATCAAATATTCTATTTTTATAGGGTCACTCCATCCGGCGGTGGTTTTATGATACCCGTCTTAGACGGCAGCAACAAACTGTCGCTGCAACTCCATTCAGCGCGCTGAATGTAGTGTTTTTTTTTTATTAGAAACTCAGATCTTTTAATTGATTTACTGGCTATAAATTCTTAATACAAATTAATAAAATAAAAATACAATAACTGAATTTTATTTATTTATTTCAAAGTAATGAACATAGGAAAATTTTTTATCGGTGTTTCGAAAAGAGAACATTCTAGCTAGAATGTAATTTTAAGATTGGTGCAGAGGGCAAGGAATTTTGGAAGTTTAGACGCAAACAGAAAAGTGGTTGGAGACACTTCGCGAAATGCAAAAACTGTTCATAATAAAAAAGCTGTCATTTAGACTTTTGAAGAATAATCTGGAACAAGCATTAGTATCGTGGCAAGAAATCTTGATATGCCTGTCCTGTGTTTAATGAACTCTAAAAGATGAAGAAACGCATTATTTTTAGCAAACTCGCGTACAATGTATGAAGCATGCTAAAGAATATGTTCAAAATGACCTCCACCAACTTGAACACATAAAGCAGCTCTTTTTAACAGACTTCTCCTGGCATTAATAATCATATTTGGAGTTACTGACTCAAGTGCTTCATGTATTCGGTCTCCTAGTTCTTCTACAGTGTCTGGCATATTTCTATACACTAAATTTTTTACATGGCCCCATAAAAAGAAGTCCATTGGAGTAAGATCAGGGGATCTAGGAGGCCACCTTCTGGGACCCCCACGGCCTATCCAACTGTTTGGAAAACTGATGTCGAGTTGGCTTCTTGCCGTTTCTGAGAAATGCCCTGGACAGCCATCATGTTGAAACCAGATGTTATCCACATTTGCCAACCTTTGAAGTGGGATGTCATCAATAAGATTTTCCACTTCATATCTTAAGAAGTTAGTGTAGGTTTCGCCATTCAATCTGCCAGGAAACTCATGGGGTCCAACCTAAAAACAAATATTTTAAGCATTTTATGGTGGTTTATTTCTCAAAATAACTTACTATAGCATCTCCCAATATTCCGGCCCAAATATTCAAGGAAAACCTTCGTTGGGGATTTCCTTGCCTGAAGGCATGGGGATTTTCCTGTCCCCAAACATGAGAATTCCTTGAATTAAAAAAAACATCTCTTTGAAACCCAGACTCATCCGTAAAAAGAATGCTTTTTACAAAGTTTTCATTTTCTTGATGTTTCTGCAACAGCCATGTGCAAAATTCGACTCGTAAAGGATAGTCCTCCGGTGTCAAGCATTGTACTCGAGTGTAATGAAAGGGATGCATTTTTTCATCTTTTAGAATTCGTTGAACAGAGGTCTTAGACATATCAAAATTTCTAGCCACGATACTAAGGCTTGTTTCAGGTTCTTCTTCAAAAGCCTGAATGACAGCTTCTTCATTATCAACAGTTGTTGCAGTTCGCGGAGCGCCTCCAATCTCTTTTTTGTTTGGAGTTAAATTTCCAATTTCTTGCCCTTTGCACCAATCTTAAAATAACATTTCTGCTAGGATGTTCTCTATTGGGAAAACGAATAGAATATTCTACAGATGTAGCTGAAGCACTCCGGCCACACTACCCATATAAAATTAGCATTTCGCAATACTCTTCTGAAGTAAACATCATGAAAGTTTTGATATTTTTTTATGACATTAATAAATATTTATGTCACATTAATCACCATGTCAACCTACAGAATATGTACCTGCAATAATTAAATTTGCTTCCATAGCTACAAATTCAACTTTTAAAGGTAATTTAACATCAGCAACAGTATTGGTCCACTTAAAGCGTTCTTATTTTTGAATTGAACGAAGATGGATTTTTTTTGAAATTTTTTTCATATTTTCCAGAGGGTTTTTAATATACCCTCAAATTTCGGTACGCGAGTTCTGGAACAGGCTGTATTATGTTTATACCAATGTATATTCTATATTAGTTTTTCCTTTTTTATATAATAAGTATTAAAATAACTAATTTTGTAATTAAACTGTAATGGGGTACTCCCGTATATATAATAAATAAATAATTAAAATAAATATAATTTTATCAAAAAAAAAAAAGATTTTTATTGATATTCACTATTTATAAATTATAAGGCAAAAATTGGACTTATGTATGTCATATTGTTGTGAAAGATAACATAGTTTAAATAATCAAAAATACATGGCGCATTTTAATTTTTTTATAATAATGATTAAAATGGGTTAAATTTTAAAAAATAATAATAAACATTATAATGTAATTTTAACGCAAAACTTTAAATTACATTAAATTATTCAATATTTTATGGTAACATATATGTGTTTTTTGTTATTTTTACTACAGTTTTTTTCATTTGATATGGTATACAGGGTTATTCTTTTAAATGGTACAGTACCTTTATCTTTTTTTTTTATTTAAGAAATAATCAGCGGAAATACTTCTAACTTTGATTTTCTTAATAATCCCCTAGCAAATAAAACTACCATTCCAACACTTATACTTTTTAAGTTATTTAAAAATCAATAGTTTATCAATATTATCCTAGAAGGCCTTTACATTTTATAAATATGAAGCGTGGTAGGAAATAAGTTCTGCGAATATTCAGCATTAACAATAACACTGTCCCACAACGAAAATATACTTTTTTTCTGTCATAACCTATCTTGAAGCATTTTTTCTCCTGAATCCAAATATTTTTTCAGAAGAAAAAAAACACATTTTTTTAAATGTGTCTGGCATTTAAAAATATTTTTTAATTAAATTTGGGTAACTTATAAAAAAAGGATGTGCCTTTAAGATGGTAAAAGATTTTTTTAAATATCGATCGGCATTTTTTTTAATTGAATTTTTTTTTTACTGTTAAATTTTCAAAAGATGGATTTTTTAAACGTTATCGAAATTAAAACATTCTGTATTTATCTGGCTGTATTTAGTTTTTTTTTAATTACCAAACGTATGGTCACACCAAGATTGCAGAGATCGCTAAAAAGGAAATCCCTATTAGCAGTATCAAAGTAATTGAGGCTGAAGATCGGCTTAGGTATAACAAGAAATTCACTCTCACAATTCCCAGTAAGGAACAGTGGGAGAGAAAGGAGGTTGCTTTCGCCCCGACATCCGTGGTGTGCTATACAGACGGTTCCGGTATGGCAAGCACACAGACATCAGGAGCAGGATTCTGCATTGAGGACAGAGAGATACAGGAAAGCTTTTCACTAGGAATGTACCCCACAGTCTTCCAAGCGGAGGTCTTCGCTATACAGGAGGCGGCAAGGTGTGAGGCAGTACGTTCAGGCAACGAGACAGATGTATACTTCTGCTCGGATAGCCAGGCAGCTTTAAAAGCTCTTAGCGCACCCGCAAGGAGATCCGCTCTGGTGCAGGAGTGCGCTGGCGAGCTGTATGAGCTAGCAAGAATAAAAAGAGTTCACCTTGTGTGGGTACCAGGTCACTGCGGTATTCCAGGCAACGAGAGGGCGGATGAACTCGCCAGACTGGGTGCCGGAAAGCCTTGTCTGGGTCCCAAACCAATTCTTGGTATCACAAGGAAACAAGTGAAGACTGCCCTCAACGTTTGGGTGGAAAGTCAGCTTAAGGAATGCTGGACCGAGCTTAGCGGTTGCAGGCAGGCAAAGGAATTCCTGACCAGGCCAAGCAAAGCTAGGGCGGTCTGGCTACTAGGAACGGGCCGAGCAACCATAAGCCTCCTTACAGGGGTCCTTAGGGGCCACTGTGGGCTTATGCGAGACCTAAGCCTCATGCGGACGGTAAACGATCCGACCTGCCCTGGGTGTGGGATGGACGAGGAAACGCCCTACCACTTCATAGGGGAGTGTGAGGCTTTGGGCAGGCTCAGACAATACATCTTCGGAGTGGTAACACTAGCGAAGGAAGAGTTGAGCCTCCTAGCCTGGTCAGATGTTATGAACTTCATCAGAAGGTCTGGCAGATTTAGGAAGAGGGAGGATAGGCAGCAGGTTGGGTAGGTAATCTTGGGGCAGACAAAAAGGGCCATTGGGCCTACTTGTCAGGCGTCGGAGCCTACCCACCTTTTATTACTACTACTACTAGCATGGTGAAGTTTCAAAAATATTTTTTTTTTGCAAAATAGAATATGTTTACTATCATTACATTACCATTTCAAAAACATTAAAGCATATAAAGTAAAAAAAAAAAAAAAAGAATTTTTGATATTGCTTCAAAACAATATTTCTGACGCACATGTTTATATACATACCCGAATGCCTCTTTAGATGTTGTTCATAGCAGGATCTTAATGGAAACCTTTTAAGACAAATCTCGCAAGAAAATTTCCACATTTTTGAATCAGTGTGCACTACCAAAGTATGAGATCTCAAATTTTTATTAGTATTGAATTTCTTCTCGCATATATTGCAATGATAATTTCTTTGATTTTTATGTGTGTATTCATGGACTATCAGGTCGCTTTGGGTCATGTACGATTTTCCACAAAAGGAGCAAATGTGAGTTCTTTTCTTTGAATGGTACTTCATATGTTGAACATAATTTGACGAATTTAAAAATTTACTTTCACAGACTTTGCACACGTATGGCTTTATATCTTTTTTTTCCATGTTATGTTCTGTAACACAATGTTCAATAAGGTACCTAGTAAACTTGAATTGTTTTAAACACTTTTCACATGAAAACATATATTTTTCCACTGCTTTCTTACTTTTTTCCGTCTTTCTTTCCTCTTCTACATCTCTATGTATGTGTACCTTTTGTAAATGAATCTCTATTTCCTCTTTGGAACTTAATATATAATCACATATATTACATATAAACTTTTTAGATGGACTTAAGGTTAGACTCATGCATGCAGTTTTATGTTCTGATATAGATTTATCAGTTTCAAAGTTTTTAAAGCATTTAGAACACCGGTAGTTTTCATTTTCTGGTTTGTTCTCCTCAGTTTCAGTTGAATTTTCCAAATGAATTATTATATGTTTATCTAGTAGATCTTTGGAGGCAAATAAAACATTGCATTTTGCACAATTTAAATTTGTCTTGCATGTATTTATATGTCCTAATAGTAATTTTTTATTTTGAAATAAATTTTGGCATCGATCGCATTTTAGACTGTTAAACTCTAAATTACAATTAGGTTCGTGTTTTTTTAACAATTGTTCATTATTAAATATCATTAAACACCTTATGCAAGAGTTGATTTTATTATTTTCATGCATTTTCTTATGTTTATATAAAGAATATTTTGACTTGTAATTTATATTGCATTTTATACAAAAATGAATTTCATTTAAATCTTTATTTTCGTTTGTTTTGCATTCATTTGAAATAAAAAATTTATTTTTGTGAACATTTTCAAATGATTCGTCAATATGATCATTCATTTTTTCATCTTGATCCAAAATATATGAGAAAGTCAAAGTATTTCTATCATTTTCCAAATTAATACACAATGTTTTGAACTCGTATGCATTCTCAGTTTGTAGTTGACACATATCGCATATGAAATAATATTCAAACCAAATCTGAATAAAATTAAAAATATATATACAGGGTGTCCCAGAATGTTCCAAAATCTATTGGGGGCAATTAACTGTCGTCAAAATAATACTACAAGTTCATATAAAGTTTTTGGTTTGGACTTTCTGAGATATTCGCTTCCAAGATGGAATGAAATTTTTTGGATCTTGCATCCTTAAAAACATTTCTTGGTATCCGATTTTTAGATATGGCTTTAATCTTGGCGAAATGCACAGGTAGTTAAGGAAGTATAAAAAATATAAATTCAGGGATGAAGTTAGAGCCGAAATCACTCATGTTTGTATTCTTGAATTATAATAATTATAATGCATAAAAATAAGAAAAATACATATTTTAAATTAAAAAAATATTTTTTTTTGCAGATTTAGCTACTAGTTAGTAGTATACTAAAAGCATTCAGTTTTTAATTAATCACAACAATTTTTAAGGCCCAACTTTCGTTTGCAGGAAATCTGATATCGTTACAATTTACTTACCATCTAACTAAATTGACCCAAAAATGACCCAAAAATGACAATCATTTTCTGCGGAAATGCACCATTTTTTTTCTATTGCGATTTTTTATAGTTCTATTGTTTTCGCAAAAAAATGTTATGGAAATCTGATATAATTAGAAACGATACATATTCTAGTTATCTTGGCTCCCCTGAATCCGAAAATATTAATCGTTTTTTGCGGAAATGAACCGTTTTTTTTTCTATGGCGATTTTTTTATATTTTTTTGTTTTGGCAAAAAAATGTTATGGAAATCTGTTAGCGTTATAAACGAAGTATATTCTCGTTATTTTGGTCCCCCACAATCCGAAAATGATATCCTTTCTTTGAGGAAATGCCCCATTTTTTTCAGTAGTCATGAATTTTTTTTAAGGAGGTTGATATCACCAGGGTTATTAAAAAAGTTTTTTTTTCGGATAGTGTTTTTATTAATTGGGCGTTGGTTTACGTTAACGTTAGTTTGTTTTTTTGCTGGTTTGGTGTTTTTTTTTTATGGGGAACGTTGGTGTATGTTAACATTTAAGTTGGCTTTGCGTCTGTTTGATGTTTTTTTATTTAAAATATATAATTAATAATATTTTTTCCAAATAAATATTAAAATAGCGAGCAAAGACAAAAAATTGTGCATCTCCGCAAAGAACGATTACCATTTTCGGATTCAGGGGGGCTAAAATAACTAAAATATACTTCATTCCAAACGATAACAGATTTCCATAACGTTTTTTGCCAAAAAAAAAAATATAGAAAAAAAAATGGTGCATTTCCGTAAAGAACGATTACCATTTTAGGATCCAGAAGGGCCAAAATAACTAGAATATACTTCATTTCTAACAATAACAGATTTCCATAAGGTTTTTTTGCCAAAACAAAAAATTCGCCATAGAATAAAAATGGTGCATTTCCGCAAAGAACGATTACCATTTTCGGATTCAGGGGGGCCAAAATAACTGCAATATGCTTCATTTTTAACGATAACAGATTTCCATACCGTTTTTTTTTTAGTACAAAAAATATATAAAAAATCGCCATAGAAAAAAAAGGTGCATTTCCACAAAGAACGATTACCGTTTTCGGATTCAGGGGATCCACAAAGGAAAATTTTTTTTTTTGAAAATGTAGCTGATTTCCTGCAAATGAAAATTGGTCCATTTTTAATAAAATAATAGTAGAAACATTATTTTGTATTGTTTTTAAACAAATAAATAAAATTTAAGTGCCATAACTAAAATACCTGAGTAACGTAAAAAGGTGCAGAGCATTTTTTAAGGTACATATTGCGGGTCCAAGTGGACCATAGACCATAAAAATCCTTAAAATTTTCTCTAGAGCTTTTTTGTATTTTTGTATCAGTTGCGTAACTACTATGTGGCAAGTGTGCCATACACTGGCGATCGCCAAGCCAAAAGGTATAATACGGCTCGTCTTCTCCCCATAGCGGTATCAAGAAATTATAAGTAATGAGTCATTTGGAAAATGATCCAAGTTTTTAAAAAAGTTTCGCCTGCGGTGCTGATCTAAACTCCAACAATATGAAAAATTTTATTAAAATGTTTTTTAAATTAATTTTCTCTTTAAATTCTTTGGTATTTGGAAAGTGCATGACCTGGAAAATTATAAAAAAAATCGCCTGCAGCGCTGAACTAATTGCAAATAGTGCACTATTTGCAATTAGTTATAAGGAAACTTTATTAAAAGATTATATAAAGTAAAAAAAATAAATAAAACAATATATAATATATAATAAAAATAATAAATAAAATATTATATAAAGTAAAAAAATAAAATCTTATCATCTTATCAAAAAAAAAAATTGGACACCAAAAAGGTTGTATTAAAGGATTTCATAAATTAGGTCAATTTTTAAATTTTGCAAAATACGTGACCTTGAAAATTAAAAAAAAAATGCATGTGGCGCCAAAATAAACGATAACAATACTTTATATAACCACATTTAATATTTTATCATAAGATCACATAGTAAAATTATATTAAAAGGTTTTTTAAGTAATTTGCTTTCCAAATTCGGAGATGTTTGGAAAATTCTTGACCTTAAATTTTTTTTAAAAATTGCATGCGGCGCTTAACTGCCAGCTATTCAACTTTTAAAATTAAATTACGTTTTAAACTATATAAAGTTTTTCTCAAATTCCACTTATTATTTACACACCAAACGAAATATTATTTTTTTTAAATCTTTTAACAGTTTGTAGGAACAAAAACGATTTTGGATACAACAAAAAAAAAACAAAAAATTCCGGTTTATTTACCAAAACTTAAACTTACTTACTTTACAAACTTGGTATATTTTAATTTTAAATCAATCTTACAATTTAAATTTTTTACAAAAATTTAAGAAAGCGTTAGCCCTAGCAAAAAAATTGGGATGGACTATTTTAAAATTTTAACAGTTTTACAATTCTAAATTTCACAAAAATGCAAGAAAGCTCTAGGGCCACAGGCCAAAATTTTTATGAATTTAAAGGTCATGGACATGCAATATATACCTTGGCGTCTATTACTGCTCATTTTGTGAAGGAGGCTTCCCCTCCCTTTATTTAAGGTCCTAATTAAAAAATTTCCCAATGAACCTAAAAGATTTGCCGAAATGAAAAACTTTGGGGGTGCCACACCCTCCTAATACCCCCTTATGTCCAGCCTTGTCCAAAAAGTGTGCTAAGCAACATACAAATGCGACTATAGTTCATTTGTCCAAACTTAACACATACAAACTTTAAGAGTTGTTTTAGTAACATTTTTAATAGTCTAGGTTAGTCGCACCTTCGGATAGTTGTTAAGCTGGAACTCTAACTTACAGATTTAATCTTCTAGATCATATTGTTAGCCAAACAATGATAATTCGCAGGTTAAAAACCGTGTTTTTTTATACCGAAATAAAATTGTTACATTGTTTATGATTTGGAACCTCGCTATTGAACACAGCTGACGGCAGCATATCAGATTTGAATTTTTTATGTGCCAAGTTTGAAAGAACGAACTATAGTCTTGCCGACTACATAAAACCAGCCATCTCGAATGAGCGAGAACAATTTCTCATAAAAAAAGTTATGTCCAGAAAAAATTTATTATATTTTGAGGAGAGGGGGGGAGCATGGAAAAAATTAAAGTAACATTTTTTGTGTAATTTTATTTTACGTTTTAGGTGGTTTTTTAATTTTTCTTCCATTGGAAATACTAAAAGAGTTATGTCCAGAAACAATTTATTACCTTTTGGGGAGATGGCTGGGTCATGGAAAAAATAATTATAAAATTTTTCATCTAATTTTATTTTACCTTTTAGGTGGTTTTCAAATTTTTCATTTATTGTGAATAATAAGAAAGTTGTGTCTAGAAACAATTTTTTACATTTTGGACGGCGTTGGAAATAATTACAATAAAATTTTTTATGTAGTTTTATTTAATGTTCTATGTGGTTTTTTCTTCTATTGTAAATAATAAAAAAATTATAACTACAACAAAAATTTAATCCCCCTTTGCCCAACCAATTTCGCTCAAATACGAACTTGTCCAAGATAATATAAAAAACATCTGCACACCAAATTTCAAGTTGCTAGCTTAAAGCGACAGACGGACCAACTGAATGACCATCTGACAGACCGACTGACCGACTGACTGACTGACCAACCGACCGACAGACAGACAGACAATCAGTTTTTTGTTGCTTATATTGATTTTTCTCGACGTTTGAGGAAAAAATAAGTTGATTTAAGCAAAAAAAAAAATCACAATACTTTCTTTTATGAGAAAGTAAAACAGAGAAAAACCCTGGCCAATGATTCGGAAGAAAAAGGCCAATATTCTAGATAGAGAGGTAGAAAAATAAAATCTTACCAGCTCAGGAACAAAATTTTGTAGTTTTGTAGACCAAGTAACATTTTTTTCATCAGTATCCTTGACATTTGATAGATGTTTTGCCTCTTTTAAACATATACTACATTTATTAGGCATTTTATAAGTCAAGATTCACATCTTCTTCTTCAAAAATTTTGGTTTTTGAAACTTTTGTTCCTTTTAACCAGTTACAATATAAAGTTGAATTGTTTTTTTTTTTTTTTTTGTTAATTTTTCTTATTCTTCTTTAGGTGTCTAGCGTATGATAATAAAAGGGTTAGACTGAAACAAACAAAGGATTTGACTTTTCTCGACCCGGAGCTCGCAGGCCATTTCACACACCCAGGAGAGCCTCGGAAGGAAACATTTACCCGGGGAAGGTTATAGAGTGATTTTTGATGATTGTAGGAATTGGGTGATAATGTTGTGAATTTTAGGTGAATTGTTTTCTAGAATGTATCTGATAGAGAATGGGGGATGATACCCCGCTATTATTAATTTGTTATAAAGATTGTTAATATTGGGAGTGTTGTTTGGGCAGTTAAAAAATATATGATTTATATCGCCTACCTCGCCACATTCACAGAGATTGTTGTCCTTGACTTTTATTTTGAATAGATGAGCTGGAGTTCTGCAGTGACCCAGTCTGAGTCTACACATTGTGGTAATGTCTGCTCTACTCCTATACTTGATTTCGTTGAACCAGGGAATTCTCCAAGATCTTGGTAGTGTATACTGTCTTCCGGCTTTTAGGCTGGTTTTTGTCCATTCGTGTTTCCATTCTCTCATTTGATCGGTTTTAAAGGAGTTGTAATAGTCTTCTATGGGGATTTTCTTGTTAGAAATTTTCTTTTGAAGTCCTTCTTTCGCTAAGCGATCTGCCATATCGTTTCCATGGATTCCTATGTGCCCTGGGATCCAGGCTAGGTGCCCCTGACCATTGATTTTTGATTTCTGTATCATATCTTTTATGTTAATTATTATCGCATTATTTTTCCCATATAACTGGCTTGAGTTTATTGCTTCGATTGAACTTTTGGAATCCGAAAAAATGATCCAGTTTTTAATCTTTGTGTTCTGGATTATAAACAGTGCCGAGTAAATGGCCATTAGTTCTGTTGTGTATATAGATGCATTATAATTGATTCTTTCATTATATTCAATTTTTAATGTTGGCACATAGACACTAAATGCCACCGCTCTTGGTTCTGGCTGCAGTGATCCGTCTGTATATATGTGATAGAAATCTTTCCATTTTTCGTTTAGTGTTTGGAGAAATTTTGAATTGTTGTCGATATTTTTCATGTCAGATTTTTGGAATCCGAAGTCTATTATGGTGGGGCTTTTAAAGATCTGGTTAAAGTAGTCCTTTTGATAGATAAAGTTTTTGTTATCTGTAAAAACTTTTTTCCTAAATGCTCTTGTTTTGGTAACTGCTTTTACCAAGTATGGAGTTTTTGTGTTTGGTTTAATGCTATTTTTTAAACCTTCAATTTTATGTATTGTGGGGCTATTATATATTACTCTTTTTGAAACAAATTTGTCTGCTAATAACTGTCTTCTTGTAAATAGAGGAGGTTCTGCTGATTCTATCTGTAGGGCATTTGTAGGGCTGGATTTCATGGCCCCTAGGGCTATTCTTAGTGCAGCGTATTGAGTGCAGTCCAGTTTTTTCAGAAATTTCTTTGGGGAATTCATGTATAGAAAACTTCCATAGTCCAACCTCGACCTTATTATAGCTCTGTAGATTAATAGAAGAATTTTTGGGTCAGCACCCCATGACACACCTGCTAGGCATTTAAGTATGTTCATATAGTGAGAACATGTATTAGAAACATTTTGGATATGTTTTTTAAAAGACAGACGTGGATCCAGAATCATTCCTAGGAATTTTACTTCATTTGACAAATTTATTGTTTGGCCATTTAAATTTATCGAAAAAGTGAGATTACTCCTTTTTTTAAAAACCATCATTTTTGATTTCTCCAGACAGAGTGATAATCCATGTTCTTCAAGCCATTGTATAATTGACTTTAACGTTCTTGTAAGCTGGTGGATAATAAGTTTTAGATCTGAACCTGTGATGTAGATAACTAAGTCATCCGCATACTGCAAAAGTTTGACGTTCATTGCAAGCGTCTCTATGATCTTTGCAATATATATATTAAATAGAATCGGACTAATTACTGATCCTTGCGGTAATCCTTTGAACGAATATCTTTTATATTTTTTAAGTTTTAGGATTTTTAATGAGCATAGTTGATTTATTAGGTTTATCAATTTTGTGGGAATATTTATTTCTTTTAGTATGTTTATTAATATGTTTGGTTGGACATTATCATATGCCCCCATGATGTCTAAAAATATGGCTACCGTAAACTTTCCCTCATTAAAGCCTTTTTGAATGTCTGCTGTTAAACACGTTAAATTGTCCATTGTGCTTTTACTTTTCCTGAATCCAGATTGAGTATCAGGAATAAAATTGTTTTTTTCTACCCACCAATCAAGTCTTCCTTTGAGGATATGTTCCAGTGTTTTCCTTACGCATGAGGAAAGGGCTATTGGTCTGTAACTGCTAGCATCGTCCGGGTTTTTATTGGGTTTTAAAATCGGACATATAATATGGACTAACCATTCCGATGGAATAGGGCTCCTTCCATGGAGAATATCATTAAATAACTTAATAAGGTATTTTTTGCCCTTGTGGGGTAAATTTTTTAACATTGTATATGTGATCTGGTCATCTCCCGGGGTAGTATCCTTAGCTCTTTTGAGATACACTTCTAATTCATTAATATCTATATTTCTTGTCAGGTAATGATCTTCTTGTTGGTTTTGTTCTTTAAATTGTGGAGGGGGGAAAGTTGCTGGTGGGCATAATTTATCCATAAATTGTTCCATCCATTCTTCACTGTTTGCGGTGGTTTTTTGTGTGTTAATAAAACTTTTACTGAAAATTTTTATTGTTTTCCATATTTTAGTTATTTTTGTTTCTCTGTTTAACTCTGTACAAAAATTGTGGAATTTTTCTTTTTTCTTTGATTTAAATAATTTTTTGGTTTTAGCCATTAAGTTCTTTACTTGCAAAAAGTTATTTAAATTTGTATTTCGCCTAAAATTATTAAATGCTTCTTTTCTTTCCCTCGATGCTTCTGCGCAGTCGTTATCCCACCAGGGGCAGACTGGGAATTTTTTGTTTGGTTTTTTGTAAGGAATAGACTCTTCTGCAGCTTGATTGATTATTGAAGCAAACTGACTGTAGTTGGAATTTTCATTTAACTCTTGCTCTATATATTCTGCAAATTTTGTCCAATCTGCTTTCCTGTAATTTCTTCTTTTCCTGGATTCTATTTCTTCTTGTTTTTCTGCTTGTTTTTTATACTCTACTATCACTGGGAAGTGATCACTTCCATGCGTGTCCTCCATTGTTTCAGAATGAGTTATTGATATTATGTTTGCTGAGCATATCGCTAGGTCAATAATGCTACATATGTCCAGATTAAACCGGGTAGGTTTTTTTTCATTCACACATATCTTTATCTTCTAAAATATATTTTAAAATGCCTCCATTATAGTTTTTTTTGTAGCTTCCCCAAAATTGGTGGTGGCAATTAAGGTCACCTAAAATAAGAAATTTTGACTTTAGTTTTGTTAAAATATTGACCCAAAATTGTGTAGTTGTTTTATAATCTGGAGCTATATACAGTGATACTAAAGAAATATCTGCGACATTAATTATTTTTATTTGGACTTGGTCTGCTATGTACTGTGATGGTACCTCTTGGAAAGGTATGTTCTTCTTTATTAATATTGCAGCCCCGCCATGTCCGTCGACGCGGTTGTCATAAATTCCTATGTAATTTTTTATTCTAGGTCGACTGTTTATTTTAAGTTTAGTTTCTGAGAGTGTTAGAATGTCTGGGTTTTCGTCGTGTATTAGTTTGTGTAGGTCCGTTTTATTATTGTATATGCTGCGTATATTCCAGTGTAGTAGTTTTAGATGTTTGTTATCCATTAACCGTGTCATCATCTGAGAGGATCATGTCCTCTCCGCGATAATTCTTGTTGGTGATTGGTGAAAATGATGGTGATGATAGATTCGATTTTCCCCCTTGAGATGGGGTGGGTGAAGATTGGTTTCTTTGGAAGCCTTTAAGATCTGCAGTTGGCGAGTCATTAAGGATAGATGAATTACTTTCTCTGCGGATGATTTTTGACCTGGGAGGTGTTGGAGACCTTCCATTCTTGTTGATGTATTCTTCTCCTTGATAGAATTGATTTCTTTTGATAGGGGTTCTTGGTTCCCTTGTAATTACTTGTGTATAAGTTCTTCTGGTAGGTTTGGTAAATCTTTGTTCAATCTCTTCTATAGTAGGAGTATTTATGGGAGGATATTGTGATATGTCTAACATGTAGGGGGTTTCTCTACTTGGGTTGTCATAAGAAACTGATGGCGAGGATTTAGCTGCTTCATAATAAGATACTCTATGTATTGCTATGATTTCTTTGATTTTTTTTTGTCTTAAAAACTCTGGGCACCTTCTTCTGGCTAAACGTACTCCTTCTTCTGTAGCGGTGTGGTCTCCTAAGCAGTGAACACACATTTCTCCCATGCATGTATGATTATTTTCTTCTCTTATTCCGCACTTGGTGCATCTTTTGGCACTTTTGCACTGGTTTTTTGTGTGGCCATACCTCAGGCAGTTGAAACACTGAATTACGGGTCCAATGTAGGGCTCTGATGGTAAATGGCAACGGTACATGTAAAATGATGTGGGAAGTTTTGTTCCTTTGACTGTGATTATGATAGAAGATGTATTTACTAATGTGTTTGTTCCGTCTACTACCGATTTTCTTTTAATTCTTTTTATGTCCAGGATTTCTGTGTAGGCTGGGCCTTTAATTTTTTCGGCAATTGTTTCTTCTGAGAGTTCTGGATCAATATTTCTAATTACCCCCTTGGTGGTAATTAAGTATCTTGGGATAAAAGCATTTATTTGGTGCTCATCTAAAAATTTATTGTTGTCCAAGAATTGGTTTGCACTCTGGAAATCTGTAAAGTATACTGCTATTCTGTTTTTTCCTCTATTTGCTATTTTATCTATAGTATTAAGGTTATTTTCTTCTAACAATTTACCTAATTTTAAGAAACTCATGAGTCCTATGTTTTTATCTTTTGATTCTATTGCTACTAAAAACGGCCCTGAGTCGAGCACGCCATATCTAATTTTTTCGACCTTTGACAATGTTGTTTTTTGTGTTCCCCCCTTGTCGGGGGGATCTTCTTTAGTCATGATACTAAGTAGGTTAGATAAGCTCAGATCTGTTGATATTTATTTTTAAAGTGTTTTAAATGAATATATAGGGGGAAATGAGGAAAGAAAAGGGATTTTTTACCTTGATTTTCGCCAATAACTTCGAAATTTCGCTAGACACCTTCACTCTACAAAATGGCTACCGCGAATCTCCATTTTATAAGTCAAGATTCACAAAACTTTTCCCCAAATAACCGATTTAACTCCTAAATAAAAATGTTGTGCATGTTTACTTTCGGAAAACAGCTGATCGTCTACTTCATAGATTAGTTAAGTATAGATGGGAAACTTGAAGTTTCAAACTTCTCTGTTAAATGTTGTTGCTTGGCCCTCTATTATGTTGGACTGGTACTAAATAATTCGTGTCATATATTATAAACACCAAAAGAACAATGAATTACACTCGAAAAATAAACACTAAAAAAGGTAAAAAAACATCAAGACATACAAAAAAACAACAAAAATGGGGGATTTACATAAGGGCATATCCACAGCCTCGCATAAGTGCCTATTCACAGGCTCTCATAAGAACATAAAACATAACAATGCGATGCCGTGATTGGCTTGATGGGCCGCCATATATCTTGTAAGCCAATGGAGCTCTCTACAACTAGAATTATGAAACAAAAGACGTCTACCCTATCTCTATCTCATTTGTGCTACACTTTCCAGCCAACCAAATAAATACTGTATTTGTTTTTCATACAACAAATACAGTATTTATTTGGTTGGCCGGAAAGTGTAGCAGTGAGAGGCACGTACGAACATAGCTAATGTGAATCTGTAGAATAAGATAATTCTACTAAAATTTAGATGGCGCCAGTAATTTCTTTAATAATGCACTTTTCGCCCGGCCAAGTAAATATTGTATTTGTTCAACAAAGAACAAATACAGCATTTGTTTGGTTGGGTTGAAGTGGGAGTGTATGTATGTCTTCTATCCTTTTTGGGTAGAACTTTTGTCCCTGTCTAATCTAATGGGAGAATTCTCCATTACGGCATCGCATTCTTATGTTTTATGTTCTTATGCAAGCTTCTGGATATGCCTTAACACGCATAATACATATTATGTACTACATAAGAATGCGATGCCGTGATTGGCTTGATGTACCGTTATACATCTTGTAAACCAATCACGGTACCGCATTCTTATGTACTATGCTTAAGCAACAATTGTTATACGAGGCTGTGAATACGCAAAAAGTGCCTATTCACAGGCTCGCATAAGAACATAAAACATAACAATGCGGTGCCGTGCTTGACTTGCTATACCGTTATATATCTTGTAAGCCAATCACGGCATGGCATTCTTATGTTTTATGTTCGTATGCAAGCTTCTGGATAGGCCTTAACATATATCCTAAAAATGTACTTCTATCGCCCTCTATTATCGTGGACTGGAACCAAATGCATGAAGATATTTTGCCCATTCGACATATCAGGCCCGGATTCTGTATACTTTCTATTCTGACCCTAGCAAACATAACCTAAAAAAAACACATGTCGACTCAAAAAGAAAAATATACAATATTTTTTGAGCAAAATACAGAAGAATAATGACCGTAATGGCGACAAAACGAAGGGTTGTAATTGAAAATAATGGTAAATAAATTAATTTCTTAGAGTTTTTCCTATATTTCATTATAAATATTTTAGACTCTGAAGAAGAGATGGATGAATCAATGGAAGAATCTTCTGAAGAAAACGTTCTTGATGAAAATAATGAAAAACAACAAGGTAAGTTTTAAAAATTTATTTATTTATTTATTTATACACAAACATATACTAATCAAACCTGTTGTAAAAATATTTACTGTGCGATTTTTAATTTACTGTCTTGCTTGAAAAAACAGACCATAGGAAGAGTATCCCCGTCCGCATATGCAGACGTTGATAATTTTTTAATCAACGTCCACAAATGTAAATTCTGCATAAGAGTTTGCGGACGTTGATTATTTTTTAATCAGCGTCCGCAAATGTTAAATCTACATAATTTTACCGAAAATTTGTATAACCTTAAAATATCTGTGCGTCTTGTGAGCGAAATTATATTTAATCCGAAATTTTCATCAATTGATGAAACTGAAAACAAAATTAAAGACTTTAAAAGTGCAACTTTTTTTGAACTCTATAAAAGAGATTCAAAATTATTCACATTCCAAAAGACTATCGAATGTTAACATACAACTTAAGTACTACCTACTTGTTTATGCATGTACCAAAGGAGAAAAAGTATTTTCTTCAAGTAGTACTGGCACAAGAAAAAACAGGTATGTATATTACCTACATATTATACAGGGTGATCAGTAACTGTCATGCCAAAATTTAAGAAATATATTAAAGAAAGTTCCTATAAAGGTTGGTCCAGAAATAGCCCTAAGGGAGCTACGGCCCTTTAAATTTAACAAAAAATAAGGTTTTTAACTAGTAACTATGGTACCCTTTAAGAACAACGATATTTTGCATGTATACCTACTATGGTCTGTTTCATCAAGCAAAATAGTAAATTAAAAATTTCACAGTGAATATTTTTAAAACAGATTCGAATATTGGATGTGCAAATATACTGCATAGTTTGTTTTATAAAACATAACTATATTCTATACACAAACATATACTATTCAAACCTGTTGTAAATAATATTCACTGTGGGATATCTTATTTAGTATCTTGCTTGATGAAACGGACTATAGTATTAATAAGGGCAGTTTTATTTTTTTTTAATTTATCCAGATGGACAAAATTTGTAAACTTTCCTGCCATCATAAAAAAAATCTGCCTCATCATGGAAAAAAATTATATTTTTTTGTGACACCTTTTAGGTGGTTTTTAAATTTTTCTTCTATTGTGAATAATACAATTATGTCCAAAAACAAATTTTTACATTTTGGGGAACAGAGGGGGCCATGGAAAAAAGTCCAAACATTTTTGTGTAATTTTTATTTACCTTTCAAATGGTTTTTAAATTGTTGTCTTACTGTGAATAATAAAAAAGTTATGGCCATCATCCTGAGGTTTCTCTTCAAGTTCATGCTGAGGTTCATCCTGAGGTTCATGCTGAGGTTCACCCTGAGGTTCATCCTGAAATTTTTCCTGAGGTTCATGCTGAGGTTCATCCTGAGGCTCATGCTGAGTTTGACCCTGAGTTTTGTGCTGAGGTTCATCCTGTGGTTCATGCTGAGATTTATGCTAAGGTTGACCCTGAGGTTTGTGTTGAGGTTCATCCTGAGATCCATCCTGTGGCCTATCCTTTGATTTGCTGGCTTTGGGGTCCTCTTTATCAGGATTCCTGCAAATCTTGATTTGCAATACGTGAAGTAGGTCCTCTCCTCATCTTCTAGGGTGGATATCCTATAGTTGTCATTGGAAAGTACTTCTGTAATCACAAATGGTCGTTTTAAACATCTCTGCAACTTTTTGGACTGTCCAGTAGGGTGAAGTGAATTTTTTTTTTGAGAAATCGAGATGGCCTGATAGCACAAAGGATGCGTTCCACCCAGGCGAACATTCCTGTGAAATTTGAGATTTTTATTATTGTATCTTCATCCTCCCCAAACGGCCCAAGCGTGAAAAAACAGGGTACTTGTCATCACTGCTAATTAAGGTTTTTTTCCATAACTTTCAAATGGTTTAATCGATTGACTTGAATTTTGGCACATATATTATTGTTGCCATAACACTTGATTTAAATTTTGTATCAGACTCCTTTCAGTGGATTAAGGGGGTTATTAGGGTTGTTTAAGGGGTAAAAATTATTAATTGGTGGCTTAAGTCACTTAAGTTTAATTTTGTATTGATTTCACCAAATTCTTGTTTCTCGTTCCTGTTAACATAAAAAAATATTTTTTTGCCCCCCTATCCCCCCTTTCAAGGAACTTATTCTATCATAACTAGCTCATACAGCTAAATTGTGAATTTTAATATTTTCTCTTCCAATATCCAGCATATAATAATACAAAAATTTAATCTGAATTTAAGTTAATTAGAATACTTATCAAAAATAATGTTTTCCCTTAGAAATCGTCACAGCTTTGGAGACCAAGAGACCCAAATGTGACAAATGAGTACAAAGACATTACTGCTATTTATACTTTTTTAGTCAGAACTTGAGAACGGTTTGAACACAAGACTTGGTTTTTGGTATAGTTTTTTATGTTATTAATGCAATTAATTAACATGAACTTATAAACCACCTTTAAGGGTATATAGGGGTTTTATAGAGGCTAAATATGTATATAGGTGGGTTAAATCACTTAAGCTTAATTTTATATGTATTTTTTTACATTCTTGTCTCTTACTTAGGGTTTGTTAACAAAAAATATTTACAATGTCAGCTTATTCTGAAAAATCTAAAAAGCCCCTAAAAAACTGGTTTTCGCCCCATAACTTTTGACTGAAACCTCATAGAAACAAAAACAGCACGGAAAATAAAAGAACACAATATGCAATAAATTCGCTTAATAAAAACGTTTCCTCAATTTCTATTGGTCGAGAGATATAACACATTTAAGGTCGAAACACACTTGGTGTTAGAACATTTTAGCACTAGCTGCCATTTGGACACCCTTTTATACAGGGTGTATTTGAAATAGCGTAGGAAATTTTAACAGGTGATTCTACATGATAAAATATGACAAAAAGTTCATATAAACATGTCTAAAAATACGTCATAAGGGGGACACGCCCCTTTGAAATTGGCTAAAAAAATCGGTTTTTATTTAATAACTCAGGAACCCTTTGAGATATATTAACGAGGTTTTGCACGTGAATTAATCCTAATAAGGCCCATCTTTGTATGTCATTTTCACGTACTTATTTAAACCAGGGGTATGCGAAACGGGCGGGCCTTATCAGTTTTTTGTCCCAAACTTTTTTCTGTGTAACTTTTTTGCAATTTTATTTTTGAAATATGATTTCTCAGGTCAAAATACATAAAAAAAGGTACTCTTGTTGTAATACTGTAGGATTAACCGTTTTCGAGAAAAGTTCATTTGAAGGTGAAATTTCACGGTTCGAGGACGAAAAATTAAATACTAAAATGTCGAAAACCAAAATTATAATACCATTCAGTCTAAAATTGATATTTTCTCCTGCTCTATAAGCAGTATTAAATCCGTTTATCGCCAATTAAACTTGGATTAATTGCGCATATTTGTAATTTTATACTGTACACTTTCAGTGTACCTTCTCTTAACTATTTTGATTATTGTATTTTTAGTAATTGCTGCTCATAGTGTTTAATTTAGTTTTAGATGTTAATTTTTTTTTGTTTTTATCTCTTTTTTTCTTTTGTGACTCATCCTGTAATTGGTCATGTATTGTTGGATGTAATAAATAAATAAATAAATATACAGACTCTTGTCGAAACTGTTTCAAAACGAATAATTTACTCACATTTCCAGGTATATACGAAACTATTATGTTTATGTTTAAAAATAAATCATTATTTAATCAACAATTAATAAGCCATAATTTTACTACAAGAGTAAATAATTCAGATTATAATATTCCCAGTCACGGACTAAGCATTTATGTAACAAGGCCGTTCTATGCAGGCATTAAATTTTATAATAAATAACCGATTACTATAAAAGATATTCGAATCATTGGTAAATGTAAGTCAAAATTATTTAGATACATTTGTGAAATTGAACCGGAATATTTAAATGCGTAAAAATCCGTCTCAATTTTTACACGAGTGAATTATTCTGTTTAAGTTTTAATTCTATCTTTAATTTTTTAAATTTAATAATTTTTTATTCTGTTTACTGTTTTTTTATATATGACGTATTGTTCCTGATCTTTTTATATTGTGTATGTATATTATACATATGTATTTTTTATCAGGCAATTAATAAACTTACTTAGGTGGCGCCACATGATATTTCATACCACTAACAAAACTTCTTAAATGAATATATTCATTTAAAAAGTTTATAAAGTCGCGTTCTTGGAATACTGTCGTTATAACTTACTGGTCAGATAATTCGATACACATTATCGAATTGGTATGGATCAAGATATCTGGAGGCTTCCGGTTTCCTCACTTCCGATGTCCTCAAGTTGAAAATGGATTTATGGGGGGGGGGTCGATTTTTTTTTATTATTACTTTTTGGTATCTCTTCGCCTTTTCAAGATACAAGCAAAAATGTGCGTTTTTTTAAATATAAAAATCATATAAAAACCTTATTCAAAATCATTGTCGAGAAAATATTTTTTAATAAAACCTTCATTCCAAATTATTCTGTCTGTCTGTATAATTAAAAAAAATAATAAAAATAAAGGTTATTAAAACTTTTTAAAAATAATGTATGTTCTAAAAGTCTATAATGTTCTGAAAGAAATTAGGGAACTTTCAAGTATTACGTAATGCAAATTTTGATCATTTTGGACCCCCACCCTCCCCCTGTTACGCTATTTTCCTATACCATTAACATGGGCGTAACACTCCATGAGGAATGTGGGGGAGTAAAATGGCCAATAATAGCGTTATGTAATTAATGGATGCGTCCCTAATGCAACATTTTTTTTAGAATCTAATGATTCATTAGATCAAGAATCTGCTGACGACAATGAATCTGCTGATGACAACAATTCCGATGATGACAAAAATTCAGATGATGATGATGCAGAGAACTTTGATGAAGACGGGAATGCAGGTTGGGCAGATGCTATATCGAAAATCTTAAAAACCAACAAACCAAAAGGAAAAAAAACTCTAGTATTATCAAAAGCAAAGAAATTAAATGAAGTAAAGAAAAAACCAAAACCTGCGGGTTTTGAGGTAGAAACCAGTGATGGAAAAGTAAAGGAAGAACAGATTGAAGTTGAAGAAGATAAAGACAAATCTGATGAGCCAGCCAGAAAAAAAGTAAGCCAAACTTAAATCTTTTAACATTTAAGAAACACAAAAATGCTTCTAAAAATCTATACAGGGTGAATCAGAACTCTCGTTAAAATACACTGCCTAGTAAAATAGCTTTCCCGTTTCACCTCCATTTCACCTCCGCGCGTGAAATGGATTTTTTATTATCAGATTCACTTTCAGCAACCTCAAAAATCCCAATATACAAATTTTCACGAAAACTACCCCCACCACTCAGGGAGTGGTTTTAGAAAAATGTTATTTAAAGATTCAAGTTTAGTGACCTCAAAAACCAATATACTAATTTTCAAGAATACTAACCGGCGCCTTAGAGGGTGGAGTTAAATAATTTTCATTATCAGATTTAGTTTTAGCTACCTCAAAAACCCCTATATGCCAATTTTCACGAAAACTACCCCCCGTCACTCAGGGGCCCCCGTAGGGTGGAGATTTTTTTTATTACCAGATTCAATTTTAACACCCTCAAGAACCCCTTATAGCAATTTTAAAATTTTTGTGAAAAAATATTGGATTTTCCTCATATGCCCTTGCCCCATCCCAATGTTTACCAAAAACAATCCCGAGCCAGAACTTTTGGTAACATACATGTATGCCAAATTTCAAGTCTGTAGCTTAAAGCGTTCTTAACCGCATGATTTTTTTTTAATGAAAAAAATCATGAGCATAAATTTTAACATTCTTACGAGAAACTGATAAACATCATTACCATGGTCATTTTCTAAGCCTGCTAGATAAAAAAAATAATACGTTATTTTAAGCTATGACAGAAGTTTTTTGCGTTTTCTCTGACACGAAGAAGAAATTCGGCATTTATATGCTATCTCTATAAAAAATTATATACATATAAATCAAAATTGATCAGTGGTATAGTGTTATTTTTGCAATTACATAGAAAGATTTGAAAAGTTTTTTTTTTTGTTTTTTTACATATAAAACACAAATAAAATTACTATCTTATTTTTTCGAGCCTATACAATACACACAATATTTTTCCTTTTTTCTTCCCCGCGACTCAGATTCCAGGTGCCAGTTAGTAAAATTTGAATTGTAATACCAAGGCTAAAAACTAATAAAAAACTTTAATATACTTTATAATTAAAACAATTGATTTACCAAAATGATGTTTTCTCTTTCAGAAAAAAGAATTGCCCAATTTAAGTGGTATAGTGTTATTTTTGCAATTACATAGAAAGATTTGAAAAGTTTTTTTTTTTGTTTTTTTACATATAAAACACAAATAAAATTACTATCTTATTTTTTTGAGCCTATACAATACACACAATATTTTTCCTTTTTTCTTCCCCGCGACTCAGATTCCAGGTGCCAGTTAGTAAAATTTGAATTGTAATACCAAGGCTAAAAACTAATAAAAAACTTTAATATACTTTATAATTAAAACAATTGATTTACCAAAATGATGTTTTCTCTTTCAGAAAAAAGAATTGCCCAATTTAAGGGTAAAACCAAACATATTAGAACGAGACAGAGAAAGGACTCTTTCAAAAATAGCAACAAAAGGTGTAGTACAATTATTTAATGCAGTAAAAATGCAACAAAAAGACATTAGCAATAAATTAAAAGAAGCTGGTCCTTTGGACGTAAAGAAAGACAAAGTAATGAAAAATATAGACAAAAGAGCCTTCCTAGACGTTTTAATGGGTGAAAAATCAATGAATGTAGATGATAGGTCTGCATCTGTTACCAAAAAGGAAGAAATTACAGAAAAAAACAGTAAAAATAGGGGAAAAAGTAGCAAGGAAAGTACTTGGGACGTTTTACGAGACGATTTCATGATGGGTGCAAAAATGAAAGATTGGGACAAAGAATTAGAGGAAGAAGTAGAGGAGGAACGGGAGGAAGAAGAAATCGAATCCGACTAAATGTTTTTTTATGATTTGTTTTTAACCTTATTAATTTTAATAAAACAACTGTGTAAAATCAGTTATTTTTAAATGTTTTGATTGGAATATCTGCCCCTGAATGGCTAGATCTAGCTTGAATCAAACCAAATCTACCCATTCAGGAGAAGATATTAGAAGATTTATTGTTAGGTATAATCAACGAACTAATAACTCTTCTCTCTAGAATAGGCATTTCATTTGTAAAAACTGACAAACACGTAGCCAACATATACATTTGTCTATCTTACTCGCACAGCTTTGTTCTAACAGAGACAACAATAACAGTTACTGGTAATTGTTATTGATCAGGCCTGAATATACCTAGTATTTGTTTATAATCAAACCGAGATGTTGGCGATACTCTTTATTAACGGTATGCGTATTCTAGAGAGAAGAGTTGTTAGTTCGTTGGGTGTAATACTATAACACACAAAAGTTCATTAACCAGAGTATATCGTCGCCAATCTCACAAAGAAACCTC
>OY294045.1:31333948-31658164 GCA_958510825.1 Brachypterus glaber | reverse complement strand
ATTCAGCAAATATGTTTTATCAAATTAAACCAAAATTTATATTAAATGATAGAAAAATAGTTAATGATTTATGATATAAACAGATAAACTGCGTAAAACTGTTTTAATCTTAATTAAATGGACCTAAGTTCAGTATGTTTTAATAAGTATCTGAAGTATGGATTTAAAAAAAAAGTCATGTGTGTTTTTAAAAATTAATATCTCACATATTAGATTATATAGGAAATCAATACTTATATGTTAAAGCAGTTATACCTTTTACTTTTCATAACTACAATAGAAACTGTAATAATGGTCACAATAAAGATAATAATCTGATAAATTCAAAGAAATGCAAGTTGTCAATTTAAAAAAATATATAATTTTAAAAAAGAGATATAAAGTTTCGCTAGTCAGCCCGAGTTTTTTATGTATTATTTAAAATTAGGTAAAGGTATTTACTTATTGTTTTAATTAAATCTAGCTGCGGAGCCCCGCGGAATCGAACAGCGTTAAGATTTTATTTTAAAAAATCATGTCAAATACTAACATTAAAGTCAAAAACTTACTACTTAGACTTATATTTGACAATCTGTCATTTTATGTTGTGATCTATTTAAAATACGTATTAAATATTATTTTAAGAATAAATTATAAATAACTATTTATGCATAATGCATAAAAAATACAATGGTAAGTATTTTGGGTCTATTGGGTATTAGAGAGAAGTAAAATATTGTTTTTAGAATCAAATCAGTTGAAAGTATTTGATGTTTTCAAAATTTGGTCCAAGATTAAATTAAAGAAACAAACATCGATTTGGTTAATAGATTGCTAGTTAGTTCAGATCCTTTTATAACTAGCTTAAGACCTTTACCACAAAAAAAATACTGCAAAATTTACCCAGGAATGTTGGAGCTTTTAGATCCGATTACAGAATACCAATCCGGAAGTAAAAGTGATTAAACAAAATAATGTCAAAAAAAATTACAATCATTTATTAGAATAATATCATCATCATCTTCATCATCTCCCTTTATTGTTTGTATACAGTATTTCATTTCAGACGTCTAAAGACCTTTCTTCTTACTTCCTACTTACTCTCCAAAACATCTTTGAGTAAGTAAAAAATAATTTTTTATTTTTATTTGTTAGGTACCTTCTGTTTCACATTATATATTTATAAATAGACGCAAATATCGGTTCCGATAAACTCTCAAAACAGTACCTAACATATTTGACAATTTGTTCCTTGTCTCACATGGCAGTTGACGGGTTAATATCACTAATATACTTAAAATACATTATATTATGTCTAAATAAGAGATCCTCATAAAAATCATCATCACCAGAAATTAACGAAAACTATTTTTTGCCACTTTTGAAACGATCCTGGACCTGTGTGTGAGGGGGGCATTATTCAAGAGAAAAAATAAGTTCTCGATTTTCGCATTTAAAGTACATTCAAACCCACCGTGACCTATCTGCCTTTAGTTTTTAATTTGGCTCATTCCATGCCAAATAAACAATTGAGAAATCCTTAACCCGTCCAATTTTGCTAATTTTTGGCTGAAGTATTCCACATATGCTTAATAAGAGCTCATATAATTTTTAGATTTTTTGGGCATTTATTTGTGGGGTTATGGCCTTTTGAAAATGGTCAAAAATGCAAATAAACCTTCCTTAGCTCATTTTAAATTTTTTTCCTAGGCTAAATGGTACACTTTTCGCGATTTCGATGGTAACTTGTCTAATGTAGCATTTGCAATTTCGGAGAGATTTGTAGGTGTATAAACCATATATTCTTCTTCAATCATTTTTAATCAATTTCACACAAGGTTTTTGCAAAGATTCTCGAGTCAACCACCTGTTTACATAATAAACAAACAAGTTTGAAGTATGGCTGTCATCAAACTCAAAGAGTGCTGCCGCCAGTGGTGGTTTTGCTAACTTTTTTTTACGGCGTACAACAATGAACTCATTTTTTTACTGTAAAAATATAAATCACTTCTAACTAGTGTGTTTAGTTATAAAATATGAACATTTTAGTACGCTTGAAGAAAAAAAATATTTTTATATTGCTTTTTTTCCCGAAGTTTTATAAACAAAAAACAATGATTTACTGGAAAAAAATCTTTGTGTCGGTCAATATGTATGTATAACTTACGAACGTATTGTGCTAGAGACTACAAATTTCGAATACAGGTTTCTTATCAAACGTTTTTGGTTAGAATTGTTTTTGGTAATTATAGGGGTGGGGTAAGGGAGTCAAAGGGAGGTAAAAAGTTTTTTTCTTCAAAGATTTTTTTTTTGTAAAAAGATTTTAAAAAATATGTTTTTACTCACCTTTGACCCGTTTTGACCCCTTATCCCACCCTATTTTTACCAAAAAACTATTCCAGCCGAATGCTTTGGATAAGGAACCTATATTTCAAATTTGACATCTCTAGCGTTTAGCATTCTTAAGTTATCGTGGTCACAAATATTCTTGGATCGACAGATAGACACATTTACCGACACACAGATTTTTCATTGGTAATCATAGCTTTTTGTATATAAAACTATAAGGAAATTTAAAAAAAACAGCAATAAAAAAAAATATTTTTTACTAACGCAGAAGGGAAAAGTAAAATTTAAATTAGATTTCGTGTACGAAAATCGTGTATCACAGCTAGTACATATGTATATAAACTCAATTTATTAATTTTATGTATACAGGGTGTATTTGAAATAGCGTAGGAAATTTTAACATGATAAAATATGACAAAAAGTTCCTATAAACATATGTCTAAAAATGCGTCATAAGGGAGCTACGCCCCTTTGAAATTGGCTAAAAAAATCGATTTTTATTTAATAACTCAGGAACCCTTGTGAATTAATCCTAATAAGGCCCATCTTTGTATGTCATTTTCACGTACTTATTTAAACCAGGGGTGTGCGAAACGGGGGGGCTTATCAGTTTTTTGTCCCAAACTTTTTTCTGTGTAACTTTTTTGAAATTTTATTTTTGAAATATGATTCCTCAGGTCAAAATACATAAAAAAGGTACTCTTGTTGTAATACTGTAGGATTAACCGTTTTCGAGAAAACTTCATTTGAAGGTGAAATTTCACGGTTCGAGGACGAAAAATTAAATACTAAAATGTCGAAAACCAAAATTTTAATGATGCAATGTTATTCTACATCAAAAACTAAGAAAAAAAGTTTCCATACATGTAGGTCGAAAAAACGCTTTTAAAGCTACCATAGCCCTTTAAAAATGGTGCATATTTAGGAGACCATAGCTTTATTAGGATTGATTTTTGGAAGTACCTGTATATGAGGTTTTTTTCTTAGTTTTTAATGTACATTCGCCCTGCATCATTAAAATTTTGGTTTTCAACATTTTAGTATTTAATTTTTCGTCCTCGAACCGTGAAATTTCACCTTCAAATGAAGTTTTCTCGAAAACGGTTAATCCTACAGTATTACAACAAGAGTACCTTTTTTATGTATTTTGACCTGAGGAATCATATTTCAAAAATAAAATTGCAAAAAAGTTACACAGAAAAAAGTTTGGGACAAAAAACTGATAAGCCCCCTCCGTTTCGCACACCCCTGGTTGAAATAAGTACATGAAAATAACACATAAAAACGGGCCTTGGTAGGATTAGTTGACGTGCAAAACCTCGTTGATATATCTCAAAGGGTTCCTGAGTTATTAAATAAAAACCGATTTTTTTAGCCACTTTCAAAGGGGAATAGCATCCTTATGACGCATTTTTAGACATATGTTTATAGGAACTTTTTGTCATTTTTTATGATGTAGAATCATCTGTTAAAATTTCCTACGCTATTTCAAATACACCGTGTATATTTAAATATTGCATTAAACGAACTGATGTTACAGTAGTTTGATTAATTCCTAAAACTAAATTCCCGTGCGAATAACGGGTCCACGGCTAGCATATATGCATAGTAGACGTAGTAAAAATGTTGTAGTAATTATTAAACGTATGAGCATTAAGATTTCAAAGCAACAGCCTAGTATTAGTCTAGTTGAAATTCAATTTTTGTGGGAATTAATTTAAACACAAGCGGTTTTCACGTGTTTCGCAAGCTGAGGGTCTATTATATAATATATCAAAAACGAGGGGCGTTTCACCTTTACAATACATGTACGTTTTCATCGACAGTACTTTACATTACATTGACATTACCTTACATTACTTACAATACTGTACATTACCGTACATTACGTTACATTACTTACATTATTCTACAGTACCTGACATTAATTGACATTACGACAGTAATAATAATGTAGGTTTATTTACATTATTTTTATTAATGCGCATGCTCTCCTACAGTATTTACATTATTTCGTCTACTCAGATCGCTCAAAAACCACGTGACACCTATAAAATTTCGGCAGTGTTGTTTACTTCTGGTGGTTTTAATATTATTTTTAATCATTTTTGTGTACCTGATGTATAATGTGTAATGAAAAGTACGGAATTTAATATTATGTAGTAGTTTTCAATGTCTGTCATGTAAGAAAACAAAAATGTATTTTTTTTTAGTTTTTTTTTGTCGAGTTCCAAGAGTTTCATTCTTAGATTACAAAAATTTCTTGTCAAGGCCTCCCTAACCTTGGTTTAAGCCCCCTGGAGACGTATTCTTCAAAACCGGGGAGTAGAACGAACCTCAGACTCGTTCTATTAGTCGTTCTACTCCCCGGTTTTGAAGAATAGGTCCCCTGGAATCTTTGTTGAGCTCCCCTGATCTGTTCGTCGATCCCCGAACCCATTAACTTTTAACATTATATAGTGCATGTCTAAAGTCCGCCCCCTCCATTAACTTTTAAACGAATTAAGATATCAACTTGAAAAACATCTAAATATCATAACCCAAATAACTTTTTGTTACATATTTTATATGGCACAATGGTGACAGGGGGGCAAGGGGGGATATTTTTTAAAATAGAAAGGGGGTTTGTGTGATATGTCATTTTAAAGCTTATAAAATTCTCTATTTAACCAAATATTTTTTTATTTTTTGGGAGCAATTTTTGTGGTTTTAAAATAGGTTTAAAAATGGGAAATTTTGTTAAAATTTCTTTAAAAAAATTAAACAATTTTTGAAAACTGGATTATTTTATGTCAATTATACTTTTAAACTAATTTTAAATGATATTAATAGTGTTGCAAAAAAAATCGCATTTTTTAGTAAATATATTTAAAAAAATAAAACCTACAAAAACCTGGACGTTTTATATCCAAAAAATATGATTTCCGTCAAAAAAAAGTCTGTCTCTCAGTCGTGTTTATGCTCAAGTCCGGTTTATGCACCATTTATACCCGCCCAGACCCGTCATTTTCAGCAGGGAAGTAATAAAAATTCGCAATTAGGGGTTTTGGGACTCATAGAAAACAATTTAATATTTTAAAAAATCTATCTCCACCCTTGTATTGCTTTTTTTAAGCTTCTTGACGTTTTATATTTTGATCACAGTTTGCTAGCAAGCTAAGCATGCTTAATCAGAGTTCTAGGCTGGGATTGTTTTTGGAAAAACCAGATGGGGTAATGTATTGTATGTATGTAATGGGGTATTCCGAAAATAATTTTACTCTTCTTTTTGCAAACATACAAATTATGAAAATGAACTTGAGGCTCTTCTGTCTTGCAATTCGATGGATATGGTTTGCATAGCCGAACATTGGTTTAAAGAACATGAAATTGATCATCTAGGAATACATAATTTTTACACTGCTTCACTTTTGTCGGAAAAATTATCTTCGTGGAGGAGTTATGCAGCTTGTGAGGGAAAATCTAAAATCTAATACGGTACCATCTATTCAGTTATTATCTAAAGAATTTAACTGTGAAGTAACAGCTGCTAAAATACCTTGTTTTAATTTAATTGTTTTAACAGTTTACAGGACCCTAGAACCAAATGTGAAGGTGGATAACAAAAACCAAAAAGCCAATAAAGGTAATACCAAAGCGAAACAATTTAAAAAGTTTCTTGAAATAATCTCTAGTGCTTTTGATAAAATTAATTTTAATGAATTTAATGTAATTATCACCGGTGATTTTAATGTCCAATTTGGTAGTGCTTTTAATGGTTTTAAAAATGATACGGAGGCTTCAAAACTATGTGACCTTTTCAAAAGTTATAATCTGCGTAAGTTAGTGAATTTTCCTACAAGATATAAAAAAACAATAGACAATATTTTTACTAACATAAAGTTTTCTCTGGAGGTGAAACAGGTGAATACTTTAATATCAGATCACTTTGGATTACTTCTCAAAATTAAATTTCCCAAATATCTAAAAGATAAAAAGGTAACCAATGTCTACAGGCCTATTACTCTTAAAGGTAAAATAATTTTTTACGATATAGTAAGTAAAATAGATTGGTCTTTTTGTAAAAATCTAAACGTAGAGTTAGCATTTGATCAGTTTATATCTGACATTGTTGCTGCTATGAACATAGCCTTTCCTGAGAAGAATGTTAAAAATAATATTTCTAAAATAAATAAAATAAGATGGTTTACACCGGAACTATGGAAAATGAGAGAAACTATAGGTCTTATTATAGATTCTTTAAAACTTAATCCTAGTGATAACCTAAAACAGTTGTTAAAAGAACAAAAAGATAAATATAAAGTCATGCTTAATAAAGCTAAAAAACTGGCGAATGATAACTTCATTAAAGGTCGCTGCAATAATCCTAAGGCTATGTGGGATGTAATAAACAAAAATAGAAAAAATACTAGGAAGGAATATAGTTCTCAAATCAAACCAGATGTTTTTAATGATTTCTTTAGTAAAGTAGCTCCAACAATTGTTGAATCCTTACCCATTTCCAATATAGATGCTATTGATTTATTGTCTAGGAGTAATGTACCCCTTGCGCATTCGTTTAAATTTACTGAAGTATCATTTAATACTATTAGAGATATCATAAATAGTTTGAAAAATAGTAAGAGCAAGGATGTGTACGGTTTAAGCGTCCCATTGATTAAAGGTATTATAGATTTAATAGTAATTCCTTTGACAATTTTAATTAATCGTTGTATATCCGAAAACAATTTTCCAAAATGTCTTAAAATTGCGTGTGTTGTACCAATTTTCAAAAAAGGCAACAAAGAAGACCCAAATAACTACAGACCCATTTCCCTACTTCCAATAATCTCTAAAATATTTGAAAAAGTATTGCATAAACAAATTACAACATACTTCGAAAGTAACCAATTATTTAATGAACATCAGTATGGTTTCAGGAATGGGTACTCCACCACTCAGGCAATCCTTGCTCTTGCTGAAGAGCTTCATGACTGTCTGGATAAAGGAGAATATTGCTTTCTTACGTTACTGGACCTGACGAAAGCCTTTGACTGTATTGACCCTGAAATTCTTCTACGTAAAGTAAAATTTTATAATTTTGAGGACTCAAGTTGTCAACTTCTTATGTCGTATTTATCGGATAGGTTTCAGTATGTCCTTATTAATAACTTAAGATCTGAGACCATTAAATTAACCCTTGGTGTACCTCAAGGCTCCATTTTGGGCCCTTTATTATTTCTTATTTTTATTAACGATTTGCCGTTTTTTTTAATGGTTCTCGCGGATATACTGAAATTGTTTGCTGATGATACGACATATGGTTCCAGAAGTAAATCACTTGCTGATGCCGTGGAGAAAGGAAGACAAATTCAGTTAAGGGTTGTCCAATGGTTCAGTAGTAATAAGCTTAGCTTAAATGTCGATAAAACGCAAAATATGTTAATTACTCTTCGTCAAATAAATTGCATTGTACCTCCCGTTTGTGATGACGCAAAATTTTTAGGTATCCACCTGGATAAAAAACTTCTATGGGATGCGCATGGGGATACTCTTGCCAATAAATTAGCTTCCACTTCATACCTGCTCCGTAGTCTATCAAACAACGTTTCCACGAATACCCTTAGAACTGCCTACTTTGCTTTATTCCAGTCAGTTTTGGTATATGGTCTTTTAGCTTGGGGGCACTCATGTATTATGGGTCGCATTTTTAAATTACAGAGACGGGCAGTTAGAATTCTAGCTGGTATTGGGTATAGAGAGGACTGCAAAACTTACTTTATATCCCTTAATATTCTCACCTTACCTTGTTTGTATATATTGGACTGTCTGTTTTACTTAAAATGTAACCCTATGAAATACAACACTCATAATAGCAATACAAGGTCAAATCAAAATATATGTCCCGCATATACTAGGTTAAATAGAAATCAGACTGGCATTAAATACCATGCTTCAAAGTTTTTCAATGTTCTGCCTCTTGAAGTGAGACAATTGGAAAAAGTTTGTTTTAAAAAAACCATTAAAAATTACTTGGCATCTAAAGCATTTTATAGTTTTGAAGACTTTTTATCCAATAATTTTAACGATATGTAATTTGATTATTTTTAATTAAATTTTGGTAATCTTAGATATGCTTCTGGGTGTATTTTTAAATGTATTTGATTATTAACTTGCATTTGTTTTTAAATTATTTAATTCTTTTTTCGTGTGTATCATATATTTATATATTATCATCTCTGATATGGTATTTATTTTGTATGTGTATGTTTTTTTTTTTTTTTTTGTACACTAATTTGTCTTTATCTATCTTTAATTATTATGTTTAAACCATGTATTATAAATTTAACGCGTGTAATCAATTTAACACAAATAAACTATTCTATTCTATTCTATTCTATTCTATTCTATTCTATTCTATTCTATTTTAAAAAAAATATTATATATATTTTATTATTTAAAAATATAATGTACAGCCCGTTTGAAATTATACTAAACGGAGAAAACAAAGATCGAGGCTGACGTGTTTTTTTTTATAAAACACAGCGCATCGCATCCCACTACAATCACGTCAGCCTTGATCTAATCGTTCTGTCTTTGTTTTCTCTGTCTCTCAGAAGGGGTGTATATTATATTATATATTTTTTTAGTTTTTTGGTTTAAATAAACCTAGGCCTAAAGGGAAAAGTATTATTTTGTTGACAGCACTATTGATATTTTTTTAATTAGCTGATAAAAGTTGGTACATAGGTGTTGGGACTTCTTGCAGGCAGATTTTTTTAATATTAAATTTGGTTTTAGTGAGTCGCAGTGTACCAAATTTTATCAGGTTAATTAAAAAAATGTAAATATGGGTGGTCCTATGGGTTATATGGATAAAGACAAAATTTAAAAAAGAATAAATTCATTTTGAGCGAGACGGAAAACCCCCAGGATCTAATTCTTATCGGGATATTTAAAAAATATAAAAAAGGGGGGCTGCACCCCCTTAAGGGTTAGATACTTTTAAATATAAAATTTGTTTCTAGGGAGTCTAAAAACCCACAGATACCAATTTTTACTAACATTTAACGAAAATATATGATTTCTATAATTTTCCCTTATAAAAACTTTTTTTTTCTTGACGAATTTGGATTCCTCATCAAAAATTATGTTAGAAAACATGTAAATAAAGTTGGGCATAAAAAAAGTTGAAATTTGTAAACTAGTGATATCCAAAGTTTTAGGTAAAATTCGGGTTGGGGTTCGGGGGTAAAATGGGGTAATTTTTTTTTTCAAAATAATAATTTTTTTAAATTAATTTTTCAGGCCTATAGGGGAAAGTAATATTTTGTTGGCAGCAGTATTTTTTACGTGTTACAAATTTCAAGTTAATAATTTAATTTTTTTTTTCAAAAGAAAATTAAAAAAAGTATTTTTTTTTGTTTTAATTTTTTTTTAAGTATTTGAGAAAATTATACAATATACTGTGAATGATATATACTGGAATGCGTAGCATTACATATATTCACGGCTTGTTTATTAATATATTTTTATATATATTAACCTAAATTTATGTTAATTTTAACCTAACATCCTACATTACCTCGTACCAGTGGCGGACTGGCCGTAAGGCAGGCTCGTCAAAAGCCGACCGGGCCCCAGTACTAAACAGGCCCTCACACGGCCATTTGGTCTATTTTGGCTATACCGGGCCCTCGATTTTCCAATTTTTTATGGGTTTTGAGCCGTTTAGGGGCCTTTTTTAATATTTTTCCGACTGTGCCGTAAGAAGCCAGTCCGCGTCTGCCTCGTACATTACCCTACAGTACTTTACATTAAGTGGACATTACTTACATTACCGACATTATTTCAACAGTATTCTACAGTACTACATTTTTAGACATTATTTACATTATTTCGACATTACCTTACAGTACTACATTTTTCTTACATTATTTACATTATTCGTACAATATTGTAAATAATGTACATTATTTACAATACATGTACAAAAATAGGTCAGTGAAACGCCCCTCGATCAAAAATCTACTTCTATCTTCTGCCGCAGTTTTAATATACAGGGTGTTATATGTGTTAGAGCCAAATTAACGGGTTTAGTGCGACGCCATATCTATAAAATTGTTCAATTTATGTAAAAAGTTATGACATTCGGTATAATAACTTATGATATAAGAAACTACTTGTTAGGGTACGCTGACCCCTTACTTTTTACCCAGGGACGCACATGGAGGCCCCTAAAATACAAAATGGATTTTTTTATACTTAAGACACCTTGTATATTTCGATACCCCCAAGCAACAAAGCCGTAACTCCTATATTGTCATTTTTCTGGACAGCTAAATTTCTAAAATATTTTTTTGTTATTGAAGGGTGGGGAAATGATTGGTGGAAAAGGAAGCCATGTGGTACATCATTTGAAAGGTTATAAAATTCTCTATTTAACTGTATAAGTATTTATTGCTTGTTTCTGATAAAATTTAAGTTAAGAACTTTTTACTTTAGTGTTTTTAGGTAAACTTTTGGTTAAAATAGCCTGAGGAGAAATCTGAGTAGTACCAACATGTGTGTCCTTTTTCAAGGCGTTTACCTATGAGTATAACTCAAAATGGGTCTAACTTGAGTTACATCCTTGTTGCATGGGAGTGTCGATTTTTACTATTTTTGATTTAATGTTTTTTATTTATTTTAAAAATATATAATTTTTCTACGGTAGCTTTAACCGTTTATGAGTTATTAGCGTTTAAAAATCGCTATTTTAGAAATTTATTCATTAAAAATAGAAAATTTAAAAAATGGTAATAAACGGTTGAAGCTAACGTAAATTATCTACAATTTAAAAGGGATATAAAACATTGACACGTGGTCAGAAACAAACAAAATATATTTTCAGAAACAAACTATTTTTGCTCAATAAAGAGCAACTTCTAAGGCACCATTTTCGCATTTCCAAAGGTCTTTCCTGGTAAATGTATCTGGAGAGAGGGAGCAGGTTTGTAGATGATCCATAGTATGGGGCTCTCCACAGTCACATAGTATGGATTCGTTGTCACTTATGTGGTTTAATTTTTGAAGAGTTTCTTTACTACTAGTACTATTTAGAGATTTCCAAATAACCCATCTTTGTTCTTTGACAGGTGGAAGTTTTTCGTCTATTCGTATGAATTCTTCTAAGTGTGGTAGGTTTTGGTTCCACATAGCTACTCTTGCTGATTCAGGATTTGATTCCAGTACGTCTGTTTTATGCAGGAAGCTTTTCCGGGATTTAAGTCTACTGTTTGGGGGAGACCGTGAACTTCTTTCGTCATTTACGGATTTCTTTCTCTCGTTTTGAGCTATAACTTTACGTCGGATGTGCGGAGGTGCTATCCCGACAAGCACTCTAGCTTTTTTTGTCACAAAATGTTTATTATTAATGATTTATTTAAAAATATTTTTCTGAAAAACCTAGTGTCCGGTTAATTTTGCGAACGCTTTATCCGAGGCGTTGCATTTAAAACAGTGTATCTTCGTTAATAACAGAGATAATAACTTGAATAAGAAAACAAAATGTTCATAAAAAATAGGACTACAGTATGATATCAATTAACATCCGCTGTTATTACTGATTCACCCCACAGGGTGTTACAAATTTGGGGAAAAACTTCTTACTTTTTCACCCTGTATGTTTTCAAATTGAAATCAGAATAAAACATTTTACCATAGTATCGTTACTAGTCAACTTACGGTTCAAAAAAAAAATGAAAATCAGACGAGCAGTTCGCTAGGAAATCAACATTCAAATTGTGGCAAATTTCTAGTGTCCGGTTAATTTTTCGGTCGAGTGTAGAATAGAAATAGAATATTCATTTACATTACATTTTTGTTTACATTTTGTTTTAACCTCGTAATATTCTACTTAATTAAGCATCCTCTACGTCCAAGACTTGTGTGGGCTAGTAGTAGAGGTAACCACCGGCTTTAATTAACTTTCGAACCAATTTACAGGGAGTGTCCGCTTCACTTACGCCTTCGCCAAATTTCAATTATTAATTAACTAAAAAAGGCAAATCGGCACAGTAGTCATTAGCGGTCAAAATTCAATATCTTCTACAACTGTGGATCGTTTTAAATGAAATTTGGGTAATTTCTTTAGTTTTATAAAAGACGTATTTTGGTATAGTATAACCCTTTCAGGACTTCCGGTTGTCCCGGAACTGGTAAGAATTTTAGTCAATTTTAAGGTTATATTGTTTTATTGGGTAAAATTTCTTAAAACTAATCGAAAATATGTTGTACCAAAAAAAATTTAATATAGGCATTAATAAAAAATTTGACATTTTTTTTTCTTTTTGACAAATTTGGTCCTTTTAATTTTTTCTGACTTTAAATTGCCTTTAAAAAATATTTAACTATAATTATTGATGATAAATTTATATGAGTATTAAAGAATGATGTTTAAAGAATCATTTAAAAAAGGAATTGTTAAAAAATATGTTTTTCCTTTTTAGCTATTCGGATCAAAAGAATTCACGAAAAATAACCAAAAATTTCACTTGAGTGCAAATTTTCATATCGTCCGGCGAAACCGGGCATTGTGAAATTAATACATAACTTAGCCTATAGTTTTCCAAAGCTCCCCTAAAAATCCCAGTCTGCGATCTTTTACGGTTTAAAAGTTATGAGCATAAATGTGACAGATTGCACAATCAATAATGTTAAAATTTTATATTTTATATATTTCATTTAAAACGATCCACAGTTGTAGAAGATATTGAATTTTGACCGCTAATGACTACTGTGCGCCGGTGAGAATCGAACTCACGCTATTTTGGGTAGTAAACTCGTCAAGTACGACGCGGTAGTCCACTACACCAATCCTCCCTCTTTATATTATTTAAGCGGTTACCAGAGACTAACATAACTATATAGTATATATTAATATATAACATACATCGATGGCGTGATTGGCTTGATGTGACGTCATGTATCTTGTGTGCAGGGTTATAATATTATGTTTAAGGTTTAGTTTAGTTATTTGCCCTGTGAAAAGCGCCTTAGTTAAAATTGTTGAATCAAGATGACTAGATATTAGTAAAACATTTTTTTATATATAAATGAATCATTTATTAATAAAAATAACAAAAACATAAATGTAATCTCAGTCTAATATAAACTGTAATGTAATAAACAGTAACATTATGAAATAATACTATTAACTTTAAAAAGGAACACAAAAAAGACTGGAACAAAATAAGTAGAAAAATAACTATTCCTAGAATAAAAAACACCTGAACAATATTGTTCAAAAACGTAACACTTTGTAGTTATGTATACATATTGAATAATAATATATTTAAAATAAAATTCATATTTAGTTTTATAATTATTTTGTTAAAATTAAAGTTCTTCACTTTCGACTTGCTCTTGAAATATTTTTCTGTTGGCCTTATGTGCATCAGATATTAAGTGAAATCTTATTTCATAGACAGTTCTACACTCCACGCCACACAACTGGCAGGTTATATCTTCTGCAGGTATCATCCTAAACAGAAGAGAACACAGAATATTTAGTATTTTTCGTTTGACCCCAATTGTTAAAAATACATATTTCGCCAAAAAATAGTCTATTAACATGTTAGAAGGATTTTTAGTGAATGAAACTGTTTAAAAATTTAAATATGAAATGACTACCATTAAATTGTAAATTTTCAACGTCATTATGAAGCACGGTAAGCTGAAACAAATCTTTAGTTCAACTTTTTTCCAACTCAGTTTTTTTATACCTAAACTAACATCCCTACTCTTAATTTTTCTACTCCCTAACTTCCCTACTCCATAAAATCCCTACTCTATAACATCCCTACTCGGTAACATCTCTAATCCCCTACAACTCTACTCCGCATTATACAGTGCGGTCCAAAAGTCACCCCCCCCCCCCCCCTTTTAACTTTTGAACGAGTTGAGATATCGACTTCAAATTTAGAACTCTTAAATAAGACAATTTAAACCATCTTTTAGCATATATTTAATACTTTCAGCTCTTAAAATGTGGGCAGGGGGGCATGGGGGGACATTTTTTTAAATGGAAAGGGGGGTCGTGTGATACATCATTTTAAAGCTTATAAAATTCTCTATTTAAACTAAAATTTTTAAATTTTTTAAAAATGTTTTTTAAGGTTTTGATTTTTCAATTTTTTGTGCTAAAACATTAGATTTTTAAGTTTTTTATAAATTTTTATTTAAGTCAACTAAAATTAGTTTAAAAGTATAATTAACATTTTTTTATGATGAAATTAGGCATTTTTAAAAAATTATTTGTTTTTTTTTAGAGGAATTTTAACATTAATACCCATTTTCAACCCCATTTTAAACCCATTTTTTTTTATTTAAAAATATGGAGTTAAATGGAGAATTTTATAAGCTTTAAAATGATGTATTACACGACCCCCCTTTCCATTAAAAAAAATGTGCCCCCATGCCCCCTGCCCACATTTTAAGAGCTGAAAGTATTAAATATATGCTAAAAGATAGTTTAAGTTGTCTTATTTAAAAGTTCCAAATTTGAAGTCGATATCTAACTGGTCATCAAAATCATAGAAATCTAAGCTGGCAAGAAGTTGAACTAAAACTTTGTTCCAACCCATCGTGGAAGGTTACTAATAGATACATCAACGTTTAAGTACTTTTTTTAATTAAATAATTTTTATTTTTATAGTTTATTATTAAAATTAAATCCTAAATAAACGGTTGCAGGTTATTTGCCTTATAATATTTTAATGGAGATTTGCATTTTTATATAATATAGGAAACAAAATAATACTTTTTTATAGGTCATTTAAAAAAACATAATCTAAAAAATTTTTTTAATTAAAAAAAATATTTTTACTTATATACTATCGCAAATTAAATATATTTACTCTTGGGTATTTCCATTTTTACGGGTGGAACACTTTTAATTCGTTTTTCAGTTTAATTAGTAAATATTTTGATATAAAGTTTTATGTTCCTAGTGCTTAACAAACTTTGTGTTACAAAGTAACAAAAAAAGAAGTCGGGGAAATACACAGCGTGTCAAAAGTCCGCCCCCCCTTTAACTTTTGAACGGCTTAAGATATCAACTTGAAATTTGGAGCACATAAATAACATAACCCAAATATTTTTTTGGTATATAGGTATTTGGTATGATTAAAGGACACAATAGAGAAAGGGGGGCAAGGGGGGATTTTTTTTAAATAGATAAATAAATAAATATATAAATTAATATATAAATTAATAAATAGTGATACATAATTTTAAAACTTATAACATTCTCTGTTTGCCCACATTTTTTTTTTATTTTTACGGAGCAATTTTTGGGGGATATTTTAATGCCACAAAAATTGGGATTTTCGTCAAAATTTCTTTAAAATAATCAAGCCATTTTCGAAAAATAGTTTAGGGGTACATATATGGTTATTAAACTACAGACCACTGTTTTTTTTGTGCATTGGTAAAACGTATGAAACATTGGCATGCCATTGTTTGACCAACGGGCGGCCAACGAACCAATGTTTGCTGGGTGGTTTTCAGCCGCATTTTGATCGAACGATTCGGACCTTGGATTTGGTTTCAGCACTCCAAAATACATACAGATAGCACGATTTTAATTTATAATAAACTCTTTTATCTAAAATTAGGTCATTTTGAGGTATTTTTTGAGGTTATGTCGAAACCTTGACGTTTTTGGTCAAGTATAAATATCATAGTTTGCTAGTTTCAATACCTAATAAACTCTTTTATGAAAAATAAGGTAAATTTTAGCAAATTTTTCAGGTTATCTCAAAATCCGTGGGCGATGGGCCAATTCTGACCCCGGATTCGGATTCAGCGGAAAAAAAATATTATTAAAGTACATACCAATTTTTTTGTGTGCCTGTCTTATTTGGGTTATATTATTTAAGTGAATAAATTTGAAGTTGATTTCTTAAGCCGTTCAAAAGTTAAAGAGGGGGAGCGGACTTTTGACACGCTTTGTATAAGCCGCCTTATTATTACTAAAAAAAGGGCGTTACAGGTGGGACTTTATAAGGTCTTTTTATTTGTCAAAAAGTTTACTAATAAAAACTAAAAAACGACAAAAATTTCCCACCCGTAACAATGGAAGTATCCCGATTTTGGTCATAAACAATTACATCCAAGAACTTGGACAAGAAACCTGTTATATGGTCTAAATTTGAAGTCTTTAGCTCAACAGCTAATCAAAGCACTGTCTTAAAACCCACACTTTAAATGCAAGCCTTATATTGTCCCTGCAGGCCTGCAAGATCCGTTTTTATTTTTGTTGATATAAATGCATTTTATATTATTACGAGTATTATTATAATACAGGGTGTCCCAGAACTCGCGTTCGCCCTTGAAGGGGCACGTATCAAAAACTATGATAAAAAAGTCATATAAACATAGACCCGCAAATTGGTACTAATGGAGTTACGATCCATTGAATGTAGGTCCCTTGAATAGGACACAAAAAAGCGCCAATAAAATCGCAGAGCGATTCCACATTAAAAACTAAGAAAAAAAGTTTTATACACCTTGGCCCAAAAATAAATATTAAGTGAGTTATGAACTCTTATATAGTAACACTTTTTAGGGGCATGTTCTGTAATTTTTTTTTAATGGATTTTCCTCGAAAACAGTTGCTTTTACGGTATTACACTAAAAAAATCTTTTCGTACATTTTTACTTAAACAATCCATAATTTGTAAAAATAATGCAAAAAAAGTACTCTGAAAAAAGTTTTGGACAAAAATGTGGCAAGCGACAGCCATTTCGCACGCCTAGGCGCGCTTTAGGTAAAAATTACAAACAAAAATAACTTAAAATAATTGACCTTAATAATACTAAACCATATGAAAACCTTGTCCCTCTAGCTCAAAGGGCTCCAGAGATATTAAAAAGCCCATTTTTGGTATCCCCTTTAATAGGCCATAATTCCCTTAGGAGCGATTTGCGGGTCTACATATATATAAACTGTTTTTAAACATTTTTTGATGTAGTATGTGTACCTTTAAGGATGGACGCGAGTTTGGGGACACCCTGTATATGCATAATTAGAATTTATTAAGTAACTAATTTATTTAAAATGTTAGGTAATTTAAAAAAATTCAAATAACCTTTGTATTTATAATTTACATGAAAATATTTAATAGCAAACAAACTATTATACAGTGTGGAATTTTTAAAATGAATAAATTCGATAACTCTGAAAATAATCTTTTTTAGAAAAAATCCTCGAACAGGTCGATTTTATTTTGATCTGGGCATCTTCTGAGTTTACTCACATGAGTGACGTCATAAACTTCTGCCGGAAAGGGGCGCCATTTTAAAAGTTTAAGTAGTTACAGCTTAAGTTTAAAGGTTTCTTGATTCTGTTTTCAACAATGTTTTGTTTTTGAAATTTGTTTCAGCGGTTCTCGAGTTATTCGACATTTTGTTCTTTCAACTTGATATATTTATTGAACTTTAGCTCTATTTATTTATTATCTCTTTTTAACAATGTTAAATCAGAAATGTTTTTTGCCTAATAATAAAAAAAATTGTAAAAGTAAAAATGGAATTTGATAAAACGTCAGAAAATTATATCACTTCCCTAATTAAATAGTATCTTGCTATTTAAGAGCGATTAAATACCATCTCGCTATTTAGTTAAGTGACTATTATGCCGATAGCCGATAAAACATTTGCTTAAAAGCAAAACTGCCAAAAATACAGCTGCTTGTTTTATCTACATTTTTTCAGGAAATAATCTTAAAATATACCCATCCACCTAATGATTTAAACCACCTAAGTACAAGCAGCTGTATTTTTGGTAATTTTGCTTTTAAGCAAATGTTTTTAAATTATAAATTCATAAAAAAGCTCGAGACCTGCGGCCTTATAATGAATTATTAAGTTTCAAATATTTTCTAAGCAAAATTAACAAAAACACAGCTACTTGTAGTTTAGCTGGTTAAATCATTAGGTTTTGGGATATAACCTATGAATAAATCTAGAAACTAGATCCGATTTTCAAAAACTAAACACAGTGACTTTAATAGTCCTAATTCAACTTTAAAAGATGACGGCCCTTTTCGACAGACCTAAATTTATTTTCTAAAAGTGGAAACACCCGTTATTGAAATCGAGCGAAAATTCATTTTTTTGCATTTCCGCGAGGGGTAAACCGCAGAGGAAGTCAGGTGTAAAAATTGGAGGTAATCTGGAGGAAATATTTGAAAGTTACGAGGTAATCTGAAGGAAATCTTTAAAGATACTTGAACGTTTCCTAACCTGTAAAGAAAATCTATGAAGATTTGCCTCTAAAGGTGTACAAAATTTTGTCACCGGTTTAAAATTTCATAAAACGTCGAGAATGCCAAAATGTGATAAAAATGGGTGTTAAAAAATGGTCTGTCTGTCTGTAAACCTATAACTTTTTGACGGAATGTCCGATTTAAAAAAATCTCTAACGATTCAGGTCCTTTATTATTTGCGTCATCAAATATGGTTAACATTGTCTTAGGGCAAAGGGGGCAAAACGAACAAAAACTAAAAATTTTAGCCATATCTCACTTATTATTTATTTAAAATTTACACAGTTTAAACTAATTTTTGTGTCCCTACAAAAACATATTTAAATATTTTTATCGTTGACTATTAGTTTCTGAGATAGGCATTTAAAAATATTTTTTTAAACTTCAATTTTCTTTTTTTGAATAAATTTCCGTACTTTATGGCGAAGGCAAAAAAAAACAATCGAATAAAGCTAGAAAAAAAAACGGAAGGTAATGGTCCAAAAATTTAGGAAAAGTTAAGAATTCGCAAAAAAATGAAAACAGGATAATTGCTGATAGAGTTTTACGATTAGATCCTAAGTAACGTGAACTCGATTGGAACAGAGACAAGAATTATTATATAAAAAAGTAGCGGTGGTACAGGGTGGCCCAAAAAAAACGGACACTTTTTAAACCGTTTTAATTTCTTTGCCTTTTGACCGATCTATACCAAATTTAAAATGAATATACTAAAAACATAAAGGATTTGGAAGATAATTTCATTTACTTAAAATATTATTATATTGTTCAGTAATTAAGCTTTTTCGGAAGGGGTTGCTTTAACGCTTTGGGGATAGAGCAAAATGTATAATGTGATAACTTTCCAACCTCACTATGTTCAGTGATCTTTCTTGAATAGATGAGTAGGTTTAAATTTTAATTTAAAATAGTAGTTTATTTTTTATTCATATTTTTTCGAAAGGTTACAAATTGCAATAATTGATTTTTTAACGTAAAAAAACTGATTCAGTAGGCGTGTTATTTATCTGACATCTCTCAAAAAATAATCTAAAAAGTATACCAAATGAACAAAAAGCTGAAAAAATGTCGAATTACTTAAAAAAAAGGGGAAAATTGTTTAAGCTGAATTCTAGATGGGTATTATAAGAAAAATGAGTATTAAATAACACAAAAATGGTAAATGACATAAGGAAATTCGAAAATTGGACTAGGTACATGTAACATGAGAAATAAGAAAACGCTAAAATAAAATAAGATTTAAGTATTTGCTAAATGAAGAAATAATTTAAAGAAGAAATATGTTTTTATTACAAATTTATTAATTTATACAAATAAATTAAATTATATTAAACACTGTCTTATTGTCTAAAAATAATATATAACCATATTATGGTACAGGATCTTTGTTGGTTATTTGTAGTAATAATTCCATATTGATTTAATAAAAATTTCCATCATCCTTTATTTTAAGTTAACATTTTTAACACAAAAGCACTTTTTATCGTTTTGACAAAAACTATACTTATTTCTTATTTTTCTACACAATTTTATTTTTAAATATATTCATTCTTTATTGTTCATCTTCTTTAAAATATATATCCACCACAATTCAGTTTTATTACGTTTTTTTTAGTTTTTTCAATAGCAATTTTTGATATTTTCAATTTGACATACAATTTTTTGAGACATGTCAAATCTACTTTTAGATAACCGCCTACTTAATCAATTTTTTCAAGCTAAAATTCCATTTAACGCTATCTGTAGCCTTTCGGAATAATATATAAAATAATATATAAAAAATAAATTACAATTTTAAATTAAAAGGTAATCACATACTGTACCGTAATTAATACGTTCACTGCCAACGGCTAGTTTTGACAGCGGAGCAATGGGTATGGGCAAGGGAAAAATAGAAAGAATTGATTAATGTTGTTAGGGGCGCCAGTTACTTTAGCTTTTACTCTTTTAGGTAAGTAACAACCTAGTGTAAATACTTAAGCTTTTCAGTTTGAGAAAATATAACCCCTAAATAAAATAAGATAATTCATTTGAGAAATTTATTATAAATAAACTTAATGAAAGCACATCAAGTAATGTATTAATATATATAAAAAATATGTGTAATTATATTAAGATATAATTAAAGAAATCTTAATAAAAATTACTAAATTCAGAAATCATTCGACTTAAATGTATAAAGAAAACATGAAGTTCAGCAAGCACCAAGAAATGTATGTAAACAACAATCATTTCTTGCAGTGTATAAAAGTCATGCTTAAATTAGAAATCATTTAATCAAAAGTATGATATTTAATAATTAATAAATGAGATTAAATGTTTTAAAAAAAATAAGTACCTAAAAATGAACAAAAGCCAGAAGGGCATATAGTATTAATCAATACTATATCAGATCTGATAAAGTTTACAGTTATAAGAATATTGAAATAAAAGAATTTAAAAATATGAAATATTGCTTTCAAAAGTTTTCAGAATGAGTACTTAGCTGGTTTCTGCAAAATCCATGAGGTATGAATTCCATCGTCTCCATCTGTGCAAGTCTCCCCTATGCTGATGAATTCATTTCTCAAATGAAAGAAAAAAAAATATAGGCTGTCCCATCTACTTTGGAAAAATTATCTTCCAGGATAAAATGTACGATTGAAAATGTTGTCCGGGATTAAATATGCTTTTGAAAATTATGTCCAATATAAAATTGTCTGCTAGACGGTCATATAGAATTTATCTATGCCGAAAAATACAGAACCATGTTCCAACAGAACATCACTCCATGCGGAGAACTTGTATATCAAATATACCAAAATAAACTTCAACTTAAATTAATGTAATTCCATATTAATGGTATAGAAATGGTGAGTAATTAATGGTAATTAATTAATGTAGTAATAATGGTGGTGTCATTCTAAGTCTTCGATGTCCATCGAAACGTTATAAATGCGTAATTGTAGAAAATAACAGTTATAATATCTTCCGCATTGTTTAAATATTCATTTTCACTAACTTTAAATAAAAATACATGAAGGATTACTTCGATGATTACAGAAAATAAACACTCGTCAAAATGAGACCACCATTGTACAGAGTTGCTTCAAGAAGGCGGAAAATCGACCTTATCAACCGGTATGAACCCTTCAGGTAAATAAAATCCTATTTCTGAACTATTAGCGACATCTATGCAAGTCATTATCAACTACAGTTTTACCGTATAGGATTCCTAATAAAGGTAACTGAAACGACACCAAAAATAATAACTAATTAAAAGAATGTTTCCTAATAAATCCGTATTAGTGATATCTAACCTCAAAATATTACTCTAAGAAACAAATATAAACAATACTTATTGTTTATCAGCAAAACTAATAAAAATACGAACAGAATACTAAGTGTCCTGTGAACTAAGTATAAACAAAATACTGAATCTAAGTGAGCAGTTCCAGCAAACTATTTTCAACAAATTCTGGATTATCCCGAAGCAATAAGCATATGAAACTTTCCAGGAGAGACAAGCTACAAATGAAAGCCAGTGAAATCCAACCCTCAATAGACTCTGAAACATATAAAAACCAGGTAAGTCCATAGACAAATGCACTATAGAGAAATAAGTCATATGATTCTTTATTATTAAAAATCATATTCTAATTATGTTTTCTTTATGTTATTTTCAGGTAGAACTATGGAATAGAGACTCATATGGTTAGAATTCAGTTCCTGCTACAAAATAGTCCCAGATACAAAATAGTTCTGTACGTACGTAACTATTTATATACAAAATAAACATAAATCGCTATCTGTAGCCTTTCGGAATAATAATTATAAAAAATAAATTACAATTTTAAATTAAAAGGTAATCACATACAACTATTGAAGAAAGACCATTTAACGTAATGCAGACGAAAAGTTATCATTTTGTACATTTTGCTCTAGTCCCATGGCCTTAAAATAACCCCTTTAGATAAAGGTTTCTTACTAACAAAATTGATAATAATTTAAATAAATAAAATTATCAACCGAATCTTACATGTTTTGTGCCCCATATCAAAGTAAGTAAATATCGCTCAAAAGGCAAAAAAGTTATGAAGGTTTAAAAAGTGTCCGGTTTTTTTTGGGCCACCCTGTAGCTCAGTCGAGAAGACTCTGGTCTTCTAACCAAGAGGTCCGAGGTTCGATCCTCGGTCAGAGAACAAAAATTTTAAAATAAAAATTCCACCGTAACCATGTGCTTCGGAGGTCACATAAAGCCGTCAGTCCCCCTGGGTTATTAGGCATCCCTACTAACTACCTAAAACAGGGTTAAGATGCAACAGGCGCCGGAACTACCCCCTGCGGTGGGTCTCCCCGGCAATAATGCCATACGCTAAAAAAAATAAATATAAAAAAGGTAAAATCTTGAATAACTTTTACGCTTTCTATATTTTTTTATTTTTTTAGATATAAAAAATAAGTTATGTAGACGTATTATACGTCTCTTATATATAGGCCTCGTACTGTTCAAGTAAATAGACTGTACGACTTTTAGATCATGAGTTTCTTTTGTAAAATAAAGCCGAAATGAATTTTGCATTTTATTTTATAAATCTAATTTCGCCACCCGTTGTTCTCAATTAAAAAAAATTGCTTACTCTTTAGCCATGTATTCCATGTCTTCCAAATTCTTCGAAACTTTATGGAAACTGTTTCCTCGTTCTCTCAATTTGACGAACCACAACATCGGCCATATGTCGTCCGGGGATTTTTGCTCAGACTGTAGAACAAGTGCATCTGTCACACTTTTCTTCCATACATTGTAATATTTCACCATGGTGGTCTGCACTGTCTTTCTGTTCCAGTAAATCAGACTAAAAGGAATATTTTTAAGGAGTAAATAAAACTGACTGCGACATGACTGTTTTTATGAAAATTGAAGCCGTTTCGTTTTAGTTACCAAAGTTTTGGTCATACGTTTGGTATTTACCGTTTAGTTTAAGAATGCTATGGTTACGTATGGTTGAACCAATTGGTAGTTAAATCTACAACTGTGGTGACAGAGGTTTTAGCGTTTGGTTATTATTACATATTTTCCCAATATTCCCTTTCCTTCTTATTAAAACAAAAATCTTGTATTTTGACCAAAACCTATCTATCTATCTCACTATCTATAGAACAACGAAAATATACTATTTATTTATATATTATATTATTTATATATTAATAATATACTACTTAAAGGTTATGTTTACTACAGTAACTGTCAGTTTAACCAACACATTTGGAAGTATTGATAAATAATTTGAACCAATAATACAGTCCCGAAAGTCTAAATAAAAAGGAATGTGAGTCAGAGTTGGTTTGGATATTCTAGTTAATAAGGCCAGAACAGAATTTGCAACAACGCCAAAACAATATATTACCAATCATTAATATAACCTTAACTTTGGTAGTCAATCCGAAAAGGCTTTTGAGTAGTTAACAAGTTTGAGTTTGATTCCCTCAAAGTACCTTAAATTACGAATCGACTGTTGTTGCTTTTTCGTATAAAATATTTAAAAGCACATTTTTTGTTTTTTCGTTTTTTTTTTCGAGCATCAAGTTTAAAGAGATTTGATACAATTTAAACGTAGGCCAATTTAATTATTTTTTTTGTTCAATTACAAATTCCAAAATTTAGAAATCAAACACGTAAAGAAAATTAATAACTTTGCAAGAGCGCCAGCATTTTTTTTTTTCAAATATACAACATTTTCGAATGTCATAAAAAATAGAAATTTAAAAATTTTGAAGCCAACTTAATGAACCTCAAGTTTAAAATTGGAGACGAAATTTTGAAAGTTGTCGGTAGCATAAAGTATCCGCAATATTAATTTAAAATTAAAATCTAATTGAATGAACTCCGGAATCCTTATAGACTTTTATATAGAGGTACTAAATTTAAGGAGTGATTCTACATCCAAAAATATACGTGGATAATGGGGGGCTATTGTCACTTTTTTGGCCGAAACTTTTTAGTCTGAAACGAAACTCATATTTAAAAAAATACTTTAGTTTTACCTGTTTAGTTTTTTAAGTAAAAATTACGACAATTTTAAGTCAAAGCTAGTTTTTATTTGATTTTAAAAGCAAAATTTTATTTATTATTTTTTTTTTTAATTTTAAGTTTCTATTATGTGATTGTAGGTATATTCAGTATTATTTACCGGGTGTCCCAACTCTGTTTTCTTTTAACGTTTATTTATGACCCAAAAACAGTACAAGAAAACTGGTGACTAGGCCTAAAGTAATATAAATAATTTAAGTATTAAGAATTAACTAAAATTGTAAAATGTCACAAAATTGGAAATTAAAGTATAAAAATTATATCACAGTTAAATATAGTTCTTTGGTTTTTTTCTTGAAAGTTGTTTTATTATTTATTAGTTTTAAGTATTCATTTAATGAGTTGTGCACTTCTATACCTCTGTGTTCGCATGAAGATAGTTCTGCGTGTGTTGTGATTTACCCAGCGATTTTCTCGAAAACTAAAAGAGATAAGCAGATTCTGCAAAAACCACCTTAAATTTGACAACAATATCTATAAAAAATAGCCAAAAATAAAATCCACCTCTCAACCCCCTCTCCCAACTTACTCCTAATTTTATTTTTTTTAAATAGCACTCCTATATTTTTTCGATTGTTTTGGATAGACCTTAAGCTTGCGAATACCATGGTGTATTGGCTATTTTTAAGTTGAGAAGTGGTAAAAAATATTTAAAAACATATACTGAGAAGCGATTTTCTCAAAAACTAAAACAGATAATTAATTTCTGCAAAATAAAGATTAAATAAGACAATAGTATCTATAAAATGTGACCAAAAATAACATGTACCCCTACATCCCCTTCCAAAACTTACCCCGTATTTTTTTAAAAAGCACCCTAATGTTTTTTTGATTGATTTGGATAGGCCTTGAACTTGCAAATACAATGGTATATTACACTTTCTATTTTTAAGTTTAAGAAGTGGTAAAAAACGTTTAAAAACAACCCCCGGATCCCATCTACATTTAGGAAGTGATTTTCTCGAAAACTAAGTTTAAGGAGGGAGTTGAGGGGTGGATTTAATCTTTTTGCTACTTTTTATAGCCTCATTTACATTGGTTTACGCAGAACTTAATTATCTCTCTTTTCGAGAAAATCACTGACTAAATAAAAATGTGATCCGGGAGTAGTTTTCAAACTTTTTTACCACCTCTAAACTCAAAAATAGCAAGTATAATATACCATTGTATTTGTAAGCTTCAAGTCTCTTCAAAGCAACTGAAAAAATATAGGGGTGATATTTAAAAAAATAAAGTTGGGGGTAAGTTGTGTGAGGGGCTGTAGAGGTGGATTTTTTAGATAATATCTAAATATTATGGTTGTTGGTTGTCCGAGATGCTTGTATATTGCGTGAAAAAAATGTCTTTTAAATTTAGTTCCTCTATAAAACACTCTATGTCTCTGTATAGAAAATAAAAATAGATTATCCACTCGGTCATACATGAGTCGCTCCAACTAGCGGCAAATTAGGGCTGCCGCGGCGCGCCGTCTAATGACAAAGTTAACGCTCCGTTCCCAATAACATCTACCAGATAAAGTAAGCCTAGTCTATACTTAAAATAAGAGCCATTGTCAAAAATATACTTACTCAAACAAAGAAGCCTTGATTCTGGATTGAAAGTGTACGATTTCTTGTTGGTCGCTATCGCTATGTTCCTGACTGAGATTACTGATATTTTTTATGCAAGAGTTCATCATGTATCTGATATTGTTTATCTACAAAAGATACAATCATACTTAATTATAATAAAGTACTCAATCTTTAAATTATAAGAAATCCTAAAATGATTTACAGTAATCCCTGGATGATTATAAGTAAATCATTTACTCCTAATTTCATTTAGTGACCGTATGACTACATAATGCTCTTCTGTAATAATAAATTCTAATTTCAATAGATTTTCATAAATTGCAATAATTTTTTTTTATATAACAAGTCGTCTGCAAAAGTCAATCATATGGCTAGATTTTAATTTATTTGCATTCTAAATACTTAATTTGGCAAAAACTTTAAATTTTAAAGTTTAAAATTGACAGTTCCATATCTTATTTTTTATTTAAACCCATTACAGGTCAGTTTTGCGGTATTTGAAAAAGCCACATATTAGTTTAATGTTTATGCATACAAGACTCATTCATACAGCCAGAAAAAATAATAAAATACTTAGCAGTTACTAAAATGGGGACCCACAGCAATAGGCGAAATTTGAACTTGAGTCTAAAATCCAATATTACGCAAAAACTACAGAAGTTAACTAAAAATCGAAAGAATATGTATATGTTGCAGACAAATGCGATAATTTGACATTGACGATAATGGCCAGACAGTAACATGAATGTCCATTTTTTCCTTTGTCCAATTGGCTAGGTATTATCTTGATTGACCGGCCAATAACGTCATTGGCCGGATTATCGTCTTTGTCCGTAACATATATATGAATTCAGCAGCTTAAAATCTATGAAACCTATTTTTGTTAGGTCATTGATAAATCTCTGATTCTTGGCGTTTAAGACAATGCTGCCAAAAAAGCCATCTAACCTTTGATTAAATTTTTGTACAGAATGCCTAAAATATACCCCAGAAGCTCTGGGCTAAAACCTAAATCAGAAAAAAAATCAGAGGAGGCAAACCTTTTGGGCGAACATTTTTGAAACTAGCCGTGACCGATCTATAATTTCATTCATATATTTTCATTCAACTGCAGTTTATATAGACGCCAGGCCGCCAAACAAACTTACTTCATCTATTTCCTTCGCCTCCAAAAACGTGTCCAACGGTATCACCATGTCGTGGTTCTGGAACAAAGGCCGGTCTGTAATGTCGTGACAACCCAGACCGCATAAAATGGACGCCACTCTGGTACCGTCGTCGGTGAGTTTGGGCTCCATGGTGGGACAGAACAACAGAGCCATTAACATGGGTAGGCCTGGGACGCTGGGCATGAGAGTAGTGTCCCGTAAACGTAATGTGTCACCCGCCATGCTTTGGTGTACTCGACCCGCAACAACTAATCTGAAAACGAAATTCGGGTTCAAGCCTTTTATTGAACAAACAAGCCGGGAAGATGTACAAGGTTATTTAGAAATAAAATCGAGAATTTTAAGAGGTGATTCTACATTAAAAAATATGAAGAAAAGTTCCTATAAAGGTTAGTCCGGAAATGAGCCCTAAGGAAACTAGGACCCTACATCTGAAAACTAGTTTTTATTTAATATCTCTGGAACCCTACGATTTATAGTAACGAATTTTTGCTGGTCAACTTTCGTTTGCTGGAAATCAGCTACATTTTATTTTTTTTTGCCTTTTTGGACCCCCCTGATTTCAAAAAAGACAATTTTTTTTGCGCAAATGGCGATTTTTATATATTTTTTGTTTTGGCAAAAAAAACGTTATGAAAATCTATTATCGTTTAAAACAAAGTATATTCTACTTATTTCGACCACCCTGAATCTAAAAATGGTAATCGTTCTTTGCGGAAATGCACTGTTTTTTTTATATGGTAATTTTTTATATATTTTTTGTTTTGGTAAAAAAAAACGATATGGAAATCTGATATCATTGGAAACGAAGTATATTCTAGTTATTTTGGCCTCCCCAAAATCCGAAAATATGTTATTACATCCGAATTATGTTATTACATAACACAAGCAAGCAACAAAATAAAATATTTACAAAAACATAATATGAAAACATTTATAACTAAATGTAAATATATAAAATAAAAATATAGTTTAGGCCGAGCGAAGCAAGGCGGGCTTGACTACAATTACGTAATAATATTATTAAATTAAAATTATATAATGTATTATTTGTGCTGAGCCAAGCGAGGCGGGCTTGGTCAGGGCCTGGCCAAGCCCGTAATATTTGTTATTATATAACACAAGCAACATAAAACATGCATACAATGGAACCATATAAAAATTATAAAAGTTAGATAAAATAAAATTATAGTTCAGGCGGAGCTGTGCGAAGCGAGGCGGGCTTGGTTTGGCTGGCTGGCTGGCGCGCGCGGCTTAATTGTAGTCAAGCCCGCCTTTACGTAATAATCATTTAAGATTAAATTAAAATTATATAACATATTATTTGAGCCGAGCCAAGCGAGGAGGGCTAAAAATATAATTAAGAGTTGCATTACGTAATCTATTATATAAAATCCAAACTAAGTGACTTCAGGAGACAACGCCCAGCCCAAACCCCTGGACCTAGAAACTTCAAATATGAAAAGTTTGTTCCATTTATCATGTAAGCACCCACTAAGAAACGATTTTTCGAAATTCAACCCTTAAGGGGTTGAAACGGGGGTTGAAAGTTTTTTTTTTAAAGTGTGCATATCTCAGTGACCTCTTAATCTAGAATCTTCATATTTGGCAAAAATGTTTTTTATTGAAATCGAAAATATACGTGTTTCAGGATTTTTTGATATTCGACCACTAAGGGGGTGAAACGGGGGTTGAAAGGTTTTTTTTTTAAAGCATGCTTATCTCAGAGACCTCTTAATGTAAAACTTCATATTTGGCAAAAATATTCTTTATCTAAATCGACAAGATACATGTTTCAGGATTTTTCGATATTCTATCCCTAAGGTTGTAAAAATTGTGATGTTTTGGTTTTAAGGTGAATAATTATTCATTCAAATTACCTTTGAAGATTTAAATTGTTGAAAAATTGTTTCAAAAAATAGTCCTGCAAATACACTTTTAGATTTGGTATATTACATATGAGAATATCCTAATCTGAATGTAATAAATCTAATTTGTTTGACCCGGTAAGTTAATTTTAAAGTTTCTTATTTCACTGCCTTTTTGGGCTTCTAGAACCCAAAGGAACCGGATCCAGAGCTTGGTAAGTTGCATATAGTTTAATTAGAATGTACTTTAAGACATACAGGGTGGAACTGCCATGCCAAAATTTACAAAAATATGAAAAAAAATTCTATAAAGGCTGGTCCGGAAATGAGCCCTAAGGTAGTTACAGCCCCTCGAAGATGACATACTGAATAGGGAATAAAAAAAAGCATCATAAACTTTTAATGCTGCAGGGCGATTCTTCATTTAAAACTGAGCAAAAAAGTATTCTTCACCAAAACACCTAAATTTAATATTAAAGGAGTAAAAGCCTTTGAAAAAGTAACGTTTCTGGTGGCACAAAATGTTACTTCCTCTTAATTGCATTTTTTTGAAAACGGTTTTTTATGTATTTTTACTCAAGAAATCTATAGTTTTACAAAAAATAAAAAAAAATACACGTTTGGGGAAAATATGTGTTAAGCCACACATATTTTTTCCGTCTAGGCACGCCTCTGGATAAATTCAAAATAATAAATTAACATGAACTTATTGCCCTTATTAATACTAGTATACATGGAAAAGCTCGTTAGTCTAGATTTAAGGTACCAGAGTTATTAGATAAAAACATTATTATTATTACAATTTTTTAAGGGCCGTAGCTCCCTTAGGGCTCATTTCCGGACCAACCTTTATAGGAACTTTTTTTGATATTTTTGGATGTAGAAGCACCTCTGGCATGCCAGTTATTGATCACCCTGTATTTAAATGCTAACCGGGACAAAATAACTTAATGAAAATAGTCACCAGCTCTAAACTATTTTACCTGGCGTGTTGATCTTGAGGCTCGCTATCCACCAAAACAGTATTTACCGACGAACTTTCAATTAGTATATTTTTCGTGGACGAACTTTCGCACACACCGTAAATGGTCATTTCCAACGGACTCATAGGACCCTTCAGTGTGATCGTACTATAATTTGAACCTAAATATGGAGACTCAAAATCGGAATAATTTTTCATTACTTCACTGCCGATTCCGGTATTATCGACAGGATTTGATGAGATCGACACTTGCTGGCGCTTCTCGTTATCTTTCTAACAAAACAGAAATCAAATGAAATAGGGTATAAAAAATATTCTTGGGGTTCAAACAAAACAAACAAAAACAAAAACAAACGTATTGACCAAAAAGCGCTGGTATCTACGAGCGAGATCTGAAGCCTTCTAGATCCTAATTTTCATTTTTAAATAGTAACATTATAAACATATATTCACAGGTTGCTTCCAAAAATTTGTTTAAAAAAAAATAATTAGGTATTTTAAGTCAGTAAAACTATAATATTATGTGTACCTTTTAGGTATAATTAAAATATTCTTTAAAGCTTAGCCTTTAAATCGTTTAAAATCAGCGAAAATAATATATTTTTAACATTCTCGTTTTGACGTAATATAAAGACAGCTTAAGTATAAACAGCTGATTGTTCGTAATTTGCTTGGTTAAGTGACGTTTATTTTTAGTGTGTGTTTTTATTTATTCTTTATACATTTATTAATTTTTGCCTTTTTCCATTTACAAGAGAACATCTTCTTTGGTTATTCTAAGGTATGTAACTCTCTAAATCTTTATATATCAAAAACTGTAAGCTTAATTCTGATGATTTAATTTTGAACTCTTAAGTAGTATATTTCCTTGTGTCAACTATAAATACATTCAATGATACCAAACATAGGCAAACTCTAGTAAAACCATTGTTATCACAAAATACTAAAAGTAATCAAATAATACCGATAAAAGGATTATACTTTAGTATCAACTTAAAAAATATTTTGACGTTAATTTCTAACATAAACAAATCTTGAGGTTATGTGTCATAGAATTTTATAAAATCATAAATCTAGTGCTCCAAATCTTGCTCTTAGGGAACGGAATGTACCAAAATTCATACACTTACCTCCGTTCCCGCGTTATTCAAAGCTGTAGAGATTTCATATTTTGGCTACCCCCCCTAACACACCCCCTATTAGGGGGGGCAGCTAAAATATGAAATATCTATAATCTATAATAACGCGAGAACAGGGGTATGAAGTCTATGAATTTTGGTACAATTTGCGTTACGTAATACTTTAACGTTCCCTTAGACTATTTCGCCATCTGGTGGATTTCAGTCATTACGTAACACGAAAAATCTAGTTAAAACTGCGGAGTGTCACAGGGCTAGTTTCTAGGTAAATTAATCCAAACATTTTCATCTAAAATAGTTTTTTTTGTTTTTGTTTCCTAAAGGCTTACATCTACTATTTAGTATAGTAGAATTTGTATCCTCTTATGGCCCTGCTGCCCTAATCTCAGATGAACTCAATGCCGATCGGCATTTAGGACGCTAAGTAAAAGGTATGCAGGGAATGTAAATCCCACGTAGTATGCACAGGGTGGGCCAAAAAAAAACGGCCAACTTTTTAAACCGTTATAACTTGTTTGCCTTTTCACCGATCCGTGGGGATTAGAGCAAAATGTATAATTTAAAAAATGTTCGTCTTCATTATGTTAATTGGTCTTTCCTTAATAGTTATGTATATTTTTCTTTTAACTTAAGATTGTATTTTAGTTTTTATATTAATTTTTTAGAAAGGGTACAGATAGAAGTAAATATCATAAAAACAATAAAAACACAGATTAAGTAGGCTGTTACTAATCTCAAATTATTTTTGACATGTCTAAAAATAATATGTCATATTGAAAATTATTAAAAATCACGAATCAAAATTAAAAATAGCATATACAGCATGGTAGATTTTTTAAAATTTTTGTAAAAATGATCTATATGATGCCCTAAATGAATTTATGAAAAAAAAAAAATAGGGTTGCAATATGATCGAACTAAATCCACTCAGAGAGGCGCCGTGTCTGGTAATTACAATGTTTTAACATAATAATCCAAAGAGAAAATAACTACTGTATAAATTCTTCCCCTTTAATATACTTACTTGTGAAAGGTAACTTTCTTCAGCTGGTTCAGCAAAATTTTTATCGACTAAAACTTCGTTCATAATATACTGTCTTTTGTTATAATCTCGGTAGTATAAGTCCAAATGCACAACTGTATCAACGACAGAATAGACCTAAAAAATATATGAAACAACATAATATACATGTACATATTATGTACATGTATATATACAGGGTGTCTCAACGAAGCCGACTCGGTCGATATATAGTAAAACTTAAAAGGCACATTCTAAAAATATTTTGAAATATACAGGATGGTCCTTCTAGGGTAGGTACCATCTGACTTATTTTTTTTTAATGGAATGGTATATTTTTTATTATGTCATCTTACTTGTAATAAAAATACCTTTATTTTAATATCATATTATATGGGTCTATTGTTCATAGTTTTTGAGATATATTTTTTTTTGAGAAAAAATGCCTTTTTAGTGATGAGATAAAACCTGATTTAATTTCTTTACTTTTTGTCAAAAATTAATAAAACTTTGCAAGTTTATCTTAAAAGGGTGTACCTAATTAATTTATGTACAAAAAATACAAGGCGTTCAAAATTAATATTCAAACTTTTGGATTTTCAAACATAAAAAACTCAAGTTTTTTAAATTGAGTTTTTATATGTTTGAAAATCCAAAAGTTTGAATATTTATTTTGAACTCCCTGTCTAGAACATTTTATTTTTTGTACATAAAGTAATTAGATACACCCTTTTAAGATAAGCTTGCAAAGTTTAATTAATTTTTGACAACAAGTAAAGAAATTGGAGCAGGTTTTATCTCATACATACATACATGTATGTATTATAAATATAACTGATAATGCGCGAAAAATCAACAAGTAATAATTAGAACGACAATAAACCATTACAATTACAATTAGTTATAACCAAGGACCCTTGGTTATAACTTGTAACTAATTATTAATTGTTGATTTTTTTTGAAGTGAAAACTTCTTTAGGTGCGTTAAGCGATTTTTGGTAGGGGAAAATCTTATGGGTTCGCGTTACCGACATGCATACAGACATGTTGAGCAATTTTAGAGGAAAATCTGATGCCAAAAACACCTTGGCGAGGTCAGGTGAGGTCAACTGAGGTCAAGTAAGGTAAATTGGAGTAATGTAAGGTAAAGTGAGGCAAAGCGAGGTAAAGTGAGGTTAAGTGAGGTAAAGTGAGGCAAAGCGAGGTTAAGTGAGGTAAAGTGATATATAAAAATGTATACACGGTGTCCCACGGATATCAACATGAAACTTTTACCAGTCAATATGGACCTAATTATCTTCAATTGACCCAAAACAAAAGTTTTCTACTCTTTTTTGGTTTTGAGCTAGAGCTCCACACATGCACTTTTAAAAGCATAACAATACTTTCAAATGCCAAAATTAAAAAAAAGTAACAATTTTTCTTTATCATATGATAGTTTTTTTCACTAAAAACAATAATTTTCGATTTAAATTCTTAATTTTATAAAACCTTAAAAAAGGGCAATTGCATAATGGAATGACCCCGCTATGGCAAAAGAGTAGGATGCCTTGAAATTAAATTTTTTAAATAAGTCGTATATGATGACAATAAATGTCAAATTTGATTTTACATTATAATCAAAAAATTAACAAAGCAAGATTTTTATAAAACCAAGTTTTGAATGCCAAAATGATAACTTTAGAAGTAAAGAAAGAAATTATTTTAACTTATGGAGAATGTGCTCGAAATTTAAGAGAAATAACGAGAAGAATAGTAGAAAAGTTCCCCGATGATAGTATTAGTTACTTTAGCGTACGAAGAATTGTTAATTTATTTTTGGATACTGGAGGAGTGAGGGACATAAAAAAAGTTTGCGAAAGTCCAGTAACCAAAGATCCTGAAACTATAACTATAATTCAAGAAGCAGTTATCAATGATCCCCACACGTCTACAAGGATAATCGCAAGGGAACATTATTTATCACGCACATCAGTTAGTAGGGTTATTAAAAATTCTAAATTACATCCGTATAAATTATGTCTTAATCAAGAGTTACATCGGAGGGATTTTGAAAATAGGGTTCGATTTTGTGATGAACTTTTGGAATTAACAGGGGATGATGAGTACTTTTCTACCAAAATTTTGTTTAGTGACGAATCTACATTTAAAATCAATGGAGTTGTCAACAGGCATAACATGCATTATTGGTCTGTTGAAAATCCGCATTGGGTTAGGCATGTTGACAACCAGCGGATTTGGTCTTTAAATGTTTGGGGAGGGGTACTGGGGGATTCGGTTATTGGACCTTACTTTTTTAATGGGCATCTAAATGGGAATATGTACCTAAATTTTTTGCGTGATGAATTACCCGAACTTTTAGAAGACGTACCACTAAATTTGCGAAATGACATAATTTTTATGCAGGATGGGGCTCCTGCTCATTTTTTTCATGAGGTGAGGACTTTTTTGGATGAGACTTATAATACATGGATAGGTCGTGGTGGTCAAATTGCCTGGCCAGCAAGATCACCCGATTTAACCCCGTGTGATTTTTTTGTGGGGATTTGTAAAGGACGGGGTTTACCGACAAGCTCCCACCACTCCTGAAAATATGCGTCAAAGAATCGTTGAAGCATTTAACGAAATAACACCGGTAATGCTTCAACGAGTCAGACATAATTTTGAAAGTAGGCTTTTTATGTGTATTCAGGAGGATGGGAGAACTTTTGAACATTTACGAAACGACTATGACTAACTTCTTTACAAAAAGACAGATAGATACACAGACAGACTTAGACATCTAAACAAAATTAAATTGCTTTATCGTGTTAAAAATGGGGGCTTCTTATGTAGACGATGTGGGGAAGAGGATCAATACAGATACATATTAACTTGCTGCTTGATTTGAATCCATTTGAATCGTGGAAGACTCGCAAAGAATTAGAATTATTTGTTAATAATAGATTTTGTGAAATGGCATTTATATTCCCATGATTCTCTGAAGTTAGATGCGTAATTTTGACCTTTTTTCATCAGAACTGGAGTGATTTGGGAAAACCTAAGGACTAACATGGATTTATTTGAAATATTGTACAAAACAATTCTAATAACACTGAAAATATTCTAGAAAGGCGTAATATTTTGTAGATGTATGGAATTTGACACAATGATGAGTTAATTAATTCAAATATCATAAATACGTCTTGCGTTTCGCATATTAATAAATAATATTAATAATAACAATCAATTTGATATTTTAACTTATGAGAATTATTCTTAGTATCATTTAACTTTTAATTCCAACCAAAATGTACGTAATTAATTACATAACAATAAATTAATTGACTAAATTGCCCATAATATGACAGTTTTTTTCCTTTGTTCTTCTGTATTTGGTCTAATTTTGGTCTGGTTTGGTTCAAAAAAACAAAACAAACGACTAAGAACAAAAGCACGATGTAGGACTAGATGAAGTGACCCTAATATGCAGGGCCGGACAGAGCCAGCCCGGGCCCCGGTGCAACTTTTTACTCGGGCCCCCATTTTTTCAAAACATATATGTCCCATGCAGGCCTGCAGCTAAGGTACTGAGGGCCGAAGCGGCGCCCCCATTCATTAACTAAGCGCCGCAGTCGAAAATTTTTCCCAATTATGTTAATTTCTGACTGTATTATTTTCATAGTTCAGCAAGCTTAAGTATGTAAAAAATAATAAAGTCTTAGCGCCGCAGGCGAATTTTTTTTCAACTTTGATAGCTCTGGCGCCGCAGGCAATTTTTTTACAAATTTTAAGCTTTTGCAAGCTTGAACTAAAAAAAATACGTAGGTAAATTAGCCCTAGCGCCGCGGGCGAATTTTTTTACAAATTTTAAAACACTAGTAACAGTGCACTATTATTTTTTACAAAAATCCAAAAGGCTTAAGCGCTGCCGCGGCGAAATTTTATATTGCCCATTTAGAACGAGATCTACTTATTTGCTCATTTTGACGCCTTATCGATCTGGGGGAGAATAAATAAATAAACTGTTAATTAAAAACTTCTGTCGCCGGGCCCCCTTCGAGCCCGGGCCCCGGGTAATCTGTACCCCCTGCACCCCCCTGAATCCGGCCCTGCTAATATAAACCAGCTGCAACTTCATGCAACTGCGAGGGAAGGGGGTTCTTTACAAGCTAATTAATTATGTTTTTTTAAAATCTCATAATTATAAAACATGTTTTATCATAAGTTGTCCAATAGGTTTTATAATAACTTGCTTTACCAATACTTTCATTATGATATAGACTTGACTTTGTAAAAAAAACTGCTAAGATTAATCTAAGATTAATCCAATCATACCAATTAAAAAAAAATTGATTGAGCGCAAAAAATCAAAATTTATTAGTAATTAAGTAATACACTCTGTAGTATAAAATACCCTAGTCCACAAGGTCCTTACTAAGTCTAAGTAAAAATCTAATTTTTAACATTAGATTTGACATTTATTTTTATCGTGAACGTCATATTTGCAAACTTTTATTTTCATAGCATCCTCTCTTTTACATTAGCGGGGTCATTCCATAATGCACTTACCATTTTTTACCGTTTTCTAAAATTAAAAATTTTAATAGAAAACTATTGTTTTTAGTAAAAAAAACTATCATATGATAAAGAAATGATATTATTTTGTTAAATTTTGGCGTTAAAAAATGTTATTATGCTAAAAAAAAATTCTGTTTGTTGCTCTAGCCTAAAAACAGAAAAAAGTACAACACTTTTTTCTGGCGTAAATTGAAGGTAACTAGGTCTATATTGACTGGTAAAAAATATATTTTAATAGCTTTGATAATAACGCCACAATTTGACTGATTTGTCTACCGTGGGACACCGTGTATAATTGTTGCTCGGAGTGCCGATAGATGTGAAAACCAGACTAATGTTAATAATTTTAAATTACAAATTATGAAATTTTAATTTTTGATACTACAGTTAATTTGAAAGATTTTTAATAATAAGAATAAAAATGGTTCTGTGGAATAATAAGAATCGAGTTTAAAATTGTGACTATGAAGGTAATTATTTAAGAAGGATATGTGGGATAAATTTTAATTAAGGAACATTATATTATAAAGATCAAGAACTATTTTAAATAAATTATTACTTTGGCATTTAGGACTTTATTTTCCAAAGTCTGCTTCACAAAATCATTGCTTTCGTCAGACCATACTCCCCTATGACTTTTCTTTAAACAGGGCTTGATTCCTCGTAAAACACATTCAATAGCCAGCGGTGCAATATTCAGGACTGGCATTGATGGAATGTTGCATAACTCATCAACTTTTACGGTTTGAATATTTCCAAAATCGATAAAACTCACCTAAAATCATAAAAAAAAATAAATCACATATTTTTATAAGCAGTAAAATAGCGAAACAAAAAATCAAAATATGAGAAAACATAATTACACATGTACAAAGTAATGATAATCTATTACTGATCGATTACCTAATCGAGAAGTCGATTGCGTCGGTCAAGTAAGAGCGTGTCTGGCATTGTTTATTTAAGAATATATTTATACTATTTTTTTTACATTTAATTACAGTTAATGAATATTAGATCAATGAAAATAACTTAGTAACTTGTCCAGTCTCCATTTGTGTCAATGATCGCCTGGCATCGTCGGGGCATACTTTGAATGAGATTTTTTGCATATTGCTTCGGCAAAGACCTCCATATTGTCCGAATTCTCGTGATGGCTGTTTTAATGTGTATACCTTTTTCCCGAGAAGCTTGTGCTTAATGAATGACCACACATTCTCAATGGGGTTTTCGTCGGGCGATTGGGACGGCCAATCCAGCGTGATGATGTCGGATGTCCTCTTCCACTGGCTACATAACTTGCTTCGATGTTTTGGGTCGTTGTCCTCTTGGATAATCCACTGCTTATTTTTATCGCCATACCAACGTTTGGCAGTCGGTATAAGAACTTTTTTGTAAATTTCGATAATTTTTTTAGCGTTCGTTGTATGTAAAGATAATTAAAAATCCAAAACCTTTTTCCGAGAGACACACCCAAACATGAACGTGTTTCACGGTTCGCTGGACCAATCGGTTGGTGGAGGATGTCCAGGCCCGGGAGGTGATAACGTAACCCCAAAAGGAAGCTTCATCGGTAAAAATAACCTTGCTCCCTTGGCCCACGCGAGTCGTTTTTCTCTCTGTGTTTTACTAAAAAAAGGTTTCTTTATCGTACTTCGCCACTTTAAGTCGTGAGACTGGACATAAGTACGAATTGTTTCATGTGATATATCCAAACCTTTCTACATCAGTTTTTGCCCCTTGGCGCACGGTTAATTGAGGATTCTGCGAAAGCATGTTTAAAATTATTTTTTCGTGCTTAGCCGACACCTTTCCTGTTGAGCAACGATCTGGTAAGTAGTCAACTTTTTTCGTTTTCGAGTATCGTTTTACCCACTTGTTGAAGAATGTCTTCGTCTTTCCCATATACTTTGCAGCCGTTGTATGCGTAATTTTCGGACCTTTCGGGTGCCAACAGAGAAAGACAGCCTCGAACCTTGATGTGTACGTAGCACTCATGTTTTAAAACGTGCTAAACGTCACTAAAAATAAGGTCCAGAAAAAGTCTCTATGTGCAAAGCGTTGTCAGTCAGGAAGTAAAGTATATCCCCGAAGAAAAAAAGTAGGGCTCTCTCTTACCGACTACAGGTTATAGGCGACACGCTCTTACTTGACCGACTGTAATTGTGAACTTGATTACGTAATCGTCAACAAACATGTTATCTTCAGATAATCGGCATGATCTTACGTAATCCCAGACATTCTTGCGTATTCTTTAAGTAATCTCAAGTAATTTGGAGTAAACTTATACATAATTTTGATTATACTTGGTAACAACAAAAGAGGTCACACCACAGAAACTGTGTGTCCGACTTTAAGAGTTGTTCCAATATTTTATAGTCTAGGAAGTCCCACCTTTGGATAGTTATTGAGATGGAACCCTAACTTACAGATGTAATCTACTAGATCGTATTATTTGCCCAAAAAAAAATATTTGAAGGTTAAAAACCATTGTGTTTTAGAGCATTATTACCTATTTTAAACTAGTGCATTGTTTATGATTTGGAACGCTTATTTCCAAGAACACAGCTGACAGCGGCATATCAGATTTTTTATTTTTTTTTTTCACTGTAAAAATATGGCATGATACCAAAAAATATATTTTAACAAATTTATAACTAGAAGAGAAATTTGGTATATCTGAAAAAGGCTAAAAAACACGTTTGGGAGTTTGCGTTTTCCTAGATTTTAATTAATGTCTCCACAATTATTCTTGACAGAAAACATCACTTTAAGGATGTCCTGAGTCTCGGGATTTTTTGTCCTGTGAAAAACTCCACAAGTCATGGAAAATATATTAGTGTACTCACTTGTATATTAAATAACTAGATTTACTTACATACGCTTGTTTTCCATTATAAGCGTTAACTTTGCATCTGTAAAATTTACCATCTTGTGCCCATTTGGCCGCGTAAATTTTACCAATTGTCAATTTCTCCGCATCTGATGCGCTGTCTAGTGCCGGATGTAAAACCATTTGGTTAAGACACCTTTCGATATTCAAACAATGGTTTTCGGTTTCTGGGGTCGCGTTTTGACACCAGAAATGTGCAGCATCAACAGTCTATAAGTAAATGCTGATTACACAGGCCCACAAAAAAATATATGAGTCTTGGATTCCAATATCATATTCCTATGTATTTTTTCCCGCTGAATCTGAATCCGTAACCCGTTTAACCCCTACACGTCAGGATTTTAATATAACCTCAAAAAACACCCGAAAAACTACTGAAACCGCTAAAATCATCTACGCCCCCTGTCCCCAAATTGCTAATTCGGTAACCCCAGAGCCCCATAATCCCCTAACCTCATAATACCATAGCCGCATAACCTCAAAACCCCGTAACCTCATTAAGCAGAAAATCTGGTTCGGGAAAACAGAACAATTACGTGAAATTTTCTTATAGAACATAGTTATGAATAAGTAACTGTATAACCCTAAAATCCCATCACACCTCCTAACCCCTTCACTCCGTAACCCCATATATTATAAACTCTTAACCCTATCATCCTATTCTGTGGAGAAGTCCGGTTCTCGAAATCATAAGTTTTGTGAGTGAAGTCATGAATTAAGGTCTATTTCATTATTTTTTTAACCGGACTTCTCCACAGAATAGGATAACGGGATTAAGGGGTTACGAAATGAAGGGATTTTGAGATTATGGTGTTAGGGGATTTTGGGGTTATAGAGTTACTTACCTATGACTATGTTCCACAAAAAAGCTGAAGAATTTGTTCTGTTTCCCAAACTAGATTTTTCTACTTAATGAGGTTACGGGGTTTTGAGGTTATGCGGCTATGGTATTATGAGGTTAGGGGATTATGGGCTTCTGGGGTTATAGAATTAGCAATTTGGGGACAGGGGGGTGACAGCGGTATGGCATAGATGATTTTAGCGGTTTCAGTAGTTTTTCGGTTTTTTTTTTGAGGTTATATCAAAATCCTGACGTGTAGGGGTTAAACGGGTTGCCGATTCAGATTCAACGGAAAAAAATACATAGGAATATCATATTGGAATCCAAGACTCACAATTTTTTTTTGTGGGCCTGTGTTATTAAATATTGTAAGCTTGGTGGAAGTTGCCCCGCCCTCTGAAAATTACTTAAAAAATTGTTATGGAAAAGCACAAATACATAAAACTAGAAGGAGGATGCCCCACCACAGATTTTTTACATTTAATCTAGCCCCTCCTCCCCCAACTCTTTTTGAATCCATGCTATGCCAGTAACATTTAAGTGATAGCTATCATAGTGGCATATCTTCACATTATTTCACTATCATTCAGGAATCCTACTTACTGTAGTTATAAAAATTCGAATAAACTGTGTATCCAAAGTGGGCAGTGGATTGTACTCAATATCAGAGAAACAATGTATATCTGGTTTTGGATTTATTAGCCTTGATTCTTCTTCTTTCAACCCAAACTTCTTTGCAAATTCCCAAGCTTTGTCCAATCTGAAAATGTTCATATACATACAAACTGTTTTTATGGAAATTTGTGGTCTAAACAGCAAAGCCCCTGGAGTAATTATTTACTTTGATAACAAACGAGAATGAAAGACTCGCGTGTTATTCAGACGATTTTTTTAAGTTTAAAAAAATGCAAATAGAGTAAACTAAAAATGGTACGGTTCTACCGTACTTACTTTGTGGCGAAAAGGTTTGGATTATTTTGTCTTTTTTTATAACAAATTTCTATTTATTTTCGGTCATTATGAAAAAGTAACCTGAATGTAAGTTTTAACTCGCCTTCGCCAAAACTGCAAAAAAATATTTTTCGCCATACTGATTTTTCGGCGAAAACTAGTAATGGAATGTTGTTATGATAAAAACCAATTCGTCGATTTTTGTTTATCAGTAAACTACCCTTATTTAGCAGAGTAGAAAAAAAAAACTGAAAAAAATTAAATAAACAATCCCCTAAAAACCTTAAGTTTAAAGTTTGGTTTTGATCTGTTAAACGGTAAGGCGTATAGGACGGACATCGAAAAGTCGGAATTTATAGACCTTAAAACGGACAATAGGTACATCAATATATGGAAAACTTTTTTCCTTCGCCATAACACTTTCTTCTCTTCGAGGTCATTCAAAAGTAAAAAAATACATTTTTTTATTTCGAAAGCATGACAAATGGATCTCAAATTTCGTTTCTTTTTTCTAAGCTGAAATTTTGCACATTTAAATTTATGCGTTTTACATGACATGGTATACCAGACACAATGTGCCTGGCACATTCGTGCTTTATTAAATTTTTTTTTTTGTTTTTTTTATTATTTTTTTTAGCTTTAATTTGGTGCGAAGTATTATTTTTGTATTTTTCACGACATGAAGGAGGGCTTGAAGGAGGGTATGATTTTCAAAAATTCTTGTTTTATGAAAATTTCATATTAAATATTACATCGGCACTTAGTGCTACTAAGTGCCGATGTATTGAAATCTTCGCCGAAAAGTCAAAATCTTTGACCACGTTTTTTTCACATTTTTCGACGTTTTAGACCATTCTGAGTCGAAATCAGTAAAAAAAATTTTGCGTCCGTCTGTCTGTCTGTCTGGGTGTAAACTCTCTAACTCCATTTCTACATGAGATATCGACTTGCGGTTTTTTGCAATTGTTTCTTATCGTATTCCGAAGAGCTGATTAGATTTTGGGGGTAAACGATTGGGGGTAAGGGGGTAAAAATAGGGTAAAACTCCTATTTTTAGCGTTTTTTGTTTATAATTAAGGCAATTATTATTGTATTTGGTTAATTTAGCACTTATATAAAAGATAATTTTAAATTGGTCAAAAAATGTTATAAACAACGTTTTCCTAAAACGCATTGTTTTCGAGATATTGGCGTTTAAAGCAGTAAAAGGTTTGTTTAGCATATCTCACATATTTATAACCCGATTTCAAAAATTTTTATTTTAAATAAAAGCTCTTTTTAAGCCCTATAAAAAATGTTATATACAGTTTTTTGCTAGAATATAATGTTTTAAAGATACAGAATTTAAAATCAAACAAAACATCTAGTTTGAAATTTGCAAACTAGATGGCTGTATGGGGGGACTAATCTAAGTTCTAGCAGAACAAGTTAAGGCGTCTGATACATTATTAGGCCTTTAGTTAACACGTCGGCTAGCATAAGTTCGATTCTCACTCGCACCGATTGCTTTTTTCAGTTAACTAATAACTGAAATTTGGCGAAGGCGACAGGTCAAACAGAGAAACCCCCTAAAAACTGGTTCGAAAGTCAGTTAAAGCCGGTGGTTCCCTCTGCTACTAGCCCACACAAGTCCTGGACTTAGGGCATGTAGAAGTAAAATAGTACGAGGTTAAACAAACATGCAATGTAATACCTAAATAGAAGTTATGAATACTTACGGCATAATTTTAAGTGTCATTGGATGTTTCAACTGTCTTAACCTTATAGCTTCATAAACTTCGATTGGTATTTTTCCTGGTATGCTTGAGCAAACTCTTTTTTGACCACCTATATTTCTGACAACATTTAATGGTTGCTCATGTTGTCTCTTGAATTCTATATAAATTTTTCTACAAAATTAAAATTTATTATAAACAATAATTCTAATTGTAATTATTACACAGCCCAGAAAGTAGAGTCCAACCGAAGATTCGGTGAAAGCGAAACTTTAGTCGTGATTTGAAGCGGCGCACTATGTGGCCAAACAGAAAAAAAGTGTTAAAAAATATTTTTTTGGTGAATTAAATCTTAAATTGTTTACTATACATAAATAACTGTTTTTGAGTCAAAACTAAGTTTTAAGATTTAAGGGTTCTCGGCAAAAAGGGTAAAATTTAAAATTAAAAATAATTAACCCCAAATTCGTACGCCCCTGAATAAATGTATCGTATTGGGCAATATTTAATTAAAACCATTCAATATATTACGAGCAAAAATTCATATTATTAGCTTAGACGGTTTCTGAGATATTAAATAAAAATCTAATTTTAGGTTGTCCTCTTCAAAGGACTGTGTTTTCGCGCAGAGTATTTAAACCACGTTTAAATATTTTTATCCAATACATACAGATAATGAGACAATTACCAGCTTTATTTTAAGTAGATAAACTCAATAATAACCCCCGCGTGGCTTTTACTTTATTGAGTGGATAATTATTTATTTTACCCACTCAACTGTCACTTGTCAAATAATTTTATTGTAAATGTCATTAAAATTTTTAATAAAAATATGAATTCCTAAGCTATTTATTGGATAAAACCTTGTATGGCACTCATGGGTAAACCGATATTGCCCTCTCGAAAATTAACCTGCTTGGCTGACGCCTCGCAAGTTAATTTTCTCATGGGCAATATCTTACTTTACCCACTAGTACCATAAATAACTATTGTTCATATATGCTAATTTAGGAGCATTTTCAATATAAATAATTAAATAAACTTGTTTTTTTTTAATAAAATTTCATGCCTACATGGAATAATGCTTATTTTTCCACATAAAAATGCTTATAACTTTTTTTGTTTTAAGCTATCTAATATTTACATATTTTAAGAACTGTGTATATGGGATAAAATTTAATAATGGTATAAATTGGTTTAATAATTATAAATTAAAAAAAATATATTAAAAAAAAGAAAAAATTGTCATAGTTATTCTTCATATTGTAATAAAAGATCAAATCCAAGAGGGTTGTACATACAGTTGATTAGCAACAATTTTATTATTCTTAGAGGGACCGTCGTTATTATTTATAGGGACCGTCGTTATTTTTTTATAAGGACCGTTGTTCTTAGCAAAGGGACCACATTTTCTCAATTTAAAAATAAAAATAATATTTTTAATATTTCTCACTCCCCTTTTCATCCAATTGGCTTTCTCTAAGATTAATTTTAGGAATTATATTTTTTTTTTATTTTGGAATATATTTATTTCTTTATTCTGCAAGAGTTTTAGAAAGAACAATGTTAACAGAGTAAAAATTTGCATAATTTTTCAAATATGTAACGACGTTCCCTATGTTAGCAACAACGGTTCCTTTTCGTGGGGACCGTCGTTACAAGGGACCGTCGTTGCGTTTAGACACAATTAGTGGGATTTGGATCAAGGTCTTTGAGATCAGTTCCTGCAAATTTGAGGTTAGGTATTGTATATGTTATTGTAAAAATCTAAAATGTTTAGTCTGAGATATAATTAAAAACAATTAACACAATATTAGGGACCGTCGTTGTTCATTAAAAAAGTACGCATTAAAATAACATCGCTTAAACTAAATTTATTAAATGCATATTTACAATTAGAAGTATTTACCGCTCTTAACACGTAATGAAAATAATTGGCACTGATCTTCTACTAATAATTTTAACGTACCACGATCGGCATTCTAGCAGTGTCGGATTTTACTAATATACGAAGCGCTCGATTTAAATTGGGAGACATAAGTTATTTTTTTTTTATTCAAACCAGTTTAAGATTTTCCAAGTAAATAAGTCTTATGACGTAAGTTTTTTTTATCATATAAAATATCAAAAATTTGTATTTTTTTCCTACAAAAATGCTCATAACTTCATTTTGGCTAACTTTGGCTATCTAATATTTATACACTATTTAGACTATTTCTGTAAGAACATTTCAATATAAAAAATAGAAATGCGCGTCAGTGCACGCGCAACTATTTGTAAATTATATTTGCGCTTGTCATTTAAAAAAATGGCCTAAGGCTTTAATATAAAAGTAAGGATTAAAAATTAATTTTATCTTAAATATTATGTTTATTCATTAAAGCTATTTTTGTACAATTATATTAATAAATTTTACTGAACTGAACTGAACAAACGTATGTTAAGAATAAATGTTATTTTGGTATACACGAATCAAATTATGTTTTAAAATTAAATTTTACATCGGTATAGAAAATCGACTGGCGTCTAGACCCTAATTAACTAAAAACGAAACCAATGCATTTTTATAACACAGGATAGTCTAGTTATTGTTTTTTATTGGATTTTATGTTCTATTTATGAAATTAGTTTTTGCTTTTTGGACACCAAAACAAGGCTTGGGCGGCATAGTGTGGCGATTCTTCGGTAGACGTCGGAATGTGCCCTTTGTTATTGTTTTTATAACTTTAGTGTATATTGTATTACATTCTATTACGTTGTATTACATTTAAATTTTTCTTTTTGTTAATATTAACATGAAAAAAAAACCTAGGAAATATTTAATTATTACGTTATTTTTTATTCTTTTGCCATTTATAAAATAACCTTAAGGTTACACACACTACCGCCCCTCAAGGGACGGAGTTAGATTTTTTTTATTATCAAGTTCAGTTTAAGTCACCTTAAAAACCCCTATATACCAATTTTCACCAAATTGGATTTAGGATTTTTTCATTACCAGATTCAGTTTTAGCTACATCGAAAATACCCATATAAAAACTCTCACGAAAATATTGTAAACATTTAAAAATAATCAGGGATGTAAATAATAAAAAACGGTTTTGTTTTTTTGTTTTAAAACAAGTTTTTTTTTGTTTTAAAACAACGACCTCTGTTTTTTGTTTTTTATTTTAATACATATACAAATTTACAACCAGGTCTAGGTCCTGGCAACCAGGACCCTTAAAGTGTATTAACTTTCAGAACAAAATCATTAAATATTGAAAAATCGTAGAACGCAATAAATTAACGATCAGATCCTAACCTAACTTATTTGTGACTTTTATCTGAGACCAACCAAATTGAAGTTATAAATATTAATAAAATTAAAATAAATATACGAAGTGTACTAATTTGACAACTTAAAGACAGTTTATTAATTTAAAAAATTTTTGTTGAGAATTGGGTACGGAAATAAAAAAAAAACAAACAAAAAAAACGCTTTAAAACAACGTATTAAAAAAAACCGTTTTTAACATCCCTACCCCCACTCCCCGGGGTAAATTTAGAAAAAAATTATTAAAAGATTCGTTTTCGTTGAACCCAAAAACACATATACCAATTTTGACAAAAATATTGAAAACATTTAACAATATTTACCCCCTTACCCCTGAAAATTTCAGAGTATCTTTGTATCTATGGCTTGGTTCTAAAAGGGTCAATGTCACTTCCCGTATTTTCAGTTCTACCGACTAACTATTTTTTTTTTTCAGATCTATATAACCTAAAAAATATCAGTATCAGTACTTGTGAGATAAATGTAAACTTCAAGCGACAAGGGCCGACGTGTGTTTTCAATAAAAATTTCTGTTAAACAGCAAAAATGGCCAATTTGTGGTTTGTTTGACTTAGTGTGTCCGTTAAAAATTTTTGACATTGGCCCTTTTAGAACCAAGGCAAAGATATACGACTTAATTCCGCTTAACACTCAAAAAAAGGGCGTAAAAACAAAAAAATCGTGTTTTGACTTTTGACAATTTAGGCGTAAAGATTAATATTTTCCAAAAATTTCTTATTACAAAAATGAAAGAGCATTAAATGATCTTCAGTTTGCTTTTTAATTTTTAAAATCAGAGGTTATGAAAAACAAATCTATATTAGAAACCTAAAATTCATAACTTCCGATTTAAAAAATTAAAAAAGCAAACTTTACATTCCAGGAGCAACAATAATTTCCAACTTTTCAGTTTTAAACCAGCCTAATATGTATGTATTAGTATTACAAAAATACGTTTTTCGCTGTATCTGTATTATTTTTATACAAATTTTAATGAAATATATCGGAAAAATAGGAAAAAACTGCAATATTTTAAAATATGTAAGTTATGGCATAAATCATTTTTATTTAGCAATATGTCCATATTTTTTTTGAAATCTTGCTGATTTTTCTTTGCCTTAAAAAGCATTCTGCCCTTTTTCTCAAGATTTTGAGGGTCAAAATTATTTAAATACCGATATGTTTTCACACATTTTAAGAATAAAAACGCTACTAATACCGTCAGCTTTTAGTGAGTAAATTAATTAATTTATTTGTTTTCAAAAATGGCGATTTCAAAGGCCACAGTCAACTGGGGTGACTTCGGACGGTGTGGGTGACTTCGGATTCTTTTGCGCAAAACCCTCTTAACCAAAGCACGACTGCACAAGTTGTGGGATTTTGTGCACAAGTTTAATTCCACAACTAGTTTACATAACCCCACAACTTGTACACACGTGCTTTGGTTCAGAGGATTTTGCGAAAAAGCGTCAAAATCACCCACACTGTCCGAAGTCACCCCAGTTGACGGTACTTGTTTTTTGCGGTTAATTAAGACCGAGCAAACATTTTACTTTATTTTTGATAAGAAAACAATAATATATAAACCACGGTAGAGAATACTATTATAGCCTCGCATTCTTGTATATAATACGCTCGGCTATAAAAAATGTATTTTCTACCTTGGTATATAATTACTATTTTTATAACAACTTTAACATTAATGTGTGCTTATAAATTTGTACTTACTGGCTACCATCAAATCCAACATTAATCATTAGCTCTTTGTGTGTTTCGTCTTGAAAAAGATTTTTAATGGCTCTCACATATACCTGACCTGGTTGTTGCGTTGGAAATCCAGTCAAATAGACAGTCCTGTAAGGATCTCTACCACTTAATGTCCTTACCGCGTCTTTTTCGTCGATTTGAGAATTTGCTGTACGTATAAAATAGTTGGGATAAAATGCGCCACATGTAATTACCTGAAAATCGATTTAGCTTACAGTTTAAATAGTAGTTTATGTACCTAGTTCCGAAATTATAGTTTGGTGCTTAAAAATTAAAGTTCAAAATCAATCAATCAAATCAAAACATTCGAAAGTACCAAAATAATCTCGCACACGAGTTGCATACAACGTGTTTTCTAAAGACTTTTAAAAATATTTTTAAAAAAGTATCGTATCATCGAAAATTAGCATAAGATAGCGCAAAGTAGCCAGTTTTTCGTTGCTAAGAATAAGAAATTGACGATCATTGACATTTGTAATTCTTAAATATCTCAATATGTTTTATCTATTTGCGTTTCATAATTACGTTTGTGTAGTTTTGGTTTTACAATAGGCTTAATTGTAAAACAGTTTTAGAGATTTTTTTTGTTTTTAAGTTGGTAACAAAAACAGATGAAAATTAACATATTTGAATATGATATTTCTTAAAATTTGGGTATTCTGCATACACAGTATCTAAAGATCTAAAAACAGGTAAAATCCTTATATAATAATAATAATAATAATAAATATGTATGTTTTATGTTGTTTTGTGTGTGATTTTGGGCTGTGTTTGGTTTTGTGTCAGTTATGTTCAAGTTACAAAAATACTGTAATTTTTAGCATAAACAATTTAAATAACTTTGTTGCAATTACTTTTAGGAGAATGATTTTTTCATATTCAAAAAGCTGGCATTTTTATACGAATTTAGAAAAAAAAAAGAGATTGTTGTACGTTAATATGGGTTAGTCACTTTTTTTTTAAACTCACAGCTCTTTTGTTTCACATAAAATTGAATAAAAATCAATTATTTATAACAATATTTTGTATATTAAAGTATAAATTACCCATTACTATAACAAAAACACAAAAAAGATTGATATTTTGCAAAAAAAATTGTAAAAATGTTTAAACAATTTTTTTTCTGCAAAACATCAATATATTTTGTGTTTTTGTTATTGGCATATATATGAATGGGTAATTTATACTTTAATATAAAAATATTGTTATAAATAATTGATTTTTTTTATTTTTGTCGCGTTTGAAGGCTTTTTCAAAGAACTGAACAACAAATAACATTTAATATTTTAACATTTTTAAAAAGCGTGTTTTCTAAGAATTGAATCAAAACCTTGGTGGTTAAAATCTGTTAAAAAAACAAAAAAGGTAAAAAGGTTTGTATTAGATGGCCGAAAACAACAATCTCCTTGATCAGCTCTTGCTCTAAAACTAGCAGGATTTAAAAACTTTTCACTTTTTCACTCTAATAAATTCTAGGAACTGACCCTCTAAAAAATTAATATTTAAAAACATATTTTTAAATAAAAAACGAACGGACTTTTAGTTTTTTTTTTAAATTTTTGTAAAAATTACCTATAGGACTAAATGAATTTAGATATATATAAAAAAATAGGGTTGCAAGAGGATCAAACTAAATCCACTCAGGCAGGCGCCGTGTATTGTTTTCATGGTGACTTACCTTGATAACAGTAGGTTTCTCTGCATCGCTGAGAGTAGTTGTATGACGACTGGACATTTCTTCAATGTGCCACGATTTCAGTCTAAGTGTGACTTCGTCGATAAGAAGGCCCCATTCGTTGAGTCCTTTGTAGCTAACGTAATTTTGGGAACACCAAATCCTAGCATGTGAAACGCTTTCGAAATGATTGTCTCTTTTGTAAGACAGCCAAACCTAAAATGGTAGTTTATGATACACAGTGGTCCCAGAGAAAAAAAAAGTGACAAATGTCTGCTTTTTTACATAGGGCCATTTTTTGCACAGCTGATTACGAAAAAATAAAAAAATAATAATTGCGGCATTATGGTGGTTCAAAATATTAAAAAATGTCCGATTTAGCTGAAATTTGGCGCAAAGGCTTCTTTTTGTAATAATAATACGGACCAATACCCAAAAACTTAAAATTAAAAATTGCGGAATAAATATAGCCGATTTATTTTTAAAATTTTACCAAAATTAACGACAATAAGGCACAAAACAAACAAAAATTGAGAGATTCAACCCAATCTGTTATAAGTTATTTTCCTTATATACAGGGTGTCCGGTAACTCGCGTTGGAGCGGGAAACTATAGAATCTTCTACTACACAAAAAAAATAATAAAGTTCCATCTTAAACGGATACCGAGACAAGAATATTTTCTTCACACCAATACCAGAGTTTTAAATACACCTAAAAACGTGAGATAATTACATAATTCGTAACTAAGCAACCATACCGATACGTAAATAAAAACCACTTTGACACTAATGTCAAATTAGAAATTTGTAAAAATCACTTTTGAGTTATTTCTTTATAATATGGATTTATAGATAAAATGTAATATTTGATATAAAAATAATAAAAAAAGGTATGAAGAATATTCACTATTTGTTTGTCGCTTGATTAATGCAGAAAATTAAGAAAATCTGAAAATGTAGAAACCCATTTAAAAGTAAAGGATTTATAATAAAATAAATTAATTCCTTATAAAACAATACAAAAAGAAGTTCAATAAATACGAAAAATGGTTTTTACGAAACCTAAATTCCACTGGTTTAGTGTTTATGCCTCAGTGCCATATTTTCGTTAACTTTTAATTTTTTAATTTTAAAAATAAATAGGCCATATTTATTCCGCCATTTTGAATTTTAAATTTTTGGGTATTAATATTACTAAAAGAAGCCTTTGTTTAAAATTTCAGCTAAATCGAACATTAAAAAAAAATGTTTACATTACATGTTTGTTTAACCTCGTACTATTCTACTTATTTAAGCATCCCCTAAGTCCAGGACTTTTAGTAGTAGAGGGAACCACCGGCTTATACTGACTTTCGAACCAGTTTTATAGGGAGTGTCCGCTTCACTTACGCCAAATTTCAGTTATTAATTAACTGAAAAAGGTAAATCGGCGCCAGTGAGAATCAAACTCACGCTAGTTGGCTAGTAGACTTGTCATGTACAGACGCGGTAGACCACTACACCAATCCTCCCATATGATATATTAATAGAATAGAAAAATTACTCATATTTTCCCAATTTTTTAATATTTTCTAATATTAATATTAAAAAAAAAAACGAGCCAGTAGAAAATATGAGATTTTTACAGTTATTAGTAGTATATAAGGAAAATAACCCATAACAGATTGGGTTGATTCTCTCAATTGTTGTTTGTTTCGCGCCTTATTTTCTTTAATTTTGGCAAAATTTTAAAAATAAATCGTTCATATTTATTCCGCCATTTTGAGTTTTAAGTTTTTGGGTATTGGTCCGTATTAATATTACAAAAAGGAGTATTTGTGCCAAATTTCAGCTGAATCGGATATGTTTTGAACCACCCTAAGGTCCCAAAAAAAATCTTTTTTCGCTATTTTTTTCGTAATCAGCGGTGCAAAAAATGGCCCTATGCAAAAAAAAACAGACTTTTGTCACTTTATTTTCTCTAGAACCACTGTGTGATACAAGAACGAAAAATACAGTTGCCAACCTTGCTCTCTGAGTTCGGGTGGCAATCTCTGTAATTGCCCTGAAAACAGTTTTCGTCCGTGTATCATACACTATTTTTTTTATTCGATTGTAATATCTTAATAAATAAATTCGCATTTTTGACAATAAATTTAAGGTTAGAGTTCAAATGTCATCAGTTTTAATATCAACCAACCAATCAATCAACATCGACTTTTTACTTTTCGCACTAGTGCGAAAAATAAAATTTTTCGTATAGGTTTATTATAAAAGAGTGGCGATTTTAAATACAGTCGAATAAAAAGTAAATTTATTTATTACACCTGTAACGCAAATTACTAGTGGCGCCACCGATATGAAAATTTAGTTTTAAGAGTACAATGGTCTCTAAAAATTCAGAGCTTATTTTAACTACTTTGCACGTTTGAGAGTACGATTACTAGGAGCCGATTTTTTTTCGAATACGGTGGCGGGGCACGCTAATCTTAAATACAAATTAAGTTTTAGTGACTTGCCAACGGAAACCTAGAGTTAATCCTGCTAGTAGGAGGTCTACACATTATAAAACCAATAACGGTAGAATCTGAGGTGCTCGGTTTCGTAAGATAATGGACTTTTTTCCTTTAAAATAACCATAGCGGACTTAATAAAACTTTATACTGTTTTAAATTATTATATATAAATTTTGGTCAAAGATTTAAAATCCGTTCACATAAATAGTCTATCAATTCTCAATTCAGAAAAAAATAGTTGCAGATGTATTTGGTAGGTTATTTTCTAAAAAAAATGTAGTGCAATGTATTAAATATCTGTCATGTGTCAGAACAATAATTCAGTAATAATAAATGTTTGACAAATAATTTGTCATTAATCGATACGCTAATATGTATATTTTTTGAGAAAACAAAACGCAAACAACCTGAGTGGTACAGTGCAATTAACGAACCCCAAAACCTAGCTGGAGCCTGACATGTTAAGAGCCGTCATGGAAAATGTCGAGAAAAGAGTCCGTGGTTGCGAAGCGGAAATTTGACGTCATTTAAAAGGGATGATTTTTCATATACAGGGTTATTCAGAAATAGTGTTATTAAAAAGAACTACATATAGGTCCATGTTAGGGTTTAATTTTTTCAAACTCAAACAAAAAATACACGCAGTCGTTTAGGAGCAGATTTTTTTTAAGAAAACACCCCTAAAATAAGTACGCCACTGGCTAGAAATTAATAAATAGTGCTGTTGCCAAATTGATTAATTTCGTTTATAAAGATTTAATTCTAATTTAAAAACTGAAGAAACATTCCGGCAGAATGATTCTGCTCGTTATTTAATTATATAAAAAAAAACAAAGGTTGACTGTTTTATCATTTTTAGAAATTCGTGTCTTTTTCAGAAATATAAATAAAATGATATTCTGATGAATTATATTTTTTTTCAAAAATTTTACTAGGTACTCACCATCTCACTAAAAAATATTTGGTTAAAACGACGATATATTTATTTGACCATGATTGTACATTTCGGTAACCAAAAAAAGTACCACATTTTTAAGATATTAGCTTTTAAACTCACTTAAAAACTTTTAGTTCTCACCTTTTATTAAAATTGTACTTAAGTACCGTTAGTAGTAGTAGTAGTAAATTTTTGGGTTGGCCAAAGCCGGACAACTAGGCCATTTCTGGCCCTTTTTGTCACCCCAGGCAATCCCAGCCATTTACTAATTTGAGTCCTCCTTGAACCTGCCCGTCCTTTCAATAAAGGTAAGAATATTGGCCCAGGGGAGATCTCTTAGTTCCTCTTGGTTGTGTCTTTGAGTTTCAAAGACTTGCAACCTGATCCTGTCGTATCTGACGCACTCGGCTAAGTAATGAGAGGATGTTTCATCCTCTCCGCACTCTGGGCATAGCGGACTCTCTAGAAAGTACCGTTAATAACACCCGATTACATAAAACTTTTACAAACAAAAACCTTTGTTTTGTCAAAATTTAGCATTTCATTTTTATTTAAATCACAATCGTAACAAATCTTATCAGTAGAGAAACGAATACATATCGCGCAGGTGCGAGCTACTGATAAAAACTGTTCTGTTGAAATTCTGAACGACAGCCGTAAACAGCTCCATGGCCGCCACATGTCTACCAACCCTCGTGTATTTGTTACTTTATAAAGTGATTTTGCAATGAATAATGTTTTATTAAAGTGGTAAATTTGAACCAATAAAGTATTTTGTCTAATTTTCGTGTTAAAAGGTGTTGATTATTTGTGGTTATTTGTTCGAGGATATGTTGTAAATTAAATCTTAAATTAAAAGTTTTTTTTTGTATTTATTATAATAAAACAATGATTGAGTATTACACCAGGTCTAAAACTAGTAAAAAGTAATTGTTTTTTAACCGTGGTAAATTCGGCAACCTGTTCTGCGACTCGCTCTAAGCGAGATAGAAAACCTGGAAAGCGAAATAGAAAAGCAAGGTAACACTACAACCTCACGAGTAACTCGGATAAGGTTTTTTTTAAAATAAAATTTTTGATTTTTTTAATTCTTGAAATCGATTTGTGGAACCTTCAGAAGTTCCTGGTTTTTTTAATAACCCTATTTCTGAATAACCCTGTGTAGTTAAAAAAAATCCATTTCCTGTACTGTATATTGTAAAAAAAATAAATAAAAAAATGACAACAAATAAGTTATTCAATTTTAAATGGAAAAGCGACTCATGGGCTACCCTGTATGAATTTTTGAGCTAAGATTCAGAGCGCGAGTCTACTCGCACTTGAGAATTTTTTTTTAATTTCAGACATTTTTTTAAATAGCTGTCTAAACCTGGGAATGTATTGAATTATGCCCAATGGATACTTTTAATCAGGAAGTTTAGGAAAACAACATCGAAAATTCAACAAATCGATAGAGGGCCATTTCTAATAAGGTTCTTGCCTTTTTTATATTTATCAACTATAAGTTTTGACCATTTATCTTTTATACACCCGGTATTTAACACTAAAGCTTACCTCGTAAAGATTAAGAAGCGCAATGGGATCGCTGCACGAACCATCTGCCCAGAAAAGTGACTTTTTGTATGCATTAAACCTTTTTTCAAACGGAATTGCAAAAATATTATTTATAGAACATCCAGCAGCTGCAACATAAAAACTTCTCTCAATTTTCGATAGAATATTTAATTTAGAGAAAATAAAACTAAATTATCTAGTTTTTAATCCTATAAATTGGTTATACCAAAAATCAAAATGCGTCAGTTTGGCCCAGTAGTTAATATAAATGTTACAAGCAAACAAAAAGCAAATACATTGATAATGATTCAGTTTCAAATGTTACCTAAATTATTTTTTATTTACCCATTATTATTGCCTCTCTTAAACAATTGAAAATGTGTCCCAGTATTATTAATTTTGATAGATGTACGTCGATCGGCAGGCCTGCCATTACTATGCCCATAAATGTGATATCTCCGTCTATTGGGGACCTCTGACCTCTGCAAGTCTGTAGCAACCCACCGCACTAAAAAAGTAAATAATAAATTAATATATAATGAAAAAATGCCAAAATTATTGGGGGATCTAGCACAGTGTGGCGTATGTAAAAAGATCTTAATTTGCGTAACAATGGGGGGAGTAAAAAATATTAAATCTGGCGTAACATTCTCCTGTTTTGCCTTCTAAAAATCAGTTTTAAGATAAACAAAAAAATTGGGGGTGTTTGCCAATGTTGAAACATTATTTGCTGGATGTCACATTAATGTGTATATTTAACTGTAGGGCACGACTGTAATAAATTATATAAATATATAAAGTATATAAATGTGAGGATTTATAGTCTGGCATTAAATTATTTAACTAGTTCGAAAATATCAGAAAATTAAAAAAATTGATACTTCCAATTGGCTGTAGTTTTAAAACGAAAAAACACATATCCAATTTTTGGATATATTATTAGGAATACATAGGTATATGTCCTGTGCAAAATTAAAAGAAAAAAAATGATCCTCAAATCAATGCAAAATGGCATTGAAAATGTCAATTTTTCAAAAAAATTTTTATATTTTTCCTAGGGTTTTATTAATTAGATTCTTTTTTTGGAATAATACTTATAGTGCAATAGTATATAAAAATTAAAATAAAAATGAAAAATAACAAAGGAGGAAAAAAAAATACGGTGGAAAAAAAATTAATTTTTTTTCGATTTCGATTTTTATGTATTTTTATGTACTTTTAAATGCCTTTTCAAAGAACTTAGAAACAAATACCATTAAATATATTAACATTTTTAAAAAGAGGTAACCAAAAAAGTTAGGTTTATATAGATGGCCGAAAACAGCAACATTTTCATGCAGCGACCTCCTTGATCAGCTCTTGCTCTGAAAGTAGCAGGATTTAAAAACTTTAATATCCTGACTTATTGTCTCAGAGAATGATACTATCTATGATATACCTTACAGTCAAATCTATTTTTCCCCTATGAAATTCTAGAAACTGACCCATAATTTAATCTATATATTTCAAGATGGCTGCCATTGTGGGGTGAAGTGGATCCTTCAAAATTAAAAGCTTAGTACATAGGAAGTTTGTAAAAAAAAATGGTGCTTTTGTCCGGCGTGTCCACATTTTTTTAGTTAGCTGCTTAACATTTTTTAAATTGGTTAAGGTTATATATTAAACGTACCTCTTTTAAACTCCATATAGTGTTTTCAATATTTTTAAGATTAGGAGGGTCCATAGCAAGTGCCAAAATTTGTTTTGGTGTATCAGTCATATTTAACATTTTCGCTTGCAATACAACTCTTTCCAAAGGCGCCCGTTTTATTTCGGGGACGCTTTTTTGTTCCATATGATTCTAAAAAAAAAAATCATTATTACATTTTTTTAGGTAGTATTACAAGTCAATTCTTGTTAATAATTATATGAAGAAAACGTACAAACGATGCAATGATTTGTAGTAAATTGAAAGTCTTAGACAATGTATCTAGCAGCGTCTTTAGTCGCCGTCGTACGACGACTGACTCCCCTAAATAGAGTAACTCTAAAACACTGTTACCTTGTTTCATACCGATACGAAGTTCATTTATATTAATTCATAAATTTGCTAATTTTGCACATCGTGCGGCTTCACCAATTTGAATGCAAGATCTTGGCAAAATACAAGAAATAAACACTTTCTATGGTCTCTTTCATAAATTATGTTACTCTATTGTGAATTTTGAATTATTTATACATACCATATTTATAAACAACAAAGTTAAAAACAAGGCAATGGGCTAACAAATTTGTATAGTTGGATTATGAATAAAACAGTTGGATTATAAATAAAACAGAAGATATATAATGAAAAACAATATTGTAAGATAGATTTTTATTTGCTTGAAATCAGAGCTACTGACTTGAAATATAACAATTACACAGGGAACGGTAACATCGTGCGAGGAATACAGCGCAAAAAATACCGCGCCAAGTTTTTTTCGAGAAAAGATTTAATTGCGTGATAAATTTAACGTGCGAATATTTTATAACCGCGAAGTCATTATTAAAATAAAAAAATGAAAAGGCTGTAATAAATTATATTTTAATAATTTAAAATTTAGTTTTTAATAGTATACGTGCGTAAGTTTCGATTAATTGTTATTTATTCTTGTTATTATAAAATATTTTCTTTTATTTCGATTCGATTAAGGTTTGGTTTATTAATAAAGTTAAATATATAAAGGTATATTTATTTTTCGTTAAATTTAAACAAACTAAGCACGTTATTTTTGCGAAGAAATATATTAGGCGCAGTAAAATATAGGCGCTGAAATAATTTGCGCACGAAAAATCGCGCGGTAAACATTTTTCACGCTAGATTTTAGAGACAATATCTCTGGCATTTCTTTTTACTCTTAAAAGATTACAGGTTATCAAAAAAAAAAAACTTACAATATAAAAGTCTTTGGTCACAAATCGGTAAACTCTGCCATTACTAACTCTGCCCACTCTTCCAGCTCTTTGCTCACAATTTACGTGTGATGCCCATTCTAATCTCAAACTGCAGAATTTAGTAGAAGGATCTACCGTCATCACCTTCGTCAAGCAGAAATCAATAACTGCAAAATACAGTAAAGTTATTAACCTCCTAACGAACCACTTTTATTCAGGAAAGTGGCTAATTTTTCACCATTTTTTTTTCTTAATTTTTAGTCTACACAGCAGTACTGAATGGCAATAAAAAGTAATGTTAAAAAATTAAAAAAAAAACTTTATTTTCTACAACATACGGGCCCACAAAAAAAAGTTATCTGTGCTGGGGTTGAGACCCTCCTATTCTTATATATTTCGGGATTCTGAACACGAATCTGTCATAAAAAAGCCACTTCATAAATTAACTTTTTTGCTACACTGAAATTTCGGATGAGATTTTCACCATTTTAAACAGTTTTTTCAGTGTAGCAAAAAAATTAGCCCATGACTTTTTTTATGGCAGGTTCTTGTTCAGCATCCCAAAAAACAAAGGAATAGGTGGGTCTCAACCCCAGCAGAGAACTTTTTTTTATGGGCCTGTGTAATGTATACATTTTACTAACTGGCACCTGTGAACTGAGGCAAGGGGAAGAGAAGAGGTAAAATTTTGCGTGTGTGGCGACCTTGAATTTTTCACATTCCACCCAGGTGCTAGTTGATAAAATTTAGATATTAATTATAATTACATATAATAATTATTATAGGTCTACATATTTATTTACGTAACAAGTGCGAAAAATGTTTCTAGAAACCGACGGGCCCAAATAAAGAAGTTTGCCGACGAGTTACCTAGTAAATAAAGTATTACTATAGTCTTTTGCAATAACATATTAACCCAATGTGAAATGATAGTAGGTTTAAGAAACATTTTACTTAATATTTTTTAAATTAATTGAATTAAAGATTATAAATTATGTACATTTGAGATAGCTGAAGTTCTTCTAAGTGAAGCAAATGTTTCATTTTTAGTGTTTTAGTCAAAAGGTTAAAAGAAAAAAAGTTTCAAAATTACTGTCATCTGACGATGTGGGTTAACATATTGCATTTTTATATGTGCACTAAAAAAACAAATGACGTAATTTAATTATTACTATACAAACATGCCATTTAGTTACCTGTTATGTTCGGGGCTGGAAATAGCCCGTATTTTTTAGCAATAAATTGAAATAAACCAAAGGTTTTTTCCGGTTTTGTGTTATTTTTCTGGTTAAAACCGGTTAAAATCAATGGCTAAACTTGAACTTGAAAATAGCTATTTTGGCTGGAAATATAAAACCTTAATAATATTATGTATTACCAAAACATATATCAGGAACGGTAACAGAACTCTCAGCAATATTGGTAGACAATATTATCTTCCTATGTCCTTTACTGGCCTCCCTAAACGCCTTTGCTTGTTCATCATTTGGCAATGAGGAATGTAAAGGTATTATTTCCCATTTTAATTGTTCATGATCCCTTAAAAATAATTATAGATATCAACAACATTTTTGAGATTTTATATCAGAATATTTAATTTTAAAATAGCTAATAGATTATATCTATACTATCACAAGATTCCAAATTAGGACGACCATGATTTTTTTTTATATTAGATACAATGACAATTGTCTTTTTCTGTTAAGCGTAGAAAGTTTTTTTTTGCTTTTTTGTACTTCCTAGTATATATAGAAACAGAAATACAGAAATCCCAGACCCAAACAACAGGACAATAGTGACAATGACAGACAGACACAAGTTATACTTCCCTATGTAAGCGGTATCACGGATAAAATAGGTAAACTTTTGAAGAAGTCAAATATTAAGCCTATATTTCGGTCCAACCAAAAATTAGGTCAATGTTTGACTTCAACAAAAGACAAAATACCCCTGAGTTCAGAAGGCGTATATAAAATACCCTGCTCCTGTGGTACGGTTTACATAGGTGAAACTAAGAGAAAAATTTCTACAAGACTTCAAGAGCATGAGCGCAATATAAGAAAGAAACAAATTTCCTTATCGGCAGTAGCCGAACATGTACATGAAACAGGTCATAAAATCAATTTGTCTGAAACAAAACAAATATTAACAGAAAACAGAAAAATGCCAAGGAAGATACGGGAATCGATAGAAATCATCAAGCATCCTAACAATATCAATCGGGACACTGGTTACCACTTACCTGCAATATGGAAGTCTTTGATAGGAAAAACCTCGCCACAGGTGAATAACCACAACTCGTCATAAATAGTGACACAAGTTGATTCGAAACTTAGTTTCAGATTAATCCCTGAAGATGTCTCTAGTAGTAAGAGACGAAACGTCGGAAAGTGAAAATCCATTAACACGGTCTAAACCCGAAAGTGAAAGTTCTTTATACGCTCCTAAAATATTTTGAAATGTGGGCAGGGGGCTTAGAGGGACATTTTTTTAATGAAAACGGGGTCGTGTGATATATCATTTTAAAGCAAATAAAATTCTCTATTGGACTGTAAATTTTTTTATTTTTTTTAACAATTTTTTAAGGTTTTGATTTTTTAATTTTTTGCTCTAAAAAATGCGATTTTTTAAGTGTTTTTTTTTGTAAATTTTTATTTATGTCAATTAAAATTAGTTTAAAAGTATAATTTACGTTTTTGCATCATGAAATTAGTAATTTTTAAAAAATTGTGGGGATACTTTAAAAAATATACATAAAAAAATAATATAACATTTTAAAATATACATAAAAAATCTTATAAACATATGTCTAAAAATACGTCGTAAGAGAGATACGCCCCTTTGAAAGTGGCTAAAAAAATGGTTTTTTATTTAATAACTCAGGAACTTTTGATCTCGTTGAGATTTTGCATGTGAACTAATCTTAACAAGGCCCATCTTCGATGTTATTTTTATGTACTTATTTTAACCAGGGGCGTGCGAAACGAGGGAGCCTTATCAGTTTTTTGCCCCAAACTTTTTATGTGTATTATATATTAATTGTATATTAATTTTTTGTAAAAAAATAGATTCATTGAGTAAAAATACATAAAAATGTCATATAGTGTAACACTATAGGAGCAACCATTTTTAGAAAAAAAATGCAATTAAGATGAAGTTACGTTTTATATCAACAAAAATTTTACTTTTTAAAAGGCTATTACTTCTTTAATTTTAAATTTAGTTGTTTCGGTAAAGAATACTTTTTTGCTTAGTTTTTATTGTAGAATCGCCCTGCAGAATTAAAAGTTTATTGGTGCTTTTTTATATACTTCTAAACATAAAAGAAAGCTTTAAACGCGTTTTTCTCATGCCATTTTTCAAAACGGTTCCAGCGATTAATAAAAAACTTTTTAACATATTGACTTGAATCTTTCGGCAATTTGTCGAAAATCATGTTGGCGAGTTCGCTAGTGTATTTTTTTTTCAAACTCTTGTTATTTATTTTTTATTCCCCCTTTTTACCTGTTTTTGGCCGGAAAATGGCATTTTTTTTGTTTTTTTTTCACTTAATTACGCGTGGATTTTTTTTTCTTGGAATTTTGACTAATGTTGACACTGGCGAACTAAAGGACGTATTTTTAACAAGACTGTTTTTAATTTTTATCTTTAAGACCAATGGGGGCGGAGCTATCGATGGAACCGTTTACCATGTTATTTTTGAGGTGTCAACTCCAGCGCGTGCTGCACATTTATTTATGACGGCAAAGAAAAAAACATTTTTTTTTTGTAAACTTTAAGAGTTGCCTAATATTTTGTAAAAAGTTTTTTGCCTAAAAAATCAGAACAACCCCTTAACTCAATTTGACTTATAGAAAAAATACCGTTTTAATTTGGAATTGCGTGATAGTACATCCGATGTAAATTATCGGACTGCATATTAACTTTTTAGTTTAATGCATTAGAGAATAGAACAATTTTAAAGTATATTTGGATACCTCTTATCGAAGAGGAACCAAGCGACATTTTTAACGAAATTTTCATAGGTATAGGAATAGGTTGTAATAAGCCAAAAGAACCTATTCCCATGACTAACAAAATTTCGTTTAAAATGTAGCTTGGTTTCTTTTCGATAAGCGGTATCCATAACGGTAGAGCCACATTTGATTATTATTAGTAGCAGTTAATTTTGATAATAAGGCCAAACTGATAAACTTTTTAGATTCAGCGTCTTAAATACACCCGAAATTTTTAACAAACAGAAATAAATTATTGGGTCGTGTTGGGATGTAATATTGTTTTTCAAATTAGGACTGATTTGCAATGAAAATTACATTATTACTGCCAGTAGTAATATTTAAGTCAGCGCTCCAAATATATACAAGAAAACTTCTAATTCCAGTAAAATATGTATTTTGCATAGTTTTTACCGGGCATCCCTAGAGCCCTGCTCTCAATTTCTACTTTATACCATCCTACTCGATTAGCTTCTTGACTTATTAAAATATATATTTGTTCTCGTAAGTCATTGCCAAATAGGTACAACATTTAATCATTATTAGTAACTATTAATACTTTTGATTCTTATGATTATTGCTAATGTTAGTCGACTTTTTTGGTATAAATTTTGAAGCTTCTTAAAATGATTTTTCTCTTGTCACTGTGTAACATTATTATTTGGTGACCTGTAAATTTTTTTCAAATTTTAATATTTGAAACTGAAATGTTTTGGGTTATGTAGGTACAATGTTACTGGATTTAAAATATGTATCAAATATATTAATCTCTCGAAAAAAATATACCTACTTACCTATTTGTAAAAAATACAGAAGATAATAAATTTAATAACTGCAATTATTATATATATATATTAATTAATAACTGAAATAATAATGAAGTCAGATAAAGTGGCAGATCTCCAGCGAACAGATGCGTTGGAGTTCCAACTGTGTAAGAAGCGGAAGATATAGCGGGTACTTTTTGACTTATTAAGGCTCTGATTAACTTCACATGATGAACCCTATCAAAAGCTTTACTTAAATCCAGGAAAATTGCATACACAGTAGTTTTCTTCTTAAGGTGGTAGCTAACTCTTTCTTTCTCAATAAGAAAATTGCATCTACAGCTAGGTTTGGACTTTTTTAAATCGAACTTATTGTCAATGGTTTGGGAAAAGGACCTACATCTGTTGAGTATGATTATTTCAAGTACTCAGAAAAGGCGGTTGAAATAGCAATAGGACGGTAATTAGCCAAAGAAGAAATATCCCCACTTTTGTTTTTAACTATGGGTGTAATTATCGTCTTGGTAATAGCAGCAGGGGCATACCAATGAGAAAGCATTGAAGAAAAACATCACTAGGCTTGACAAGGCAGGCTACATAATACTCACAGGCTAAGTCAATCAGGTAATTATCGTCATATAAGTTGGTGAGGTTTTCATATAAATTACCCCATAGTTGCGCAATGTTGGCTTCTCCAGAGGTTTGATCTATAGAGGTGGACAATGAGACAGGTATTTTTCCACAAGCTTTCCAGAATTTAATAAAATCTTTTTCCATATGGCAAGCAGCTAGCGTGACAGCACGTAGCTGTTCTTCACGTTGACGCACGAATTTAAGTTTAGCTTTGAAGATTCTACGGCGCCGGCGCCGGCGCCTTTCATCATTTAAGGGGCCAGCAGGTGGGCGACCAGAATCCGTCCACGAGAAAAAAGCCACGTGAGCGGCATTGTAGGCAGTGGACACTTCAGCAGACCAGCCAGGTACAGTTCTGTAATTATGGTTCGAGTTGCGTCGAAAAATAATAGTTTGGACGAAATAAGCATGGCAGCAGAAATATCATCAAACAAACTTTCAACTTGCAATGTATGCTGCTAATTACTGCACATAGGATCACGACAGTATACAGGATTGGGAAGTTTGATATTTGATATGTGACGATTGTAAACCTTTTGGCAAGAATAAACTATTTCTATTTCTATTTCTAATCTTTTCCTCTGTAGCGAGTTTATAATTTCGAACCGATAAATTGCTGTCTTCAGTCCACTTAGGTATGACAGAAGTAAAAGACACTGAAGGAGTGACTTTCGGTAGCAGGGAGGTTTTTAGCTTTTTGTAATGTAACCACCCAATTCTTTAAAACGCAAACCCGAGGCACGTAATATCACTAGTGAACAAAAACGACCCTACCCTGTGGTGGTGGAGTATACACCGAACCCTTCTAGCTAGGTGGCTACTACTACAGGTTCTAGGCTGTTTGATCTGACTCTACTAAGTGAGGAATGGGGAAAGCAAAGAGTATAATAACTTTTATAACCACCATTTATTTAATTAAATTACAAGAAAATAAATAACCAATGAATTAACAGTAAAGCTCAACTATCAAGGAAAAGTGATAGCGAGTAGAGGTTATAAAAATTAAAAAGACGCATTCAGTGCAAGCGCCCATAAAGAGAAAAGAACTCGTCCCCTACCTAGAAAACCCCTTTATGCTCTATCTTTTCAAATATTTAATTTTACAATAACTTATAATAATAAAAAAGTAGGGATAAATGGTAAATTGAACCTTTAATAAATAATACTGAAAGTAGGTGGGTTTAAAAAATATTGTAGTAATAAAATGTTGTTATTTACAAAATAAATATGTATCAAAATGTGTGGTTTGAGACATGAGAGTTCCTCACATACTCCCCATTTGAAACGGCAAAAACATTTATACAAAATACATAGATTAGTAATACATATAAATGATAGGTAAGAGGTTGCATAAGATATAGAGATTGAGAGATATACGCAGTAAGGTATATAAATAAGTAAATAATACGGTTCAATGCATACATAAATAGAGAATATAATGTAGTACATAAATATATAATCTCTCGATCAAGTAGGTCATGAAAGCCGGAGGCACGTTCAATACTCAGCCGGGTTTATCATGTCACTGCCTGAAAGTGTCCCTATGCTCTTCCAGGACGACCAGGTCCATATTTGGGGGGGGGGGTGGCTTGAGCCCCCCACATATATATGTATGTAAAAAAATATATGCATAATGTTACTTCTATACTTTGATTTGGGGGGCACTTGACAAAATTAGCGGAGGGGCTTGGCCCCCCTTAGTTACGCCTATGAAGACGACCCAATAATATTAAATATAATAATTAAACAACAATAATGTTCATACAGTAGTAATAACAGAAATTAATAAGTAAAGGTTTATTGAGATATCCGATAACCACAAGAAAACCCTTTATGAAACCTAAAATCGAATTATCACCAGTTATAGAAAATGTTAGTCCTCTCAACAAGGCCCTGTTTCTCGCAAGAGTACACCTTTCTCCAGTCCAAACCTCAAATACCCAATCTGATACTACTTTTATGATTAAAAGAAGTTAAACAATTTGTGAAATCAGCCCTTAAAATTTACACATTAATATGTACATGTTATATAAATAAATACAATTCAATTTAAAATTCATTTCCTGTTAGTTTTTTATTAATATAATAATCGTTCTTTGTTATTTTATATGATATAATTTTCGTTCTTATTAGTTTTGGATTTCGTTACATAATGTTTAAAATATTAAAGTTGCAACGATTTGCATGATATGTAAATAAACTGTACACAAATCTACAATAAAAAGAATATCAGGTTTTATGCTAGTTTGATTTAAGTTTACCTAGCAAATAACGCTCATAATATCTTAACCTAAAACCAAACCTTTTTACATGGAACTTCCCCTTTGTGGGAGTTATTCACATGCAATATGTTTAATAGCCATTTAATAAATTTTGTTTAAGTATTTTGCATGAACAAATAAGTTTAACCTGTAAAATAACATTCTCAAATTATTAAACCAAAAAACAGACTTTCTTAACAATAAAAACTCCAACATGACATTTTTTCCCCAACGGAAAAGACCTGTCAAACTTTGGCGCTCTTTTGAAACAAAGAAAGCAGTTATAAAAACCATATTACAACACTACGTCACAAGTTTCCGTTTGATCTGATCTCTGCGGGAATTCTAGGATTATATTTCCCTATATAAAATAAGGTTCTCCTAGTAAAAGATATTGTCTACTTCATGACAAACTCAATTTCATGTACACAAAGCCTTTCAGAAAAATATAACGCATTTACGATTATTCTGGATTTTTAAGTAAAAACACCTAAAATAGTACATTAAAGTATTAGTTTCATAACATACTTTTTTAGCGCACGAGTACAAGTTTAGAAAACGAGCCGCTTGCGGCGAGTTTTCTGAAAACCTAGTGTGCTAAAACCGTGCTATGAAACAAGTGCTTTATACAATTTTTTCTATTTTGCTCTGAAATTTTAAAAAACATTTATTTTGATGACTGATTTAGGGATTTTAGTTTCGGGTTGGCATTACAGTTTTCGCCATGTATAAAATTCTAAGAACAAATGACATTTTGATACATTTTATAGGCATGTCTTCTCTTTTTCACTGCAGGTAACCAAGCCACAATTTTAACACGGTAAAAAATAACCCAAGCGATAGGCTTTTGTCTGTTGCCAACCCAAAAGGAACAAAAGTAGGGACCTTTTATGGGCCTATAAGAACACGCAAAATGCGTGTGATTATGAGCTTATAAGAGTCGAAAAATAGAAAGAAAGCACTTATTTATTATTAACTGGCTAATCGAGTACATATAGTGCAAAGTAGAGTTATTGGGACGTAGAGTTATTTGAGAGTTCGGATATTACTGAGTAGGGTCGTTACAGACTAGAGATGTAAGCGATGTAAGAGAGTAGGTATGGTAGGGACCAGGGTAATTGATAGTACATATGTAAGTAGTAGTAGTAGTAGTAGTAGGGGAAGGGAGGACAAGCCGGGCAACTAAACCGTATGATCCTCTTTGAAGGCCCAGAAACATTTTAACGAGTATTTTTCCCACACATCCTGGTATCTATAGTTTACGAGGAATCCTAACCTCGGACATCAACTTTTTTCAATGATATTATTGATAAATGCGTTTTTAATTTACTTCTGCTAACGGCTGGTCCAGAACACTGACAAATTCAGTGCCACTTTTGGCTGCCACAACAAAAATGACTTTGTCATCGATGCCTACCGACTAATGAACTGTGAAATAAGCGCAAATTTGGGAGAGTCCTGCAGTGTTTGATCCCGACACCTCTCGACTGCACCGCCACCACAGCTCTGCGTGAGCGTTAGTATGCATTTTTCAAAAGTAACTCGGACGTGGAACCTTTTTAGATTCCTTCAATAAAAATACATAAAAAATGTCATATAGTGTAACACTATCAAAAAAAAAAATTTAAGAGGAAGTAACATTTTGTGCGACTAAAAATGTTACTTTTTAAAAGGCTATATCTCCTTTATTATTAAATTTAGGTGTTTCGGCGAAGAATACTTTTTTGCTTAGTTTTAAATGAAGAATCGTCATGCAGCATTAAAATTTAGTGCTTTTTTTGTTCCCGATTCAATATGTCCATATTCGAAGGGCCACAGCTCCCTTAGGGCTCATTTCCGGACCAACCTTTATAGGAACCTTTTTTTCATATTTTTGAACGTAGAATCACCCCTTAAATTTCTCGAACTTATTTCTGAATAACCCTGTATATTAAAAACTTACCTTCTAATTTTTTTGAGACGTCTATTTGCCTCTTCGATTTCGTGAATTCCTGGCAAGAAAACTAAAACGCTTCCTATCTTTGTCTCTTTTGTAATAGGATCTTGAACTGTAAGTTTATCGAAGGCTTTAATAATAAAATCGAATAAAGCCCAAGTCGATTCATTGATTTCGGGTCTGCCTATATCAAATACTGGCAACTGAAATATTAAAATTTATTTTATAAACTCTCGTGTCAAAAAAAAACAACTCTAAATTGGTAATTTTATAAATAACTTGTTATTTATCATTAGGCCTGCCAGGACTGAGTGGGTTAATTACTGAGTGGGTAATATAAATTATTTCACGTGTACCAAACAATGTTGTATCAAAGTCCTGTTAATTCTGCTGAAAATATATTTTAATAGATTTTACAACTGATTTTTAACGTCATAGTTGAAAGTTTCTGTGCAGATCTGTATTTTAGTATTGTTTAATTTTTTTGTCTATATGAGTAAGTTTAAAAATGAAGATCTCTACAACTAGAATTATGAAACAAAAGACGTCTACCCTATCTCTATCTCATTTGTGCTACTCTTTCCAGCCAACCAAATAAATACTGTATTTGTTTTTCATACAACAAATACAGTATTTATTTGGTTGGCCGGAGAGTGTAGCACTGAGCGGCAAGAACGAACATAGCTAATGTGAATCTGTAGAATAAGATAATTCTACTAAAATTTAGATGGCGCCAGTAATTTCTTTAATAAAAATACTATAGTTACACTTTTCGCCCGGCCAAGTAAATATTGTATTTATTCAACAAAGAACAAATACAGAATTTGTTTGGTTGGGTGGAAGTGGGAGTGTATGTATGTCTTCTATCCTTTTTGGGTAGAACTTTTGTCCCTGTCTAATCTAATGGGAGAAATCGCCATTACGCTACGTTACCCATAGCAAAGTAAGAACAAAACAGTCAGTTTACTTATTTAAACTGGTCATAGTAAACGGGGCTTTATAATAAAGTGTTGGATAAAATTACTTACACTCTTAGGAGATAGTTGATCACCATAAAAAATCTGTTTCTGATAATCACTTTTCTTGTTAACAAAAATTATTGGAGCTTTAATATCTCCGTCAATATTTCTATTCCTAAAATAATGAGCAAAATCTGCAGCATCAATAGTAGCGGACATCAGAATTAACTAAAAAGATAATAAAATTTAAAAACAAAAAATATTAATTCAATATACATAGTTATTAAGAAATAAGTTTGAGAAATTTAAGAGGTGATTCTACTTAAAAAAAAAAGGAAAAAAAGTTTCTACAAAGGTAAGCCTAAACATGAGCCCTAATGAAGCTACGGCCCTCCAAGGGTACATCTAAAAAGTAGTTTTTATTTGATGTTTCTGGAACCTAATATACCACAGTAACAAGTTTTTGCACATGCCTTAAAATTGATTAATAATATTATTTTATGTAATTTTTGTTTGGTAATTTTAACCAGGGACGTGCAAAATAGAGGTCGATGTCACTTTTTTGCCCCAAACTTTTTTATCTGTAAATTATTTGACATTTTATTAATAAAATATTAATCTTTAATTAAAAATACAAAAAAAAGGTACTCTTTATGTAACACCATAGGGCCATTCCAGCGTTTCGGGTGTTTCACTCTTACACATTAAAACGATTTTTTTTAATATTTATTGCACTAATAGATTGTTGCAGGTGTGCTACAATTGGACTTGGATATATATATATATATATATATATATATATATATATATATATATATATATATATATATATATATATATATATATATATATAAATTACGTTGCAACCTTGCCGTAAGAAGTTTTTAAAAAGTTATTTTAAAGTTTTTTGAAGTATTTTATTGAATTACAAATTTATTAAATAATGTTAATAGTTTACAATATAATTACAGATTGATTGAAAGAAAGTAAAAAGCTACATAGGTAAACTATGCTGACAAAACAATATACATTTTATTATATAATAAATAGTTTACAATATAATTACAGATTGATTGAAAGAAAGTAAAAAGCTACATAGGTAAACTATGCTGACAAAACAATATACATTTTATTATATAAACAATAAGTTGCTGAGTAGCATGTGAAGTTCTGTCCGGGGGGAGTGGTTGGAGTTCCTCTTCCTGTGGAATGGGTTCTCTCTTTCTCTCCTGGATTCGGCTTCTGATGAATTTCAGTCCAAAATATGTTAACGCCATGACGATTACCACGTAGAGGGAAATGGTCATGATGCTTGGGGTGAAAATATCTTGTTGATTTTTCTCCATTGGTATAACTGCATTTTCCGAAATTACGTTTAATTTCAGCGTTTTTAGGTTTATTTTTAAATTTTGTATTTGTCGGTCCTCTATGGCAAGGTTTAAATTATTTACGAGGGCAGGCTTTCCAGATGATTTTTCTTCGAAAAATAGCTTGTTTTGTTTGAAAAAAATTTCGCAGTTTTCTTCTTTTATGAGGTAAATTCCTTGAAGTGACTTAGTTTCGCTTTCTTCGTTGCATTTAATGTGGAGTTTTTCTTCGTTGGGAAATACTCCGAGAAACTGGTTAATTTCCGGGATGACTTCCATATGGTTTTCGGTAATATCAAGTTTTATATACGAGCATGAGTGTGAGTTTTCCTGTAGGATAATATTCTTCTCACAAGTCACATCCTGACTTGCTTGCAAATAGTTTGCGCATTGAAACCTTTTGCCCTTTTTACAAATGTCATTCAATGGTACAAATCCATTTTCTTTTGACTTTAATAAATATTTAGTTTTTGGAATTATCGTCACAAACTCTGATTTGAACAGGGTAGGGATGGGTGTGAGGCGGTATAATTCAAAATCTGTTTCGTAATTTATTGGGAGGGATAGAAAATATGTTATTCTTGTAGGCTCAATTTGACAGTTAATTTGAATAAGGTTTTCAAGTTCTAAAATGTTTTCGTATTTTAACTCCACTGGGAGTTGGTTTTTATAGTGTTCGGCGATTTTTCTAATTTCGAGGAATAATTCATCTGTTTTTATTATGCTAGGGTGCATTGTTTTCAACTTACAAAATGTTATCGAGTTTTCGATATCCGTTAGAATATTTAAAATTGTATTATATATAATTAAAATTTGGTTATGGAGGTCTTGTGCAAACAACATAAAAATTTGGCTCTGAACTTTTTCGTTCATGAAGTTATTTAATTGTAAAATTTTATTTTTTAAAATATTTTCATTATGCTGTATTTCTTGTAGAGTATCATTAAAATTTTGTATTAGTTTTTGATTAATAGAGTATTGTTGATTTAATTGCGACTGAAAGTTATCGTTTTTCTTGCGAATGTCGGTTAAAATTTTGTATATTTTTTCACCGTCATTTGCATCTAAATTACCTGTAATGCCCTTTATTATGGTTCCAAAACCATTAATAAGTCCCCGTTTGTTTCTTGTGAAACTTTCATTATACCCTAAATTAATATGATTAATTTTTTCATAAATTTTTCCCTGTGTATAGTTAATAATTTTCTTATAATTATCTAATTCTCTACTATAAAAAGTTTTGTTAATCTTAAGTAAATCTAGCCTATTATATTCTAAGTTAAGTTTTTCGAATTGGTCGAAAAGTGGTTGTAATTCGTAGTAGTGGACAAAAGTATGGTCCGTGCGCTGCAATTTTGCAGGGCCCAAATTTATAGGAAGGATACCAAGGTTTGTTGTTATGTTGCGGATGTCCGCTGCTCGTCCGCATGTGAGCAACCTGGAATAGATAAATCTTGTTGAGTTTTTGAGTTACTGTTTTTTCTAGGGCGTTTTATATTCGAAAGGTGGATTTTATCTATGGTATTAAAATGGGTTGGGTCAATTTTTGCGGTTTTTAATTTCCAGTTTATATTTTTGATTTTTTCTTTTTTGAATTTATTTTTGGTTTTTGACTGTTTTTGTTTATTTTTAACGAATACTTTTTCGGGTATACTTTTGGGAATTTCTTCACGTTTTTCATTTAATTTGTTAATAATTTTTTCTTTCGTCTTTTGTGCGTCTTTGTTTATTTTTTGATATAAAATTTTGGTTTTTTCTTTATGGTTAAATATATAGTTATTCATTAATTGTTTGTTCAATTCTAAGTTAAAGGGTGAATCTGTGCCTAAGTGTCCTGTGATTATTTCTGAAGGTTTTAATTTTGTAGTGCTATGTATTGTATTATTATAGGCCAATATTGCATAATTTATTTTTATCTCAATTGGCTCGCTCTTAAAAATATCTTGGTTATTAAGTAACCTTATGTGCTCGATTAGGGTGGAGTGAAATCTTTCTACTGGAGAATTTGAATCGGGGTGTTGCGAGCTTATGAAGTGGATTTTGATTTTATGGAGTTCTAGTAACTCTTTTAACACACCGCTATTAAACTCACCACCATTATCCGATACGATTTGTTCGGGGATGGAATGGTGCGTAAAATATTTTATGAGATTATTTACTACTTCTATGCTTGAAGCAGCACTTAGTTTATACGCTTGACTATATTTTGAGAAAGTGTCAATTATTGTAAGAAATTTAGATTTTTCTAGGGTGATACTGTCCATGTGTAAAATTTGGAATGGTCTAGTCGCTGTCGGTGTCAAGTTAAATTTTAATTTTAGGGGGTTTCTGTCGTATTTCGTAAGTTGGCAAATTTCACAGTTATTTATGTACGTTTGAATCACACGACGTTGATTCGGAAAATAGTACGACTCTTTTATACGTTTTTCGGTTTCTTCGATTCCCCGGTGGTTCGTTTTTCCCTCGTGAAAATTTTTTATAATTTCTTTTATTTCTACCTCCCCTATTACGTCTGTAAGGTATTTTGTACACCTAATTAAATTTATTTGTCCATTTTTAAAATATGTTTGTAATACAGCAAAAAATTGTTCATAGATTGGATCCTCGAAAAATACATAATACTTAATTTTTGGGGCGATATATTCTTTCATAATTTTTATTACATCTTGTTCAAAATTATTTTTTGACAATTGAACAAGCATTCTTTGTTTTGATTTATAGAGGATAACGATTGAGGGGGTTGCAGGGGCAAATTCTACTAGTGAAAGAATAATTTGGTTTTTGCCATAATTGACTGGACAAGTTACTATTGGGACACCAATAATTGGGTTTTCCGCGTTAGAGTGTACTGTATTAAGATCGGTTTCTGTAGGTTGTTCCGCTTGCTTAATATTTTCTTCCCGCTCTAAGTCGTCAAGGTCCCCTGTTTCAACAATTATAGACATATTGTCTGAGTCTTTATTCGCGGAAAAGCTGTCGTTAAACTTTTGCATATAATCTAATAAGGGTTCATTAATATTGTCTGTAATGTCAGGTTCGTCATTTGTCAACTCTTCGCAGAATTCTTCTATAAAGCTGGAAATAGCACTTTTATTATTTTCGTGATTAGTGACGTTAATTTCAACTTTTTGGGGTGGGTCAATATTGTAAATAAGTATTTTAATTTTAGAGTTTTGAAATATAATTTTAATTAAATTAAGTATGATATCCCATTTTAGGTTATCTAGGCCGGATCCAATTTTTGGCATAGCTACAGTAAAATCTTGTAGCTCTAAACATAATCTTTTGAGGCTTATCAAGGCGGAAATTATAGTAGTGTAGGTGGGTTTGTCCCTAAATATCTTTTTGGTAATTAAATAATAAATATTTCTTGTAGGAAGTTTTAAATATGCAACTTCACCTACAGGTTTGTTTTGTGCTTTTAGTGTGTTTACGCAATTAAATTTTTCCCTGAAATTACGGGCGATTCCTTTTTTCATGCTAAAACACTGGGAGACGCAATGAGCAAGAGATATATTCTCGTCACAATTAAATAGATCATTGTCGATTATTTTTACATTATTATTAATTATATTAAGGTTATTATAAATTATTTGACGAAGAGTTTCATTTTTATAAACGGCGTCTGAAAGTTCATTTAAATTTATTTCGTACGTGGGAATAGATTCGCATATATTGTCATCGTAATCTGATACTTCCTTATCTTCGAAACTCGTACGTGACTTTATGTTATTTTGTAGAGGTGAATTACTTATAGTATTTTTATTGTAATTATTACTTAAAACTTGGGCATAAGTTAAGTCAGTGGCGTTACCGATTTTTTTTATTTGGGGGGGTTCGTTTGTGGGGTTTTGTAGTTGGTCGGGATTTTTGGGAATATTGGTTTCTGGGTTTATTACGATGCGTGACAAGGCATCTGCGTTACTATTAAGGACACCTTTTTTATAAATAATTTCATAATCATATTCTTCTAAGTACAACCGCCACCTACATAATTTGGAATTAGGTTCTTTAAGGGAGAACAACCACTGCAAGGGTTTATGGTCAGATACTATTGTAAATTTTCGGCCATAAAGGTAGGGCCTAAAGTATTTAACAGCCCAAACGATTGCTAGGAGTTCCCTTTCGATAGTACTTAGATTACATTCTGATTCGTTAAGGGTGCGACTTGCGTAAGCTACTGGCAAATCAGAGCCTATTTTCCCTTGTGACAACACCGAACCTAAAGCAAAACTAGAAGAGTCGCAAGTTAGAATGAAGGGTTGATTAAAATCTGGATACTGCAGTATGGGTTGGTTAATCAACAAATTTTTACAATGGTTAAAACATTTTACATACTCGGGGTCCTTAATATTAATTTTATGATTCTTTTTCAGACAGATAGTCATAGGTTTAGTTATTTTCGCAAAATCTTTTATGAATTTGCGGTAATAACCCAATAGTCCCAAAAAAGCCTTAATTTGTCGTGTAGTTTTAGGAATAGGATAGTTTTGAACAGCTTTAATTTTTTCAGGATTCGGTTTTACGCCCTGGGGTGTCACTATATGACCTAAAAACGCTACTTCTTTTTGCAAAAATTCGCATTTATCGACTTGTAATTTAAGATTAGCAGATCGCAATCTATCAAAAATCTCTTTGAGATTGTTTATATGTTCTTGTAAACTTGTACTAAAACAAATGATATCATCAAGAAATACGCAGCATTTTTTATTTAATATACCCCTTAACAGGTTGTCCATGACCCTCTGGAATGTGGCTGGGGCCGTTTTAAGGCCAAAGGGCATGCGCAGGAATTCATAGTGACCATTTTCTGTGCTGAAAGCAGTTTTTTGAATATCCTCCCTAGCCATTTCCAGCTGGTGATAACCACTGGCTAAATCCATTGTACTAAAGTATAAACAACGTCCCAACTTGTCCAATAAGTCCGTAATGTTCGGCAATGGGTATCGGTCATCAATAGTTTTTTCATTTAATTTACGATAGTCAACTACTATGCGCCATTTGCGTTCAGCAAAAGGGGCACTTTTCTTGGGGACCACCCAAATTGGCGAACTCCACGGGCTATAAGAGGGTCTTATGATTTTTTGTTGTAACATTTTTTTAATTTGTTTATCTACCTCTTGCTTATGGACATTTGGAAAACGATAGGACTTTGTGTACACTGGTATTTCGTCTTTAGTAACTATTCTATGTTTAATTTTATGCGTAAAAGTTAAGGGTTTTCCTTCTGAATGAAAAATATCAGAGTACTCATTTAAAAGATTTAAAATTGCTTGTTTTTCCTCTGCATTCATATGATTTATTTTAATTTTAGACAGATCAATTGGCGAGTTATCGCAATATGTATTAATATTATTAAAATTAGAAGCTGTGTGGTGTTCGTATTCGTCGAACATTTGCACAGTTATTGGGTTTATTTTAGCAGAAATGTCCCTATCTGTAGGGTTAACAATACTACAATAAGTAGAAAAATCTTTTACACTGGCTACGCTTTCTATTATTTCTAGATCACCAGCTTTCATGTGAGGAATTATTACGTCACCATTTTTAACATTTTTAATATTTATTTTAATAATTTGTTCTGTCTTGGCAGGGACGACTATGCTGTCGGCCCCACTAGATAACTCAAGGTAGTGAATTTTGATTCTGCGGGATGGTGTAATTAATACATCATTATGCAGGTCGACAATCGCGTTTAATTTCTTTAGGTTATCTAAGCCTAGTAGACAGTCAAATTGTTTATGAAAGTTGAACATATGAAATTTAAGATTAATGTTATTTTTAAACAATTTGCCACACGGGATCTTTGTACTATACTTTTCCAAGGAAGTACCGTGTGCACTAGATATTAAAAATGGGTCATGTATAATATTCCTAGAAAAAAATTTATTTGCGATGTCATGTTTAACAAACGACTTTGTGCTACCACTATCTAATAAAACTTTTAAATTTAAATCTGGGTAAATTATATAGCACAATTGACTTTTTTCGTTTGTTAAACTCATGATATCTATTTTTCCGAGGCTCAATTCTCTAAAAAAGATGGGTCATCTTGATTTTTATTTAAATTTTCCTCCGGAAACTCTACTTTCGGCGCATTATGCAAGTTGAAAACCTCTTCTATTTGAAAATTAGGCGTTCTAATTTGATTATTTGAATTATTTCTATTATTAAAATTTTGCCTAGCATGGGACATATTAGTGTTTCGCGTAGAAACACTCATTGGAGTTGGTCTCGGTAACCTTACATTAGGGTTTGGCCTAAACACATCATTTCTGGAGCTAGGCCCTGGCTGATTTTGAAAGTTTGTATTTGTGTTATTATTATTAAAACCATTTGGCCTTGGCTGGAAATTTTGTGGGTAATTTGTTAGTTGCAATTGCCTAATATTTGGCAATTGCTGCCTTCCTTGTGTAAAGTTACGATTATTATTAAAGTTTGGCTTTTGTCTAGGATTTTGGCTATAAGAATTTCTAATTATTTGGTCATTTATTTCTAATTGAAAATCGTTCGTTAGCATATTTAACGCAGAGTTCAGATCTTCTGGATTTTTGGTTCGCATTAAGGATCCTATTGGGTCTCGGAGGCCCCTCAATAAAACCCTTAAGGCGTATTTTCTTAAGTATGCGGTTAAAGTTCCGACCTCTTGTGCATTACCATGATGCACCGTTAAATATGCTATCTGAAGGTTAAGTAGCATAAGTATACTATTGTAAAAATCGAAAACTGACTGTTTGAGCCCTTGCTTTAACTCTGTCATTTCCAATTGCAAGCTGAAAACGTCGCGTTTATCGCTATATATATTCTGGAGTGCTAATTTTAAGTCATTCCAGTTATTCAGAATGCAAGAGGATATTTTAGTTGCGGCATCGCCCTTTATTTTAGCCAAAATGCTAGACATTAGGTACTCATTCTGAAAGTCCGTCGGGTCATTAAGGTTATAAAATTTATTGACTAATTTTTCACATATATCGATGAATCTAGGAAGGAGTTCTGACTCGCCCCTAAATTCAGGGATCATGTTCAAGTAGTCGGCTTTCAGAACGTTAGCCATGTTTAAATTTAAATTATTTATTTCGGGAATGGGGTTATTTGTTTCTATTATGGTAAGTTCTAGTTCAGAGTTTGTTTCGGACTCGGAACTGGACTCAGAATCGATTAAAGTATTTTGAAAATTGAATCTGCAATCACTAAATGACATAGGTACTTACAGGCAAATGGTCGCTGCTATGATGTCCTTCATCTGTGATGTGCACTCACACTCGAAGAAAACTTTTTTTTTTTTTTTGTAATTTCTCTTGTTTGGAAACTACCAGGTTCTATCACCAACAAATCGTCGAAACGAATCAATTTTATGCTAAATTGATTGGTGAAAACTGCCGACTGCGCCAATTACGTTGCAACCTTGCCGTAAGAAGTTTTTAAAAAGTTATTTTAAAGTTTTTTGAAGTATTTTATTGAATTACAAATTTATTAAATAATGTTAATAGTTTACAATATAATTACAGATTGATTGAAAGAAAGTAAAAAGCTACATAGGTAAACTATGCTGACAAAACAATATACATTTTATTATATAAACAATAAGTTGCTGAGTAGCATGACTCCGGTCATGTAACTTATATATATATATATACTCCGAAAAATTGCATCCGAGATCCGTGTATTCCCGTGTATTTCGAGATCCAAATTTAAAATTCAATTTTAAAATTTATTTTGAACTCAATTAGGTTTTTGTTAAAATAACCTCTAAAATATTATAAAAGCTTTTATTTTTTCATTAAAAAAACTAATATTGTGTGTCATGTCAATGTTAATGATTATGAGATCCATCATTAGATACACTATGCGAGATCCCTAATATAAACATTATATATACTTTGCAAATAATACGGAACCTGAGATCATGCAACGTTGCCACTTGTACGGATCTCTAACTAAATTTATTTGTCAGGTATTTTCATTAGTATAGTTTTACATAGTTTTTATTCTGATCAAATTTTAATTTTAAATATGAATGACAATACACTGATAAAATGCTTCTTTTAGGGATAAAGTGCTCTAAATCTAAATTATCTGTTTGGAATATGGCTTAAACTGCAGATTCTATAGATTATCGATTATTTTACTCGATTTTTTGAATTAAGTATTTTTTAAATTATAGCATTAGGTTAAACTGATAATTCCTATTGTAAAGTAAAAAAATGAATTTTAGCTAATAAAACAACAATTAATTCTTTATTTAACTAGTTAATAAAAATAATAAAATTCCGATAAATCCAGTAATCCGATAATTCAATAAAAATTATAAAAATCCGATATACAGGGTGTCTCAACGAAGCCGAGTCGGCCGATATATAGAAAAGTATCCACTTTAGAGGAAAACTTTAATGGGAAAAGTTGTTTTAAAAAAGGCACATTTTAAAAATATTTTAAAATATACAGGATGGTTTTCTTAGGGTGGGTAACATCTGGCTTATTTTTTTTTTAATGGAATGGTATATTTTTTATTATACCATCTTATTTCTCATTAAAATGCTTTTATTTTGATATCATATTTTATGGGTCTATTATTTATAGTTTTTGAGATATAATTTTTTTTTTTTTGAGAAAAAATGCATTTTTAGTGATAAGATAAAACCTTCTCCAATTTCTTTATTTTTTGTCAAAAATTAATAAAATTTTGCAAGCTTATCTTAAAAGGGTGTATCTAATTACTTTATGTGCAAAAAATAAAATAATTTATAAAAAATAAATATTCAAACTTTTGGATTTTCAAACATAAAAAAAGTCCAAACTTCATTTTTTTAAAAGGAATGCTATATTTTTTATTCATTCATTAAATGAAGAATAAAATTCTGCAGAAAATAATAGAAGATACTTTATAGACCCCTTTAGCGATTTTTAAAATAATTGAGTTTAAAAAATAAATTTGTCAATTTCAAGAATTTTATTGTTTTTTTTTTTAATAAGAAGGCATTGGAATTTTTTTAAATCGCTTTTACACTAGGTTAATAATTTTTTTTAAATAATTTATAAAAAAAAAATAACTAACGTACTCAACGCTAACGAGAACCATCTCTAAAACTCGAGTCAGTTAATTTGACTCTATGATTCATTGGTTTTGGCGCTATCCACAGGCTCGCATAACCATAAGACATAGCTTAGTACATATCCACAGGCTCGCATAACGAGCATAGTACATAAGAATGCGATACCGTGATTGGCTTACAATATACGTGACGGCACATCAAATCAATCACGGCATGGCATTCTTATGTACTATGCTTCGTAAGCGATCCTGTGGACATGCACCAAACTATGTCTTATGGTTATGCGAGCCAGTGGATAGCGCCAAACCAATACATCATGAAGTCAACTCATTAACGGATTCGAGTTTTAGAGATGATTCTCGTTAGCGTTGAGTACAAGTCAGTTTTTTTTTTGTATAACTTATTTTTAAAAAATTATTATCCTAGTGTAAAACTGATTTAAAAAAAATCCACGGAATTCTTATTAAAACAATAAAATAAAATTCTTGAAATTGACAACTTTATTTTTTTTAACTCAATTATTTTAAAAGCCGCTAAAGGGATCTATAAAGTATCTTATATCATTTCATGCAGAATTTGATTCTACATTTAACAAGCGAATAAAAAATATAGCATTCCTTTTAAAAAAATGTTTTTTAAGTTTGAAAATCCAAAAGTTTGAATATTTATTTTGAACGCCCTGTATAAAATATTTTATTTTTTGCACATGAAGTAATTAGATACACCCTTTTAAGATAAGCTTGCAAAAATTTTATTAATTTTTGACAAAAAATAAACAAATTGGAGAAGCTTTTCTTATCACTAAAAATGCATTTTTTCTCAAAAAAAAAAATATATAAATAATAGACCCGTATAATTGATATCAAAATAAAGGCATTTTAATGTGAAATAAGATGGCATAATAAAAAATATACCATTCTATTTAAAAAAAAATAAGTCAGATGTTACCCATCCTGTATAGTTTAAAATATTTTTAAAATGTGCCTTTTTGAAACCCACACAACTTTTCCCATTAACGTTTTTCTCTAAAGTGGATACTTTACTATATATCGACCGAGTCGGCTTCGTTGAGACACCCTGTATAATATAATTATAATTTATTATAATTATTTTTTATAGTATTGATTAAAAACAAAAGCTTTATTTTTTTTTAGTTATTAAGGTTGTTTCATTATTTTTGCAGTTCGACTTCTAAAATTCATTTTTAAAGGAAAAATTTACACTGGCAATTTTTTTTTTTAATATGAGGTTATGTTACGAAAACCAAAACACGAAATGAATCACAATAAACACGTGTGAAATATATACATTTTAAACGGGTCTCGAAACGATCAATGTTTACCTATACAGGTAAACCTCGCGCGTTCCGAGATCCGTTTAAAATGTATATAAGGTTCCGGATCCTTATATATATATATTTTAAACGGATCTCGGAACGCGCAAGGTTTGCCTGTATAGGTAAACCTCGCGCGTTTCGAGATCCTTATTATAAGAATCTTAGTTGAAAACTGTATATTATACAGTTTTCAACTGCATATGCAAGGTTGTCATTTTTTTGGATCTCATATAAAGTACAAAACTTTCTAAATCTTAAATACATCGGTTGATGTGAGCGCCACCTGAGAAAGCGCGTGATGAACTATAATTATATATATCTAGGTAAAAAGCGTGTAAACCGAGTACCGCCTAGGATTTGGCTATCAGCCTATATACACCCTAAACATATGGAAAAGTATGGTCCTACGTTCTGAGATCCGGGCATCGGAGCTCATGATCTCGGATTCCGCCTGTTTATAGCAAAAGTGATCTCGCATTCCGCCGCCAGGTATGTATATATATATATATATATATATATATATATATATATATATATATATATATATCAGTTAAACAAGCTATTAAAACCCGAAAAAAAAATAAAGAAGATGTAAGCAAATTCTTCCGTTTCGGGTGTGTCATTGTTTTGCCTTGTGTTTATGTATAGAGTTAAAATATTGTTAAAATCTACGAATTTATAAGCTTTTATAATGAATTATTTATCACAACGTATAGTTAAATTTATGCTTTGTTCTATCATAACATTAGCCATAAATATTATAAATATATTTATTTTTAAGTTATAAAATGAACGTTTCGGGTGTTTCATATCATTTGTTTCCGGTGTTTCACTTAAAAAATATATACGTTTTTAAATCCTAAATTCAAATTTATATTATGAATTAATAAGTGTATCTCAAAAATTATTTCGGAAAGACGATTTGGCATAAAAAAAATAGAATAATTGATTTACTAATAAAAATACAAAACATAACGTTCTTAAAGAGTTTTTTTCTTACATAAATATTATTTTTAATATTAATTATAATGAATACTAAAAATAAAACCGTAAATATTTTTTACTTCAAAAACCTAGAATTTCCTATAAATATTTCTAATAAATTAACAAATTTAACAATATTTTTTATAATTTATTGAATTTCTCACGCCGAAACATATCTTTCAAAATGGAAAGGGAAACATCGTCTTCGGACTTTTTTTAAGCATTGCTTTACAGGAACCGCAGAAGCCATCGTGATCAATTTATAAACACTAAACCAAAAATCAACAGACTTACAGTTTAGACCACAGACTACTCATGAAAAATGATTTCATAGATGACATGATTTTCGTATGCTTTTTTATTATAATAAATACTGACAATAAACTGAAATACTGCTGCCAACAAAATAATACTTTTCCCTATAAGTCTAGGTTCATTAAAATCGAAAACGAAAAAAAAAATTACAAAAAAAATTTAATTTTTTTTTTGTTTTTCAAATTTTTTTTTAAGTTTCTTTTTTCGTAAAACAAAAAACAAATAAAAATATATATATGTTTGAAAAAATTGTTTTTAACCCATTTTACCCCAATCTGATTTTTACCAAAATCAATCCCAGCCTAGAACTTTGGATAATCAACCTATGGTCCAAATTTGAAGTCGTTAGCTCAAAACGTTCTTAAGTTATCGTGGTCATAAATATTCCGGACAGACAGACAGGAGACAGACAGACAGATTTTTTTTTACGGAAATAATATTTTTTGGATATAAAACTTTAAGAAACGTAAAAAAGCAATAAAAATGTTTCGTTTTTTTTTTTAAAAAAGGCAAGACTTTCCTCGGAGAAAGTAAAAACCCAAAATATTTCTAGGGCCTTGGTGGAGGGGGTGTTGTAATTGGGTGATCTGAAAGTTAAAAATAAATATCGCACTAAAAAAATAATATCAACGTCTAAATTAAATAATAAGCGGTAGTAGCTAAATAATTTTATTTGGCGTTTCGGGTGTTTCATAATGTCTTATGCCGTTTTAGTACCGAAATCGTGAATGGAATCGGACAACTTTGCAATCTTCAGGAGTGCCCATATATATAGTGACTTCCACCAAATATTGCCAAAAAAGCTTTTAGTGGTAGGCTACAAAATATTTTTTTGCACTTTTTTCATTTCGGGTGTTTCATTTTTTTCTTCAGTAAAAACAGTTTTAAACAGGAATAATAACTAAAAATATATATGTTATTTTAAAAATAACAGTTCTATTATTCTAATTTAAAAAAAAAACGATATTAGGTTGTAAAACATTACCATCACTTATAACTAAAAATACTACTATAAAATACTAAATCCTCTAATAAAACGATGTCTACAAAAATATATAAAAATTAAGCTTATATATTACTTTCATTAAAAATCGTGTTGGATTAATAAATTATAGAGTTTTTACTTTAGTTATTCACATTAATTAATTTTATACAGTAATGTTTAAAAATTAGTACCCATGTCCTTAAACGGCTGGAATAGCCCCATAGGGCCAACCATTTTCGAGAAAATTGCAATTAAAGAGGCAATTTCACGTTCTGCGCATCAAAAATAGGAAATAAAAAATACACTAATAAAAATTTCAATACAGCAGAGAGATTCTACATTAAAAAGTGTAAATAAGCTTGTACGTCACTGGTTAAAATAACTAAATAAAAATTACATGAAATGATAGCCTTTATCAATGCTAAGGCATGTGCAAAAATTTGTTACTGTGGTTTATAGGTTTCCAGAAATATTAAATATAAACTACTTTTTAGATGTACCTTATGAACCTCGTAGCTCCCTTAGGGCTCATTTCCAGACCAACCTTTATTTTCATTCTATTCGTTTTTCTGTTTCTTTTTTTTTGCATTACAAAAAAATAATTAATTACTATAGGGTTGAGGTATTGATATCAGACCCGCATTCTAATAATTTACAATTTCCATTCAAATAATAAATGAAAAATATAGTATTTTATATATTTATTTTATAGTTTCGTAATTTTCGTATATCCATAATTAGTAACTAGTATTAATCAGACAGTATTTTATATACAACACACAGTGTTTTTTAGCGCTAAATTGCGAATATTAAGGAGGTTTTTCTTTATCAACTGGTTGAAACCAACTATAATTTTTACTTAATTCATATCAATAATTTTAATTTTTAAACGTTTAAACCTGCATGTAATAATAAACTAATTGAAAAAAGGATATTGTTAAGAATGGTGCTTTCTCTGGGAAAAAATAGTTTAGGAAAAAACTCAAAAAAGTCCATATTTTCTAATATTTCTAAAAAAAAATACATAAATTTAATCAATTCAAAAATATTTATATTCGGGATTTAATGTAACAAAATAAATTTATTTTTAAAAACTGAAAATTGATTAATACCGAGTAATTCTACCTCTGTTGGCTATAACCGCTTCAACTCGCCGAGGCATAATTACAATTATGCGATTTAACTGATTTTGGTCCAAGATATCTCATAAATCCGGAAGAACTTGCTAGTTTCCTTACGTCATAAAAATATGGTTGACGATCAATTACTGCTTTACCAAGCATGTCCCAGACATGTTCAATACAGTTAAATAAGATAATGAGACAGCGACGGGCCATTTTTTTTTCTCAGAGAAACCAAAACATCCTTAACATTTTCGATCAGTTTATTTTTAATTATAAATTTGCGTGACGTTACGACTTATCACAGCTCTACAGCTAACCCTACCTCCTTAATACGTGACGTAATTAATGGATAGCCCCTTACCTTGGTTTGTGGAGAATTAGTAAACAAGTATTTTCTAACAACAAGCAACAAGAAATCCAAATCCTGATTTCTTTCATGAACCTCATCTATAATAATATGAGTAAATTCATGCAAATTTTTTCTACTTATTAATTTTTGCAGTAAAACTCCTGTCGTCATATATGTCAAAAGACAATCTGTTGATGTTTTTTTCTCTAGACCAATCTAAAGTTAAAATTAAATAAATATTTTAAGAACATTCACCAAATAATGTTTTTGTCAAACGACCAAAGTTTCTCTACAATATTGAAGTAAAGTATCAAAACACTGAGAGTGATTCATAACTGACTTAATAGCTTAATCTTTCCAAATTTATAAGAAATACAAAATAATTTATAGTATTTAAGACATTATTCTGTTTTGTTATAAATTTGGAAACGCTTTGCCAAGATTGAGGTATTAAGTCAGATATGAATCACTCTCAATGTTTTTGACACTATATTACAGTAAAATACATAGGGCAGGCGTGCCGATTTTGGCCACCTCACCAGTTGTGGCCACCTCTATTTTTATTTATTTTTATTAAGAATTGCGGCTTATTTATTTTAAATATCCCGTCTGCAACATTCAATATCTTGTGGTACATTAATTAATTTTTAGGTGGTGCCATAGTATGGATGGGGAGTAGGTGGCCACAAATGGTAAAATACGCATTTTTTTAAGTTCTTATTTTTTATTATTATGAAAGATTAAATGGACATGTTTTAATTTATAACAACTGTTTTAAAACACAATTCTTAATTATGTTCAAACAATGTTTAAAGAAAAAAACTTAGTAAAAATCCAGAAAATGAAAAAACCTGTCAAAGCCTTAAAGTGGCAAAAACCCGCCTGCTATACTGGATGAATGAGATTTTTATTATTTTGGAAAATTTTATAAATTTTATGAAATATGTATATTTTTTTATTAATAATAAGGATAATAATACTGTGCGACAGAAAATTTAGGCAAGAGATCTGTCAACATCAGTCGTTAATTTAGGACCACTATAGTCGAGTCCCCAAGGGGTTTTACTACTTTAGGTCATTTAAGCGATTTTTTTTAATTTAAAGTTTCCAATGCACCCTAATATGCAAGAACCATTTTTCAAGTTAGCCTTTGTGATTCCTATCAAAAGACATGAAAAAAAGTTCATATAAATTTATGTCCAAAAATGCTTCGTAAGGGAGCTAGGGTCCTTCAGTGATAGACCCGCAAATTAGATTTTTGCTTAATATCTCAGGAACCGTTTGACCTAGAGAAATGAGTTTATGCATGTGTTTTTATATCAACAAGGCCTATTAATATATACTATTTTCATGTTTTAATTTTAGCCAAGGGCGGGCCAAACGGGAAGGCCCAAGAACTTTTTTGCCCAATTATTTTTTTAGCGTAACTTTTTTGCTGTTTTTTAGTTTGAATATGATTCTATACATAAAAATACATAAAAAAAGGTTATATAATGTAATCATCTAAGACTCACTGTTTAGGAGAAAAATGCCATTAAAAGTAATATCTTAGGCTTTAGTGACTAAAAATAAAGAACAATCCGTAAAGATGTGTAATGGTTCGCATTCCATAGTATAATCTTTACTCTGAAACGTATATTGCTTTTTTAACGATATACTTTTTAGTCACTAAAGCCTAAAATATTACTTTTAATTGCATTTTTATCGTAAACAGTACGTCTTAGATGATTACACCATTAGACCTTTTTTTATGTATTTTTATGTATCAATAATATTCAAACTAAAAAACAGCAAAAAAATACGCTAAAAAAGAATTGAGCAAAAAAGTGCTTGGGCCTTCCCGTTTAACCGCCCCTGGATAAAATTACCACATGAAAATATTATATATTAATAGGCCTTGTTGATGTAAAAACACATGCATAAACTCATTTCTGTAGCTCAAAGGGTCCCTGAGATATTAAACGAAAATCTAATTTGCGGGCCTGCCACTGAAGGACCGTAGCTCCCGTACGAAGCAAATTTGGACATAAGTTTATATGAACTTTTTTTTTAAGTTTTAAGTGTTCCACATCAAAATAAAAAAAATTTAATCCAGATTTTTAAAATTTAAAAATATATGGGGTGTTCCATTTAAAAAATCAAGGTTGAGTGCCTGTTCCGGTACAACCGGCACAAGCATGATAATATTTTTAATCGATTGGCCATATTCAAAAACCGGAAAGTGTAATTATTTTTCTTTGTGTTGGCGTACTAGCGTTGCCAGACCCTACTGGGTCATAATAAAGCCAACTAACTGGTCAAGTAGCAAGGCATGGAAGTGAAGGACCCCTTGACAATACACAAAAATATTACCTGGTAACCACAAACAGTACCCACAGTCCAACCTCTTTCTTGGCATACTCTTTGGGCTACTGTAATAGTGGCTATCTTTCTTGGTTGAGTTACCACAATGTTGCACATTTGTTTCCTTTCTCTGCAATCGTCAAGAATAAATTGTGGCACTTGGGTCGATTTACCGCAACCGGTATCACCCTGAATAACTACCACGCTGTTAATATTCATTATTTGCAAAATCTAAAAAAAAATGTTAAAAATTACTCTAGGTCTTTAAAATAAACTAAACTTTAAATACATTAATGGGTTATCGCGGTGAGAAGACAGACATACAGACCGACACACATAATCATAATATCGTCGGCGATCTCACGAAGTAACTAGGTTCCCGGAAAAAGTAACATTAAATTTCAAACAAATGGTCACACCCTGATTTCAAGCTTAAACTGGCAACTAAGCACATGTGCTGTTAAAAATGAAGAACAGTGGATTTCTCTTTGATGACAAACTTATATTTGGTAATAAATCTGTCTAAATTTAGTATTAATCTGTCGGGTACATAATCTTAGGTTTGTAGTTAAATTCCAATACAGAGGTGCACATGTAGACATTTTATAGAAATATAGCGGAGGTCGCTTGCGAAACAACTTTACACTACGATATTTCAAGAACGCTTTGACACAGACATTTTGGATCAAAGATTTTCAACGTGGCAAAAAACTTTCGGTCAAAATTTCAAGTCTTGAAATATCGTAGTGTAAAGTTGTTTTTCAAGCGACCTGCACCATTAATAATAGTATACTTGATTAAAATCACATGTCAAAATCAGTAAAAATATTTTATTTTTGACATTATTATGGTATTAAAAAAGTATAGAAATACCTTTAAAAAATTAAAGAAGATATATTATGATATATATACAAATTGTAGATTCACTAAAGAAAAAAATTCTATCAACATTATCAACTTCTTTATTTTATAGAATCGTGTTTTCACCATAAACGAAAATCTTCTTGTAAAAATTTTGCCTATAATATAGATAGAAGTTAAGTTATTCATAGTATGAAAATAATTTTATATTCTTTTAATATTTTTACCTCACTAATTTTAAATTCTAACATAAAAAATCTTTAAATAAAGATGTTTGTGACCCTGCATAAATAAATCCGGTTAGTCTGTCAAATTAAAAAATACATATTTCGGATGTTATGTAGAAAAGTTTTTTACATAAGAATCCGAAATTTTTTTTTTTTATTTGACGCTCTATGCAAAGTCACATATTCATCCTAATAATGTATTAATTTTAAGGAAATGATACCTATATAAATGATATCTAAATCATTCTTGTATAAAATTAAAGTATATAAAGTATATAATTGAATAGAACATTATCAAATAATTCCAAACACGTCTATGAAAATTGATGATGTCACTTCTAATATACCCACAGGGTCAATATACAAAAAAAAAACTGGACCCTGTGAAAATTACTAGATTACTGTCTATTTATGTGATGTTTAATGTCATTATTTGGGTCCCTAGAAGTAACCCGAAAACTGCACATTTTGAGATTATGTACCATTTTTAACCCTTCCAAAAAAGAAGGAGGTTATTAATTCGACGTGAGATTTTGTTTTTTTTATTAAGACAACAAATGTCTAACTTGTCGCATGTTTATATTTGCACTCGTTTTGCTACAAAAGGAAAATTGTCAAATCAAGTAACCAAGAAAATTTAATGTGCATTTGATGTACAAAAGCAGATCTTATGAACTAACTGCTCACGCAAATTTATAAAAAAATCGGTATAATAAAAAATTGTCGGAATGATTTTTGTTAAAAAAATAGGGTGGAATAAATTATACTTACATTTTCTTTATAATCGTCAATTGGCAACTTTTTCTTTTGAAATGTTGTCTTAAAATTATATTGATCAAAAATATTGTGAGCTAGTCCTCTTGGTCTCATATCTTCAATTCCATCAACTTCCGACATTGTCTCATACTCACTCTGCCAAAACATAAAACATTTTAATATATTTGCCAAGTTTTAGAAACGAAAGTTATTTTCAAGTTTTTGCTCTTTTTTTTTCCCACAATCCCAACCGAAAGCCTTTGACAAATATAGATCCTTTGATCCATAGATCCAAATAGGAGGCATAGCGTAGTGGCTAGCGCGTGTACATAGTAAGCCTACTAGCGTGAGTTCGATTCTCACTGGCGCCGATTTGCCCTTTTGAGTTAATTAATAACTGAAAGAACATGGCACGGAACCATTGTTGTTTGGCGTTCGACAGATTTTCTTTAAATTTTAATATAATATAATACAATAATTTATGTATTTGAGAAAAGTTTTCGCTTTTTCATTGGTTGCGTTTGACTACACTGGTTCTTTAATAAATCATTAATAATAATGGAAATATTTGACAGAAATACTTTTACGTGTGTCATATGAATAATAAGTACCAGTAGAAAAATTATTTTGAAGTTTACCTTGATTACCTGGACGTAGTCTCTTTTAAAATGTTACGAGTATCTAAAATAATTATTTTACCTATCATAATAGTTATACTTATGCAAAAAGTGGTGTTTATATCATTTACGGTAAATGCGCGTATTCAAGTCTGAAAATATTAAATAGTACGAATTAACCATCATACTGTATATAATATTTATTGTAACTTTTTAATAAAGGTAAAAATATACTTTATCGCGCCATCATAAGAAATAGCGCGAGACAAAAAATTTCCAACTTTCAGTGAAAAAGGATCCTTTTGTCTTTGTTCATCAATATCTCACCAATCAATGATCGCACACTAAATTTGAGGGCAGATTTAAAAACTGAAATAAACATCCTACAAGAACCTTCCATGATTTTTTGAGAAAAAAAAAATTCACCCTCAATATTAATTTAAAATACACTGCCCAGTAAAAGAGCTTTCCCATTTTACACCTCCGCGCGTAAAATGGATTTTTTTCTTATCAGATTCACTTTCAGCAACCATAAAAACCTTAATATACCAATTTTCACGAAAACTACCCTCTGCCCCTTTGGGGGTGAAGTTAGAATTTCGTTATAATCAGATTCCCTTTCAACAACCTCAAAAACCCCAATATACCAATTTTCACGAAAACTACCCCTCACCCCTCAGGGGGTTGATTTAGAATATTTTTATTATCAAATTCACTTTCAGCAACCTCAAAAACCCCAATACTCCAGTTTTCACGAAAAAAAAAAATGTGATAATAAAAATCAATTTCACGCGCGGAGGTGAAAAATGGGAAAGTTCTTTTACTGAGGAGTGTTTTATTATCATATTTAGTTTCAGCAACCTTGAAAACCCCTATATACCAACTTTCAGAAAATCACCCCCCACCCCCTGGGGGTAGGGGTAGAGTTAGACCATTTTTATTATCAGATTCACTTCTAGCAACCTCAAAAACGTCAATATACCAATTTTTACAAAAATCACCCCCACCCCTAAGGGGGTGGGTTTCAAAAAATATATTTCAAGATTCATTTTTATCAACCTCAAAAACCCCTATCTACAAATTTTCACGAAAATTTGGAAAACATTTCAAAATATTTACCCCCTCATCCCCTCGGGGGTGGAGTTAGAGGAATTTTATTATCAGATTCAATTTCAGCAAAAAAGTCCAAACCTCTATATAGCAATTTTAAATTTTTTCTAAAATAAATGTATTCTTCCCCATTTGCCGCACGGCAATGTTCACCAAAAACAATCCCGAGCGAGAACTTTTGGTAACATACCTGTATGCCAAAATTCAAGTCTCTAGCTTAAAGCGTTCTTAAGTTATCGTGCTTACAAGATTTCCCGGACAGACCGATAATTTTTTTTTGTTGAAATTGATTTATATCGACATAAAACGTCATAAAACGCAACAATTCGCAAAAAAAAATTGAAAGTTTTTGCACGAATACAAGGCTTTCCGAAATTTTGAAAATTTTCAAAATGGGAAATAATAATAATAATAATAATAATTTTATTCGTCCAATACTAAAATACATTGCTTACAATATACAGTAGGTTGGATATGTCAATAAAAGAGTGATAGTATAAAAACTCATAACCCTACCCGTTACTGCAATCTGAAAAAATAATTAAAAAAATAAGAAAAACAAAAAAAAAACAGAGAACATCAGCAATAGGGTATAAGTTTTTCTACCTATGTTCACAAATATATACATATAAATAAAACTTAATAAAGTAAATTTAACATATAAAATACATTTAGTACAGATACTTGAGTAAAACACAATCTATGTTCTGATAAAGTCATCAATACTAAAAAAATTATTTTGCAACAAAAAATTTTTCATTTTACTTTTAAAAATATTAATATTCTTAGATTCTTTAATATCACTTTCTAGTTTATTAAAAAATTTACAACCATTATAGTAAAAACTTTTTTGATAAAAAGTGGTATTATGTTGTAATGGCAGTAAAAGTTTTTTATGTCTGGTATTATAATTTATATGACGATTATCAGAGAAAATACATTTATTTTTAAAAACGTAAAGACAAACCTCTAAAATGTATAAGTCAATGACAGTTAAAATCTTATGCTCTTTGAATACTGCGCGACAACTATCTCTTAACTTTAAGCCGGCTATAATGCGTAGGGCATACTTTTGTACTCTAAGAACTCTATTAATGTGTGTGGAGTTGCCCCAGTTTATAATACCATATCTAATGAATGAAAATTAGCGTAATAAAGGGTAAGTAAAATTTCTTTACTGCAATGATTTGATAAAAATTTTAATGCATAACAGGCACAACTGAGCTTTTTACATAATTCATTAATATGAAGAGCCCAATTTAAATTAGAGTCGAAAGTAACTCCTAGTATTTTAGAGCCAGGACTTGTGATAATTTCCACATCTGTATTTTCATACAAGACTAACTGATCCTTTTTTTGAATAGTAAAGTATAAAGAAGTAGTTTTAGATTTATTCAGTAATAGTTTGTTTTTTTCTGACCATAAAATAATATTATCATAGACTTGTTTCGATTTTTGTTTCATTAATTCCAGAGATTTTTCAACAATTAAAATATTAGTGTCATCTGCGTAACAAACAACCAGAATTTGATTTTTTAATAGATATAAAATAAGGTCATTTGCAAATAACAAGTAAAGTATGGGGCCCAATATAGACCCTTGAGGAACACCTTGCTTTATAACCTTAGGTAAACTATCAACATTATTAACTAACTTTTTGAGTTCTACCTTGTAAGTAGGTAATAAATAATTTTAAAGCAATTCCTCTCACACCATATCTTTTTAGTTTAAAAATTAGGAGGTCATGAGGTACTAAATCAAAAGCCTTGCTGAAATCCAATAGTAGTGCTAAAACCTGCAACTTTGAATCCAATGCTTTAATAATTTTTTCTGTAAAAAAGCTAAGTGCACTTTCTGTACTTTTGTTCTGTGCAAAACCATGTTGATGGCATGATAGTGAATTATTTATTGTGAAAAAATTAACAAGTTGTTCCTTTACAGCTAGCTCAAAGATTTTTGATAAACTAGGCAAGAGACTAATGGCCCTGTAATTTTCGTAGTCGCTACGACTTCCTTTCTTGTAAACAGCAATTGTCGGTCGATCGGTCTGTCCGGGAAATCTTGTAAGCACGATAACTTAAGAACGCTTTAAGCTAGAGACTTGAATTTTGGCATACAGGTATGTTACCAAAAGTTCTCGCTCGGGATTGTTTTTGGTGAACATTGGCGTGCGGCAAGGGGGGCAAATGGGGAAGAATACATATTTTTTTAGAAAAAATTTAAAAATGCTATATAGAGGTTTTTAAGGTTGCTGAAATTGAATCTGATAATAAAATTTCTCTAACTCACTCCCGAGGGGGTGAGGGGGTAAATATTTTGAAATGTTTTCCAAATTTTCGTGAAAATTTGTAGATAGAGGTTTTTGAGGTTGATAAAAATGAATCTTGAAATATATTTTTTGAAACCCACCCCCTTAGAGGTGGGGGGTGATTTTTGTAAAAATTGGTATATTGACGTTTTTGAGGTTGCTGGAAGTGAATCTGATAATAAAAATGGTCTAACTCTACCCCTACCGCAGGGGGTGGGGGGTGATTTTCTGAAAGTTGGTATATAGGGGTTTTCAAGGTTGCTGAAACTAAATATGATAATAAAACACTGCTCAGTAAAAAAGCTTTCCCATTTTTCACCTCCGCGCGCGAAATTACGTAAATATTAACTTAATTAGCCGTTTTAAGTTTATTATACTCTATTAATTAAAAAACAGGCAAGATAAATATTACATAAAAGGCTTTATTATCATTTACTTACATGTGGTTCTATAAAAAAATTTAAACTTTGTGAAACTTCCACATGCTGGCATTTTCCACGTGTTTGCTAATTATCTGCATATTTTCTGTTAGATTTTTGCTTGATTATGTTGAAACATGGTTTGGTACATCGACAAATATTTTATAATTATATATTTTAGATTTTCTTGATATATTTTTCCAAAAATACGTCTGAGGCTTGACAACTCTGTCATCATATTTTCATAGGTAAAATATATTATTGAGATTGCCTAGCAACAACTTTTAATAAATATTACTATAAAGGGTATACTAATGAATTAAGTTGTTGCTAGGCAAACTCAATAATATGTTTTGCATATGAAAATATCAAGAGAGATTTGTCAACCAACAGATATTGTTTTGAAAAAATATATCAAGAAAATCTAAAATATATAGTTATAAAATATTTGCCGATGTACCAAACCATGTTTCAACATTATCAAGCAAAAATCTAACAGAAAATATGCAGATAATTAGCAAACACGTGGAAAATGCCAGCATGTGGAAGTTTCACAAAGTTTAAATTTTTTTATAGAACCACATGTAAGTAAATGATAATAAAGCCTTTTATGTAATATTTATCTTGCCTGTTTTTAATTAATAGAGTATAATAAACTTAAAACGGCTAATTAAGTTAATATTTACGTAAGTAAAAAATAACCTTAATATACGTCAAAAAATCTGTCATAAAATTAGATTTTTAAAAGCGTTTTTCTCCGAAACTGGTCATTTAATTTGGCTGCAATTTTCCTAATTTAATGTTTACCCCGGAAATTACAAAATATCAAAATTTGAGGCAGTTCGACTGAGGCCCAGGAATCCCCCTATTTGTGTGCCAGGTTCTTTGTATACATTTTTCTTGATTTTCGTAAAATTGATAACATATATTAAAAGAACGTACTATTAGTTTTTAACAAATATTTACAATTTAAAATATACTAAAAAAGCTCAGAGTTTCAATATGTGAATATTCACGATTTTAGCGTGTTACCAGTTTCTCTGGATGAAGAGTAAAATTTTTTAGAGAATGCCGTTTAGACTTCCAAAGCATTTCTTATTAAGTAATTTAAATTCAAAAAAAAAACAAGGTCAAATTTCGGGTGTAGGTGAAATTTTAAATGTTAAGACTTATTTTACTTCATATTTAGCAAAATTAATAAATAGTTAAAAAATTATTTTTGCACCAGCTGCGACCTCAAAATTATAACAGGCAGTCAACCTGTTAAGTTAAATACCTCTATATATAAAATATATATAAGCGTATTCTACATACCTCTTCTGGGCATTGTTTTGTAAAAGTTGCATACTTTTCCATTTCTTCGGCAACGAATTTCTGTTCATATACAAGATTATCTTCGCCACTTTCACTGTCTGAAGAAGATACATCTGATTCTTCTGGATCAACATGAACTGCACCATTGACAAAACCTGTGGGTACCACAGGTTTTGCCCTGCTAACAGCAAGTAATTTATCCATATTGGAATTTCTGAAAGTTCAAGAGATAGATAAAATAAATAGATAATACTTTAATTAATATACAAGGCGGGACAAAAAAACGGACACTTTTGAAACCGTTATAACTTGTTTGCATTTTGATCGATCTAGACAATATTTAGAATGAAGATACTCAAAACATGTAAGATTCGGTAGATAATGTTAATTACTTGAAGTATTATAATATTTTTCAGTAATAAAGCTTTTTTGAAAGAGGTTATTTTAAAGCCGTGGGGATTAGAGCAAAATAATTAAAAAAAAAAAATTGTCTTCATTATGTTCAGTGGTCTTTCTTCAATAGTTATGTATGTTTATCTTTTAACTTCAAATTGTATTTTATTGTTTATATTTATTTTTTTAGTAAGGGTACAGATAGTAGTAAATGGATTTTAAAACATAAAAACCCGGATTAAGTATGCGGTTATTCATCTAAGATTAATTTTGACATGCTAAAAAATAATCTGTCAAATTGAAAATTATTAAAAAAATTACATTAAAAACTGCATTATGAATTTATATTTTAAAGAAGATAAGCAATAAATACGAAACTAATATATTTAAATATAAAATTTTGTAGGTAAATAAGAAATAGGTATAGTTTTGGTCAAAACGAGAAGAAATGCTTGTTTTAAAAATTTTAACTTAAAATAAAGGAAGATGTGAATTTTTGTAAACCAATATATCAGAATATGGAATTATTAATGCAAATAACCAAACAAGATCCTGTACCATAATTATTATATGGTTTTATATTATTATTATTAAAATTCAGACCATAATTATTATATGGTTATTGTTTAATTGAAAATAATTTAATTTATTTGTAATAAAAATATAATCCTTTTTCATTTAGCAAATAGTTCAATCTTGATTTATTTTAGCAATTTCTTATTTTTCATGTTGCATGGAGTTCATGGTACAATTTTTGAATGTGCGTACGTCATTAGTAATATTTCAAATATTATATTTGTGTTACTTAATAACCATTTTCCTTAAAATATACATCTACAATTCATCTTCAACCCGTTTTTTCTCAGTTTTTGATATAATTCGACATTTTTACAAATCTTTGGTCATTTTAAATAGTTTTTAAATTGACAGATTATTTTTTTGAGAAATGCCAGATAAATAGCACGCCTACTCAATCAGTTTTTTATCGCCCACGCTTTTAATTTCAGTTATGCTGGGCGTTTCACGGTAGACAAATCATCTCGCAAATCACTTAATTTTTGGCGTTATTAACAAAGATAATAAAATGAAATTTTTACAGTAAATATACAGGGAATATACAGGGTGACCCATTTTAATATATGGATTCAAATATCTCTTAAAAATTTTTAATCTAAAATACTCAATCTATAAAAAAAATAGTCCAGACAAAAATTGTACAGAACATAGGGGGTCATTTAACGGTACTATTGATTTTTTAAGCTTGATCAATTTTCAAGGTCATTTGAAGGTCAAGATTATTTTTTTTAGTTGGAAACCCCTATTTTCGTTTGCGGATTTGAAAAGGGCGGAAAATTTCACGTCAAAAATTTTCTATGAGAAATTTGTGTAATAGTGCAGTGCTATTACTGCCCTACTACCCTAAAAAGCAGCAACTCCATATTAAATAAAACTAAGATAATGGCAAAAACAGTAAATCGTCTTAGCCACACCCTTGTGTTATATGTAGAATCGAGAAAGTGGGCGTATAAATTTGGGTTTGAAGTATCTTTATTATAAAACAAGTTTCGCAATTATTAATTATTTATTTAAAAAGAAAATGGGACTTACTGCTTTTTAGCTTAGTATCTCGTAGTCAAAATTTTTAGCAACGCTAAACTAAAAAGCAGCATGTGACAAGATAAAGAGAAAAAAACTCAAAAATATAAAAATATATATTTTTAAATTACCTGTTAAAAGTCAATTTTACTTTCCCCTTGGACCCAAGGAAAGTCTTGCGTAAGTAAGAAAAAGTTGAAATATTTTTATTGATTTTTTTCACCTTTCTCGACGTTTTATATCCAAAAAAAATACGATTTCCCTAAAAAAAATCTGTCTGTCGGTCTGTCTATTTGTCCGGAAAATTTGTGACCACGATAACTCAAGAACTCTTAGAGCTAATGACTTTTTCCAAAGTTTTAGGCTTTGTTTTTGGTAAAATCGGTATGGGGTAAGGGGTTAAAATAGGGTTAAAACAAGTTTTTTTTTAAACATTTATTTTTTTATTATCTTTTCTTTTTCGGAAAAAGAAACTCTTTTTGAAAAAAAAAATTGCATTTTTTTAAAAAAAAATTGAATTTTTTTTTTCAAATTTTTTTGTTTTCCAAAAAAAAATTGTTTTAATGAATCAAGACTTACAGAGGTAAGTATTATTTTGTTGACAGCATTTTTTTTTGTTATATCCGGGAAATCTAGCGTCATACAAAAACTATAATAATGCAAAAAGAAACTGTTTTACTAATGCTTTACATCCTTTTAATTTCATTTTAATATATTTAGTAATAAATAACTTATTTGGAGTTACTGCTTTTTAGCTTATTAACAGTCCCTTATTTTGGAGATACTGCAATTTTCATAAGTCTATAACTGAATAAATAAAGCTGTTTACTTAAATTTGATTGGTTCAATAAATAGCCCATGGAAATGCACAACTAAGAGTAAGGTTAATGAAAAATCCACAAAAATTGGAGTTGCGGCTTTTTAGCGTAGTGAGGCAGAATAGCACTAGGCAACATATCGCAACTTTTTTTGCCCCGATCGGATAGTAAATTTTTCTTACTAATTCGAGGGCGTAGAGTCTGAATTCCAGCACCTTACATTTTTGAGGCATAAGTCCAGGAAATAATGACATTTTTTTTTCAAATCTTAAAATATAAGAGTAGGACCTGGCAAAACTATAAAATATGTATAAAAATTTTATAGGACTTAATTTGTAGATCATAAAATTTAGTACATACAATTTATACAAATATTTTTTTTATTTTGCATGGTGTGTTCGTAAAATTAAAGCACACAGTGTAAATTTTTTTCCCGAGCGTAAAAAATATATTTTACTTTTCCCAAGGAAAGACTTTTCGAAAAAATTTTATTTCTTTTTTACGTTTCTGGACGTTTTATATCCAAAAAATATAATTTCGTCTGTCGGTAGGTCTGTGTCCGGGAAATTTGTGACCACGAACTCAAGAACGTTAGGGCTAAAGACTTCAAATTTGGACCATAGGTTGAAATCCAAAGTTCTAGGCTGGGATTGTTTTTGGTAAAAATCGGATTGGGGTAAAATGGGGTAAAAACATTTTTTTTTTACTTTTTTTTTCGTTTTACGAAAAAAGAAACTTTTTTGAAAAATTTTTGTTTTTTTGAATAACGAAAAATTTTTTTTGTTTTTTTTTAATTTTTTTAGTTTTTGACTTTAATTAACCTAGGTCTATAGGGGAAAGTATTAGTTTGTTGGCAGCAGTATTTCTTATCAATTTAAAGGCGCAGGATACAATTTGACCTTAAAAAAAAATCCAGCAGATCTTATTTTTTAAATCTTAATACAGGCAATTATGCCAATTTAAAAATAATTTATAAACTCAAGAACGTTAGGGCTAAAGACTTCAAATTTGAACCATAGGTTGAAATCCAAAGTTCTAGGCTGGGATTGTTTTTGGTAAAAATCGGATTGGGGTAAAATGGGGTAAAAACATTTTTTTTTACTTTTTTTTTCGTTTTACGAAAAAAGAAACTTTTTTGAAAAATTTTTGTTTTTTTGAATAACGAAAAATTTTTTTTGTTTTTTTTTTTAATTTTTTTCGTTTTTGACTTTAATTAACCTAGGTCTATAGGGGAAAGTATTAGTTTGTTGGCAGCAGTATTTCTTATCAATTTAAAGGCGCAGAATACAATTTGACCTTAAAAAAAAATCCAGCAGATCTTATTTTTTAAATCTTAATACAGGCAATTATGCCAATTTAAAAATAATTTATAAAAAATAATATTGATAATTTTTTTCGTTATTTTAATGGTTTTATATCATAAAAATATCACTTCATTACTTAAGGACCATATTAAGAAACATAATTTTAGTTTATTTTTGACCCTGAGTTTTTAGCATAAGTACGTGTCACTAAAAATGCCCCCTTATTCACCCCTCGCCTCACCCCCATCCCTACTTAGTTGTGTCACAGGATCATTTTTTTATATATTTTTTCCCTAATATCCCTACTTATTCTACCTATGAATTTAAAGTTTCCATAATCTAAGTTGGATATTTTTTAACTAATATTGATTGGCCTTGTTTAAAATTCTAAGAACAAATGATATTTTGATATATATCAATGTATTTTACAGTCATCTCTTCTTTTTTCATAGTTAATATAACAAGACCGAGCGATTTTTTCGGCTAATTTTGTTGTTTGTATTTACGAAAGCTTTTTTGCTTAGCAACGCACGAGACACAGTGAATGCATATAAAAACCACGACCGCGTAGCGGGAGGGGTTTTTGCATTCGCTGGGTCGAGTGCTTGATAAGCAAAAAGGTTTTCGTAAGTACAAACAGCAAACTTAGACGAAAAAAACATGAGGTTGCGTTGTATTTGTTAAGAAAAATTCACAATTCAAATAAACAAAATTATAAACTTTAATTAAAAATGAAAATAACCACAAGAACAATTTTTAAAACGTTTCTTTATAATATATTATATTAAGCTAATTAAAAGTACAATTGTGAAACACACAATTTTCAAATTTTAGTCCTTGTTTTGTATTTGGTGCAATAATGCTTGAAGATGAACTAATGGTTGTTGTTGCCCTATCTTGTGCTAAATTCTTGTCTTGTACCAAAGGTAGTACTGGTGCTCCCACAGGGCACAGTTCTAGGCCCTGTACTTTTCCTGATTTACGTCAATAGTTTACTAAATATTAGTTCTGAAGTCAAAATTATCTGCTACGCAGATGACACAGTAATCTTAATCAGGGGAAGTACATGGAGGGAGGCCTTCGATAGGTCAGAAGAAATCATGAGAAAAATAAAGCTTTGGCTTGATAGTAATTTACTTACATTAAATGTAGCTAAATCTCATTATCTTCCGTTTACATGGACTACCAGAGGTATTCCCAGATACAGCTTAAAGATACATGACTCTGAATGTACTTTTAAGCACAACAAATGCAAGTGTGACTTATTAATTGAACCAGAAGAGGAAGTAAAATATCTGGGTGTACATCTGGATAGGTCCATGAGATGGAAATCTCATATAGATTTTTTAGTTAATAACTTACGAAAAATACTATACAAATTTTATTTGTTGAGACAAATTGTTTCAAAAAAGGTATTATTTCAGATTTATTATGCACTTGTACAATCGTCATTAACCTATGGAATTACAGTCTGGGGAGCGGCATGTAATAGTGTACTATCTCCCCTTTTCATTATACAAAAGTATATATTAAAAATTTTTTTGTTTAAAAATAGGCTTCACCCCACAGATTATCTTTTTAAAGAATCTGGTCTACTAAATATCAGACAATTATACATTAATAATATTATAAAATTTCATTGTAAAAATCAAACAATAACAAACCCAATAGAACATATTGTAAATACAAGACTTGCTAGTAATAATGGTCTTACAGTACCAATAATGCATTTTTCTGCATCCCAAAGACATTATTTATATATACTTCCCAAGATAATTAATTCCCTACCTCAAAACTTGAAAAACAAAAAATACAAAATCATTAAAAATAATGTCCAATCTTGGATTAAACGTAATAATAACGTGATAATCAGTATCTTACCATGGTTTAAAACTTAATACTGTTAAGACTACATATGTATTTAATCATAATGTAATATTTTTATGTGTTAACAATTTAAGTGTAATTTTATAACTTAAGAATTCTTTTTTTTTTATGATATTTGGAGTGCACACACAAACTCTTAGTTCATAGTGCACTATAAAATGTACATTGGTTATTTTTGTACAAATAAATAAATAAAATAAAATAAGATTCTATATTAGATGAACGAACTTTATCTAATATGGTGGTATGATGTTCTTCATTTAGTTGTAAATATGGCTTTATAGATGAGGAACTTGAGTGGCCACTAATTTTTATTAATTCTTGCTCTTGTACTCCTTGCCTAACCATATTTGAAATGACTGTGGCGCGACTAGAATGATTTGTAATTTTTCTCTTTTTTGTGTCCAATCCAGCCTTTTTCGCAGATATTTTATTCCACTTAGAAAAAGTATTTTTTCCAACTGGGCTATTCTTGTACCTTATTCCGGTTTCTTTCCAGTTAGGATTCGCAGTTAAAAAAAATCGATTAGTAATTATATTTTTATTCCGTTTTTCTACCAGTTTTTTATATAATCGAACAGGACATTTATCAGCATTCTGGGTATTTGGTGTAAGCCATTTATTGTCACTACATTTTTGATCTCCTCCTTGACAAGTTTTCGTAAATACCGGATTGTAAATAATTCTTCCAGATTTCTCACCGTTATTTTTCATTTCTTCTTGAAAATGCCCCAATAAACAATTTACACCTTCGCCGCCGCGCCAAGCTAATTCAACAGACGCGATGTGAAAAAATTTCATCTGGAGTCCACTAGGAGTATTTTCATCATTTGCGTTAATCATTAAATGGTACTCGTCCACCTCCAGAGCAGATGCACTTAATTTTCTTTTCGCTGGGTTTGATTGGAGTTGCTTTCTAATTGCGTTTTTAGCCATTCTAGCGTTCGAAAACTCTACATCTATAAAAGGATTAAAGCTTCTTTGGTATTCGGTAAAATATTTTTCCTGTAAAATTTTTGCCGTCGTATTCCATATTGTTTTTACGGAACACTCTTTGTATTCTTCCCCGTTAACTTTCCTCATATTTATAGCCCATGTTTTTAATACTGATGCTATTTCATCGATTGTGGTTGTGCTGTCCAATAAATAACCTTTTTCCTCGCAAAATTCAGTAAACTGCTTCCATATGGAATTTTTCGTCCTCACAGTGTTAACCGGCACAGCTGATTTTAAAATTATTTCCACATTTTCTTCAGAAATACTAGCAAATCTATCGCCCATTTTTAAAAGTTTACTATGAAGACGCGCAAATGACTTATTCACAAACTAATTTGACAGTACTTTTCATAGGTGCTGTGATATTGTTCAAATATTATTTTCTTGGTTACCCGCAACTAAAATACATAGTAACGGAAAAAATCCTCAGTACCAGGGATTTTTTCGATTTAAAAATAGGTGATTCGCTGAAAAATGTACCCGATTCGTGACTGGATTGGTTGAATGACATAATAATAATGAAGTGTGAATTTTTCACTGCAATTAACCAGTCCACAATTTTAACACAATAAAAAATAACCCAAACACAAAATAATGTAAAAAATTAAATTTTAAATCGACATTGACATTTGCACACAAAACGTCAAGAGATGGGCTTTTGTATGTTGCCAACCCAACAAGTAGAGACCAGCTTTATTTTAAATAGATAAACTCAATAATAATCCCGGCGTAGCTTTTACTTTATTGAGTGGATAATTATTTATTTTACCCACTCAACTGTCACTTGTCAAATTATTTTCTTGTAAATAATAGTTTATGGTACTATTGGGTAAAATAAGATATTGCCCATGAGAAAATTTTCGAGAGGGCAATATCGGTTTACCCATGAGTGCCATACAAGGTTTTTGTCCAATAAATAGCCTAGAAATTCATATTTTTATTAAAAATTTTAATGACATTTACAAGAAAATAATAATAATTTGACAAGTGACAGTTGAGTGGGTAAAAAACATAATTATCCACTCAATAAAGTAAAAGCCATGCGGGGGTTATTATTGAGTTTATCTATCTAAAATAAAGCTGGTAATTGTCTCATTATCTGTATGTATCGGACAATAACTATTATGGTACTAGTGGTTAAAGTAAGATATTGCCCATGAGAAAATTAACCCATGAGTGCCATACAAGGTTTTATCCAATAAATAGCTTAGGAATTCATATTTTTATTAAAAATTTTAAATAGATTTACAAGAAAATAATTTTACAAGTGACAGTTGAGTGGGTAAAATAAATAGTTATCTATTCAATAAAGTAAAAGCCACACGGGGGTTATTATTGAGTTTATCTATTTAAAATAAAGCTGGTAATTGTCTTATTATCTGTATGTATTGGATAAAATATCTTTACTCTTTGCATTTTATAAAGTTTACTGTATGACACTTACATGAGTGTTGTAATGTGCTTCTTTATGACACCTATTGTTTTTATTATTTTACCAGGTTTCATAAAAAATAGAGCATTCAAAAAAATTAAAAAAATTGGTTGGTAGGGTTTTTAAGCTTTAGGAGAAAAATAGTATAAAAACTCTTTTCATAATAGGTTTTTATGCACTTGTCATTTATTTCTTTAATATACATATAATGTAAAGTTACCAGGAGAGGAATATTTTGAAAAATAACCAATCATTTAAGCAAAATAAAAAATCGTATTATAAGACCTTGGCTTTTTGCCGGTTTTTGAAGTTTTCTGAAAAAGCGCCCGACGGATTTTGCTCTTTTTGTCAAATTAATCGTACGGATGCGGGGAATATTATTCAAGAGAAAAATTTAGTGTTTTCGGTTTTCGCATTTAAGGTGCATTCAAACCCACTGTTATTATAGATTGAAACAATTGATTTAGAAAGTAAATCAATTACTTAATCTACCCATAATAAAACGTTTAAATTTAAAATTACTTACTTTTCCCTTTCTTTGATTTCTTATTCCAATTCCTTTCCAATCCAAAACCCCTTTCTTTGATTTCTTCTGATTTCTTATTTTTCACAAAAAGTCTTCTTCTTCTTCTGTTCTTATGGCCCATAGATTACTAGAAGGAGCGCTTATGTGCAGCTCTTTATGCCGCGTTTTGATAAACTGCGCATGTGCCTGTAAAAAGGCCAATAAAAACAGAAGAAGATTTCCATTTCATACGAGAAAGGGGGAACATGTATACTTTTGGCGAGAATTTTTAATCCTTTAATCGTTTAATTTTCAGCATCAAGTGCTTTAGTATAGTTATTTATTTGCTATCTTTGATATGCCCTAAATTCGATTTTATATATTTTATGGTGATGTGCAGTAAAACGACGAACATGTGAAGAATATATTGGATTAAGTGAATTTAATGTTTTCTTTTTATCATTTAGGGCCACTTGCACCAACTTTTGGTACGGGATTATCTCAGCCAAACCGAGTTTAAGTTAAAAATGCTGCGTTATGATTGGTCGGCCGTCAATTTAATCCAAGTTTAAAGTTAAATCATCATTGGTGCGAGTGGCCCTTAGGGCCACTTGCACAAACTTTTGGTACGGGATTATCTCAGCTAAACCGAGTTTAAGTTAAAAATGCTGCGTTCTGATTGGTCGGCCGTCAATTTAATACAAGTTTAAAGTTAAACCATCATTGGTGCAAGTGGCCCTTATAATGCTGATGAATTTTGATTTGGAAGCGACGAACATAAGTTTTTATAAGTACAGAACTTTTTTATATGCTAATGCCCATGCGCAAACTTAATGGATACATTGAGAAGAAAAAGGAGACTGGGTTTTGGAATTATCCAGACCACTTCACCAAGTGACCCAATCTTCTAGAATAATATAAATACAAATTTATTTGAGCTGGCCAAATTCCAAGAAAAGGCCATTGATGTAAAGAAGAAGAAGAAGAAGAAGAAGGAGAAGAAGAAAAACAGAAGAAGAAGAAGAAGAAATTCGTTTCATAATATTATTCCAGTTGTGATACAGTGATTGTGTGATAAGAATTTTAGTTAAATAAGTGATAAATGTATTACAATGACTTTATTTGAATAAATATTTAAATTATAATCATGAATGGAACTGTGGATGAAAGTTTTGCAGTGGACAGGAGACCAATTATTACATGTAGGTTAAGAGTTACTATTTAAATTAAAAGTTTTACCTTTATATTAAATGTAGGTCCTTACTTGATAGATTTTGCATATTGTCCATGTTTAACACGAACTTAACCCTGTTAAAAATGCCATATAATTTACTATAGAATATTCAATATGAATCTATGGAAATCTATATGTATTAATATGGTCTATAAGCATACTATAAAAAACTATAGAAAACTATAGATAGCTGATCATATTGTCTATATGGACTAGGGTAACCAACCATCCTTTATTTCAAAGGATGGATGAAAGACCAATTATTACGTGTAGGTTAAGAGTTACTATTTAAATTAAAAGTTTTTCCTTTATATTAAATGTAGGTCCTTACTTGATAGATTTTGCATATTGTCCATGGTCAACACAAACTTAACCCTGTTAAAAATGCCATATAATTTACTATAGAATATTCAATATGAATCTATGGAAATTTAAATGTATTAATATGGTCTATAAGCATACTATAAAAAACTATAGATAGCTGATCCTATTGTCTATATGGACTAGGGTAGCCAACCATCCTTTATTTCAAAGGACAGCCCTTTATTTTCTACTTCTGTCCTTTGTCCTTTATAAAACCCTTAAAGGATGCTAAATGTCTTTCAAAAAGACAGGCACATTTCTTATAGAAACTGGCTTTCAGTCAAAAACTCTGAATTTTTAGTATGATGTAGATTTCATCTTTCTGATCAAAAGCTTTCATTGATCTGACAGCTGGTTTTTGAGTTGTAGGTCAAAAAGTCAAAAATAGTCAAATTTTAATTTGTTTTTTTAAATAAACTGAAATAAAAAACTTTAGGTTTTGTCTTTATTAAATATACTCGTAATAAAAAGCTAAAATTATATTTTTTCATTTAAAATAAAGGAAAAAATTAAAAAAATCTTTGGAAATATGGTGAAGGCGCCACTGCAATATGAAAAAAAGAGAAACAACTGTCAGATTTTCTTATAAGTATAAAATAGTATAAAATGAAAGAATTTACATTATAATACATGGTTAGGAATATAGGCCTGATAGCAAAAAAAATGCCTTTATAAGTGGTTTACACCAATCAAATTTTGATCATTTTCCGAATCATTAAAACCCTAATTTAAAATTTTCTAACAATGAATTTTTTTTATTGCGTTTTTAAATTTCTGGTTTTATTGGGGGTGGGTTATACAAGCGCAAAAAGCAAACTTTTTCGGATTCATCGTTCGAAAAATTTAAATCCTAGGGTGTGGGGATTACGAAAATGTAATTTTTTTGAAAATCGGTTACGATTTCAGGGGGCGCCGAGCAAAATGCAAAATAGTGGGGGCACCTTGGTTTTAATTATATGCTTTTCATTATCGCTTATAATTTGGGTATTTTTTCTGACCGTTCGGGAGGAAATGTTTCGCACCCGATTTCGCCGTCGCTGTTGTTGTTGCTGTTGTCTCCGATTTGGGAAGTTTTGTGCCACAATGTTTGCGTTGACAGGTTCACGTCGAACTTGGCAAACAATTGCTCGATCATCGCGGCGAGTAGTGACACTATGGCGACCTTGTCCAGGGTGACGATTGTATCCGTTCGTCTCCTGCTATCTGGCTAACACTCATCCGAATGGCAACATCTCTGTGATTGTAACCTTGTTCAATGAGACTTACTACACGAGCAACTTCCGACTCCGATAAATGGCGTCTTACCATGATAAGAAATCACCTGGAAAAAGAGTCCTTTTGAAAAATACTGTTTGTTTAAGCGTTGTGTGAGTTCAAAAAAAGTATCGCAAAGTAATCTCTAAAAAGTGGAATTGAGGTCGAAATTTAGTTGGGGGTTTTTTTATATTTAATTAAAGGTTGGTCAGCAGAATCATGGAATTCAGTAGCGAAATCGTGTTGGAAATCATAAGAGATCGTTTAGATAAATTTCCTTAAGTGAATGCAAAAAAAAATTTAAAAAACATTCAATTTTTTTTTTTTTTTGAAATTTTGAATTTTTTTTTGTCGCGATAAAAATGTAAAAAAAGTTAAGAGATTTTTTTTCCATTTTTTTAGAGATTATCAGCGTTTAAGAGAAAAAAAAACGGATCCTTTAATTTTTTCAAAAATTCAATCAAATGAAACTTAATAGGGTTTTTCTATTTTGCGACTTTTATAAGCCCATAATCACACGCATTTTGCGTGTTCTTATAGGCCCATAAGAGGTCTCCACTTTTTTTTCTGTTGGGTTGGCAACATACAAAAGCCTATCTCTTGACGTTTTGCGTGCAAATGTCAATGTCGATTTAAAGTTTAATTTTTTACAAAATTTTGTGTTTGGGTTATTTTTTACCGTGTGAAAATTGTGGACTGGTTAATTGCAGTGAAAAAAGAAGAGATGACTGTAAAATATATCAAAATATCATTTATTCTTAGAATTTTAAACATAGTGTAAACTGTAATGCCAACCCAAAACAAAAATCCCTAAATCAGTCATCAATTTAAATGTAAGTTTTTTAAATTTTAGAGCAAAATAGAAAAAATTGTATAAAGCACTTGTTTCATAACACGTTTTTAGAGCACTAGTTCTTTAGAAAACTCGCCGCAAGAAAACTTGTACTCGTGCGCTAAAAACGTATATTATGAAACTAGTACTTTAATATACTATTTTGTGGGTATATTGAGGCACACTTAACATTAATAGTTTTCGCATTATTCTTAATTCAGCGCGTGATTTTCCAAAAAACCTCCAAAGGCCAATTTTTTCACGATTTTTCAAAATCACGTTAAAAATGGAAAAATTAAAAAAAAAGGATGGCCAAACCTTGTAGAGAATTTATTCAAGTTTCTGAAACCCATCTCCAATTCTCTGTGGGACCATTGGTTGCTGAGATATCGATGACAAAATGATCCATTTCCATTCAAAGTCCGATAGCTCAGCGAGAAATGGTCGTATCAAAGCTTACAAAAAAAAATTAAAGCTGGGTAAACAACCTATCCGATCCGTACAGTGGTTTATTCGGATTTTTTTTTCAAAGTTCGTGGACCGAAAAAAAAACAAAAAAAATTTCAAAAATTTTTTGTTCGCGGTACTCATTAGGATTACGCGATACTTGTTGCTCGAAAAAAAAAAGTCCTAAAATCTCGAAACAAGAGACTTTAAGCTTCAAATTGCTTTTTTCATGACTCCGATACGTCTATTTTTCACAAAGATAAAATTTGGATTTTTTTTATCCTTTATACTACTAATTACTGTAAAAATTTCATGATTTTCTACTGGCTCGTTTTTTTTTATTTAATTTTAAAAAAATATTTATTAAAAAATTAGCAAAATATGAGTAATTTTTCTATTCTATTTATTCATTCATTCATTCATAAAAAATTACCCTAAAATAATTATAGATTTACGAAGAAAAACTATTTTGTCCCATACATATTTATTTTGAATATTTAAGGGCCACTTGCACCAACTTTTAGTACGGGATTATCTCAGCTAAACCGAGTTTAAGTTAAAAATGCTGCGTTCTAATTGGTCAGCCGTCAATTTAATCCAAGTTTAAAGTTAAACCATCATTGGTGCAAGTTGCCCTAAGAATCAGGCCTATTCACACGTACCATTGATATTGAGATTTGTGGCAATATTGACGAAAATTGCAAGGTCATGTATTAAAACTGCATGGGATTGTAATTTTTGTCAATATTGAATAGATTTCAATGTTACATGTGAATAGGCCTGAATGAAAAATCGTGATAGAAATCATCCAAATTGGTCGCAGAAAAAAAGTGACACAAGTCAGTTTTTTTTTGCATAGTGCTATTTTTTTGCACCGCTGATTACGAAAAAAAATGATGAAAAAACTGAAAAAAAAATCGCGTCATTAGGTGCTTCAAAACTTTTCCAAAAGTCCGATTTAGCTGAAATTTGGTATTAAGGCTTTATTTGGTAATCTAAATCCGGACCAATACCCAAAAACTTAAAATTCAAAATGGAAATAAATATGGCCGATTTATTTTCTAAGTTCTTTAAATATCTCAATTTTTGTTTGTTTTGTGCCATATTTTCGTTAATTTTGGCAAAATTTAAAGAATAAATCGGCCATATATTTTTCGCCATTTTAAATTTTAAGTTTTTGAGTATTGGTCCGCATTTAGATTTGCAAAAGAAGGCTTTATACCAAATTTCAGCTATAAAACATGTCCATTTAAAAATTGGTGATTTTAGACCCCTACTATTCCAGCCTAGAACTTTGAAGAATCGACCTATGGTTCAAATGTTAAGTCTTTAGTTCGAAGCGTTCTGCAATTATTATGGTCACAAATTTCCCAGACAGACAGACTGGCAGGATTTAAAACGCCGAGAAACGTTAAAAAAGCAATAAAAAATTTACAATTCTTTTACTAACGCAAGACTTTTCTCGGAGAAAGTAAAATATTTTTAATTATTTAAAGTTACATAAAAATTTAACAACAATAATAGAAATTTACTTAAAAATTTTTATAACTAAGTAAAAAGTGCGTCCTTGTTAGTGTTTGTTGTTTGTATAAAAAAACTGTTGCTAATACGCAGGCATGACTAGCCTTTACCGATGTAGCTCATAGTCATTCTCTTTCTTGTCTGGTCTGGTCTTTCCCACTCCCCTCCTCGAATTTTTAAGCTCTTCGCACAATGTTTTTGTACCGGGTGTTACAATACCTTGAAAATTTTTGGGATAAGTCATATTTGAATTAGACCATATATTGTATATACATTCAGGGTCATTGCTTATTTGTAGGTGCTGGAGAACTAGACGTGTTTTCCGCAATCGAAGACAGCCTGTCACAAACACTACCTCAAGACTCTTGTGAATGGAGAAGATCGTTGGGTCGGCCGGTGAGATCTGTCCATATCGGAGCTAATTTCGCCCCATTTAGCGTGGCTGCTCTGCCCAAAGGCAGCCAATGGGACTTAATCAGACAACCATTGTTTCATATTTATTGGACTGAATGTTCTGTAAGTTAAATCAGTGTCTTCGCAGTTGACAGTATATAGATCTTCCCTTATAAACTAAAAAAAAAACGACATTCTTTCTTATTATACATCCACAGCGTGGAAGTGCTCAGAAGAAGTGTTTACAATATTTTCGTAAAAAATTGTTTATATGAGTCTTTAACCTCTTCAGGGACGATTTTTTTGTTTAAATTAATTTAGTAGCAAAAGTTAAAAATGCTTTTTATTGTAAAAACAGGCAAACAACTAAAGATATGCAAATCTTGGCTGTATGTCGCTTGTGATTGGAAACAAAGTAAATGGCAACAGCTACAGCCACTGAGCGTTAATGAATTTGGTAAATTTCATTTTGCGAAATTTATTTTTAACTGTATACATATGTGCCTATATCCCCGAAGAGGTTTAGGTAGCTTAAACGGAATCTGATAATAAAAAAGTTTGGACTTTTCCAGAGCGGGGGGTAAATAACACAACATACACGATTTTTATATGTTTGACGAGACGTAATCTGTCTGGACCCATTTTTTTTTGTTGATTTCAAATTCATTTTCAAACATTTACTAAAATAATACATTACATTTTAACATTCTCTCCACTTTTATTTACATTTATGAGTATTTTTTTATGACATTCGGTTTACACATTAAGGATAGCACAATAAAAAATATTTTTTACGATTTTTAGTTTTACATCAAAAACAGCACAGTTAAAAATATTTTTTATGATTTTTAGTTTAAGCAATTGTCACTTGTTTTTTATCAAAAAAAGTTTCTGTTTTTCCTCTGTCAAATTTTCAAAAAATGGATCTTTTTCTTCTTACATTCATAAAAACATTTTCCATTTAATTAGCTTTCTTTTGTTTTTTTCTTTGTTTTTCAAAATCGTTTGTCTGGAAGCGGTGCAATATTAATTTAAAGACTGTCAAGTCCGATATTTTAATATCAATTTAAGGGCATTACTTGCGTAAGTGGGCTATGGATTGGAATTTGACGTTTTAAACCAAAAGCTTTATTTTGACACTCAAGTTAACACAATTTTATGACATCCCTTAGGGACTATTCAAGAATTACGCAATCTTTGTTCGCCAATTTTTGAAGACCCACTTCCAAAATAGCTAGAAACTTGAAATTTAAAATGGACATCGAGCATCCCCCATGCTCCCAGCAAAAATCATAATCCCTAATGTGGAAAAATTACCATACTTTAGTTCATGGGGTTCCAGAGATATTAAATAAAAACTACTTCTCAGATGTACCCTTAGGACAAAAAAAAGTCGACCTACAACTTTTGTGTTTTGTGTCTTAGAATTAAGTCCACTATATACTGACAAAATTTGAATATAACGATACGGAACACCCTGTATAAACAAAAACTTAAAAATAACTTGGACTCAAAAAAAGGCATAATATACTTTTGCACGACCAAGACTAAAACCTAATTTTACGCTTTCATTTTCGGGACTAAACTTGCCGTTTTTCTCCCAAGGTAATAAAAATCACGGCAACCTTGATAATATTAAAATATTATACTTACTATGTGCTTTGCTGGTTCAAAAATTAGGTTTGGTGATGTTTTGTAATTAATTAGCTATTCAAACCAATTTATTTGATTTTAACAAAGATAACCTTTAAAAATAACATTGTTATAACAATTTATACATAACTTTATAAATTTATCATCTTCGTCCATTTTTTTGACGTTTGTATCAATCATATTAAAAAACAATTGAAATCGCGATAGCCGTGAAACTGACTTTTCCCAATTTACAGCCATTTTGATTAAATTACGAAAATAAAACAACCGATTTTAGACGCATGGTTTTTAATTCTAATTTTATCTACCTACGTAAATTATGTTTGGTCCTGCAAAAAATAGTGTATATACCTCAGGACTAAACTTGGCTGTTTTAGTCCCTTGCATTTCTATTTCCCTCGCTCGCTACGCTCGCTCAGGAAACACTCATGCAGCGGGACTAAAACAGCCAGTTTAGTCCCTTGTATATAAATAACTATTATTTTATAATTAATTAAAACTTGTAAAAAGTGAGGACAGATTTTTTTTAATTTTAAAGATCATAAGAATATTAATTAAATATTCCATCAATCAATTTTTTAAAATATTGTACAGACTGGTAATGGAATACTTCACAGTTTTGGGCTGTACAATGATTGAAAAATAGGTTGATGAAATATTTAATTTTAAAAGCCTTACAAATATATCTTGCTTCCGTAAATTCCTTTAATATTTCTGAAAAACCTGGTAAAGTCGGAGACTTCTTATTTTAGTTTCAATGTATGCCATATTTAATTTTAGGATGTAGATATTTACAAAAACAGCGTCCGCGAAGATATTGAGAATTGGACAAAAGAACTAACATCACGAGACATACCAGACTGGTTAATTGTAGTAGTAGAAAACTATGATGGCAAGCGAGCAAACAAACTTTTGCCAAGAACAACAGTTTTAGACAAAATCAGAGCTGATTTTGCACCAAAACAAGGTAATTCATCGTTAATTAACTAGTTAATAATTACTTATCTCGTAACCTCTTATAGCATAGGTGTATAAGTGTTGATTTTTCTCCATCCTTTTTAACCTTTGCTAATTTCTTAGCTTGTGACCATCAAAGTTCTTTTTTGCTCAGTAGGTTTGCAATACAATTCATGCATTCGACGTTTTTCTCGGTCTACCTCTAGAGGTCTTTTTGTCTAAGCCCATTTCCCAGACTCCGAACCATCTAAGTTGTCAATTTTTTCTGATACTTTTTGTCTCTAGCCTTTTCCTTATTTCAACACTTTACTTTTGTCCAGTCTCGCTACACCCTCTATTTTTTTCAGTTTATTTTATATTTGTTCACTTTATTTTTTACTTCTTCAGTAAGAACCCATGATTTGCGCAAAAATTTGACAAATGTTTAAACAACTGCCTAGGCTGTCCTAATTAACGGATTTTAATTTTTCAAAATTCACTTGAAAGTTTCTATATGTGAATAAATTTTTAGTTTCTAAGGGCTTCATTTTAAGTTTTGCATAATTTTGAAAATTAGCTTTTTTTTTCAAAATCTGGATCGCAAAATTATTGTTCAAAACTATCAGACCGATTTTAATGAAATTTCTTGTGATGATTCAGCACACCATAAACTTTTCTTGGGCCAGTTTTGAAGGTCTTACGTATATTTTAAGTATCCGTTCAAAATTTTTGACATTGACCCTTTTAGAACCAAGCCACAGATATCATTCACAGTATACAAAACAAATGCCTAATACATTTTTACACATTTACATTTTTGTTTAACCTCGTACTATTCTACTTAATTAAGCATCCCCTAAGTCCAGGACTTGTGTGGGCTAGTAGTAGAGGGAACCACCGGCTTTAATTGACTTTCGAACCAATTTATAGGGAGCTTTACTTACGCCTTCGCCAAATTTCAATTATTAATTAACTGAAAAAGGCAAATCGGCGCCGCGGTGAGAATCGAACTCACGCTATTTGGGTAGTAAACTCGTCAAGTACGAGGTGGTAGTCCACTACACCAATCCTCCCATATAAAAAGTTACATTTAAAATATGTTTAAAAGATTACATTCAATAATTTAAAAATTCATCCAAATGATAAGTATTTAAAAATAAGGTTTTTGAAGGCTTTTTCAATATTTTCGTCAAAATTGGTATATAGGGTTTTTGGGGTTGCTGAAAGTGAATTTGATAATAGAAAAATTCTAAATCCACCCCCTAAAGAGTGGAGTTTTCGTGAAAATTGGTGTAATGGTTGCTGAAACGAAATCTGATTATAAAAAAAATCTAACTCCATCCTCAAAGGGGATTTTTTTCTAATTTCACCCCCTGAGGGGTGGAGGGTTTTTGAGGATACATGATCGGTTTCACTCTCGAAGTGAAAAAATTGTAGTATTTGTTATCAAAAAGGTAGATATTATCTTAAACTTAAACTTAAAAATGATTTCTTAAATGGTTTGTGAGGGGGTTAGTGTAAAGGACTTACTAAAAGTACTTTTTATTGTTTTATTGTTTATATTTCCCATAAAACAAACTCACAAAAAAAAACTATAATAACAAAGAAAGCTTTATTTAGACCAATTAGTTAGTGATCGATTTCATCCCATCATTTTTCCACTTTTTATAAAAATGTAAATAAAAAATTAAACAATTTTAATAAAAAACTAAAAACTCTTTACTACTAGGGCCAGATAATAGTTAAACTCCTATTTACTTAACACGTTCTCTCAGCTCTTTTCTGTGACTGCACAACCCAACGTTCCCACAAGTTTCCAAAAACTACTTTTTTACACCACTAAAACAACCTACGCATCTCGACAGACAGACAAAATAAACCTTCTTCGTGCCCGTTCTCGTAAAGACTGATATTTCCTGCAGTAACTTGTCGACTTTCGCCGCGTGCTGACTGCTGTATACTACCAGTACTAAAAACATAAGCCAAATATACGTGATTATTGGTTTCACCCCCGCTGATCGGTTTCACCCCGGTTGAGGGTACCTAATATTGATGATTTAATGAAATATTTACTAAATCATTGCAAAGGTTTAGAGTCTGTGGGAGTGGCTAAAAGTAAACATATTTTAGAAAAATCCAATGTTGTGTTAAATTTCGGTTCGAATTCGAAATTTAATCCAAATTTTAACAAACATTCCTTTGTTGTTAATTCTGTGAATCCAAATAATAATATTCTTTACAAATCCAATCATAATATTACACAGTGTCAGGAATTTCTTAAGCACAGTCCGGCTAAGCGCTATGATGTGGTCAAAGAATTGCATTTATATTTGAACTTTCTAAAGTCGACACACTGTTCGAAACTGTTCATCTAGAAATAGCTGCAAAAATTATAGATCAAACCATTCGATGCTTGATTTTGAAAATACTATAGCCTCTTCTAGTAGAAGTGGTATCCACTCAATGGAACACATTGTATGTTCCAACAATAGAGCTAGTAGCGCAGAAGAAAAGTTAAGTCTTTCAGCAACCGTAACTTCTTCAGCTTTATTATCAACAGTGTTGGTGAAGGTGAAAGTTTCTAGTGTTAGTTTTCACCCAGTACGTTGTCTGTTGGATTCTGGTATATGACGTCATTTATAACTCAAAAGTGTGTTAATAAATTAGGTCTTCACACAAAAAAGGAATTTATTTCGGTAACTGGCATAAAGGCCGATTCTCCAATAGTTTCAAATGGTTTAGGGCAATGCGTTATTAAACCTTATAGTAAGGATAGCTCTACCATTGCAGTAGAGGCTCATGTACTACCTCAGTTGGTTTCAAGCGTTCCTACAGATCCCTTGGAGTCCTCGATATGGCTTAATTTATTAAATTTACAGCTAGCAGATCCGTTTTACCAACGGTCAAGCAGTTTAGGGATGGTACTTGGCGTAGACATTTTTTCACAGTGGTGAAACCGAGGAAGGTTTACGGAGGGAAGGGGGAACCCATAGTTCTTGATACGGAATTTGATTGGGTAGTAATGGGAAAGATGTCAGGTTGTTTATCCCCTAAGATCTCATTGTTGACCATTATGGAACTATTTGATCTTAAAAAATTGTGGGTAACGGAACCGGTTCCTGAGAAGAACCATGTTCCTCCCAAAGACATTTTGTGTGAGCAGAAATTTGTAGTGTCTGTATCATGTATCATTGTAGTTTGGGTTAAGTTAGATGTGGTTTCCATTGGCATAGAGTAAGGGGGTCAAAGGTGGCAAAAACTAATATTTTTAAAGGTAACTCCTTTATTATTGATCGTTGGACACAGCTAAAAAGCAAATAAATCTATAGAAACAAGTATGAGGCGCTGTTTTTTTTTTACTGTTAGCCTTACAAAAATCTCGTTTTTTTTAGGAGATCGATGTATATCTGTGATAAGTTCTGGCAAAGTAGAGGCGAAATCGGCGGACTCTTGGAAATGCCTTGTGGGAAGAATACGGCATTTGCTCTTAGTAGCATATTCTAGGGCAGTTGCCCGACTGGAAGACCACGTGCGGCAGCAAAGGGAAAAGAGAAACGAACTAGGATGGAATTTTATGCAGTATTTTAAATTGCAGGTAAATTATAGTATCAAAACCTCTGTTCTGAACTGTTGTACCTCAAAACTAACTCAATTCAATAATTGTTATATATAACGGGAAAATTGAGGCTACACGATCACTAGAGTAATTTTTAACTCGCGTAATTTCGTCGAAGCTTCGCAAAGGTGGACCCTTATACTAAAGCAGCAGATGTATGAGTCACTGCAGGTTTTATTGAATTTCCAGTATAGGGGCGAAATACCTTTTATGACATATATAGTTTGATCAAAAATGTTAGGCTTGATAGATTTTTAAATGTTTGGCCTTAAATTGTTAGTTTTAATGTAAATAAGTAGAATATGCAAAAAAGTGATTACATCCAAAGTCGACAAAAATCGACCAGAAACCTACCGTGTGTTTATTCGTATTCAAAAAATACATTTTTTTTATTTTTGAAAAAAAAAAAAACATCAAAAAACGGTGGTCGCCATGATTCCGACCGTTTGAAACGAAGGAAGAAAAATAGAAAAAAACTGGATATTATTCAGTTTTGGTTGAATTTTGCGTTATTGTAAAAAAGTTTAAAATTAATATTACTTAAAATTATAATATCAAAAAAGTCCAAACGTTTTTATTGATAATACGAAATTTATATGTAAAATTTTAATACCTATTTTATTCGACAAAAAAATTTTAGTTACTTCACTACTACTAAATTTTAATGTATTTATTTCATTGTTCTTCAATTTCTGTCAATAAATCATGGGTGTTCATTCACAAACTATTTTGTGTAGCCTTTTAAGCTGTCTACTTTAAAAAAATATATTAAATTATATTAGTGTTAAAAATTAGGCATAAAAGTAAAAACCAATAAAAGTAAGAAAAAAAGTAAAAGAAAGTAAAATTATTCAAGAATTATTTTAAACATTAAAGAGTCATCAAAAATAAACGAAAAATATATTTAATAAAAAAAAATAGTCTTTGTATATACAGAGTGCGCCACTTAAAACTTTCCAGGCCTGTAACTTCTTTATTAATAAAGTTATAGAAAAGTACAAGGCATCGATTTGTAGATAATTTAATTACCTTTAGAACATGTTCTGTTCAAACAGTTAATAACTTTTTTAAAAATATTTTTACTGGAAAATTTTCTGGGTGAAACAATGTGATTTTCTTTGAATATTTTTTTTCCTTAAAGTTTACAAAATAGGTTTGGATCTAATTTAGTATTTTTCAGAAATCAGAAAAAAAGTGATTTTTTTATATTTTAGTTTTCGACTCCGTCTTTCGTTTTTTCAGGTTATGCCTTTTTTACCTCAACTGATTAAATACTAAGGTACTTAGGAAGCTGGAATTATGAATTACAAACCCAAGAAGTAATGGAAAATTGATACCAAAAAATTCTACTTAAAACATTTAAATTCTTTCAAATAAAATTAAATTAATCAGATTAGCCTTGTAAGGAAATAATTTTTCTTATTAATGACGTTTGTTATTTTTGTTATCAACTAAAACCTAAATTGTGTTTTCTTTACTCTGTTTATTGTTTTTGTGCGTTTTTGAATAAAAAAAAGTAGATCAGTAAGCGCGTACGCCCAAGACCAAACCAGACCAAAAAAACGGATCTTTTAAAACTCAAGAATATGAAGAAAGTTTGTAATAAATTCAAGAAAATGTCCAAAATATGGTAGAGTATATCAAATATAAATACTACTTTTTAATACTTCAATAAAAGTTATTTTTAATGGAAATAAAAAATTTAATTATGATAATACATTTTAACAACTCATTAAAAAACAACAAATTCAATTAATAATATAAGTGAAATAATAACAACTAGATATGGTTTTGTTGTATGGTGAACTACAAAATAATTCCAGATTAGCGCAAAGAGTTTTTAGTCAAAGATACCAAGAGCGGCGTATTCCAAACTACAAAACCTTTTCCACGATAATAAAGAACTTAAACAAATATGGTTCGTTTGTGAAACCAAAAAAAAAACAGACAAAAAAAGGATTACAAATGACCAAAATACAGCTGTGGTTTTGGGTGCTATTGTACTAATTACAAATTAAATTATTATTAACAATAAAACATCCTAATTTAAATATTGCTCAAAATTATGACCATTTTGAGCAATACAGAAATTATACCGCCGAATTAATTCCCCATTAGTCACCCTCAGGAGTACGTGTCTTTTTATTGAATGAATCACGAATTCGATTTTGAAGGTCGTTTAAGTCCTCAACTGGTGTTTCGAATACTTTATATTTTAAGTATCCCCACAAAAAAAAACATCGTTTGGGGTAAGGTCTGAAGATCTAGCAAAGTAATACTTAAAAATTCCGTTACCTCAGCTGAATTATGAGGAGGAGCCCCGTCCTGTTTCTGACAGCTAGAGGCACGTCCTCTAATAGTCCAGGCAAGTGATTTTGCAAAAAATTTACCAAACCATCAAACATTGGTGCTAAATCTTCTTTGGTGGCTCCTTTCTCGCGTCCATTTGGGGTTTCTGTCACTCCAGTAATGGCAATTATGCCGATTTACTTGGCCGTCGTTTCCAAAATTACTTTCATCTGTTCACATAACCTCTTGTTAAAAGTTAGGATTACCTACTCTTAAAACTGCCATGCAGGCGATAAAATTTAATCTAACTACATAAACGTTTGGCCATAGTTCTTGAACTAATATTATTTTAAAAGGGTGATATTTATTTCTTCTAAGAATTCTTTGAACTGGTGTGCATGAAATTTTGTTGTCCAAATGTATAGCCGAAATTGATGTATGAACATTTTCTTCAATAGCGCCCAAAACCACAGCTGCGTTTTCGTCATTTGTAATCCTTTTTTTTTTCTGTTTCTTTTTGGTTTCACAAACGAACCATATTCGCTTAAGTTCTTTATTAGCGTGGAAAAAGTTATGTGATCTGGAACACGCCGCTCTGGATATATTTGGCTATAAACTCTTTGCGCTAATCTGGAATTATTTTTTAGTTCACCGTACAATAAAATCATATCCACTTTTTCTGCATTCGTAAATTGTACGCAAAAAAATAAATGAAAATAGTAATTTATTCAATATTTTGAAAAAACTAAAATAATATTCAAGTTTAACTTCAGAACAAGACCACAAAAATGACAAATGTCATTATGAAGGGAAATTGTTACTTCCGAGTCATATCTGATAAAATTTAATTTAATTTAAATTTATGTACTTTTTAGGTAGATTTTTCTTTAAAGAAATTTTCTATTAAATGTTGAGTTTGTAAATTAAAATGTTTTCTATTTTAAACCCAACTGTTCAATCAGTTGGCGTGAAAAGGCAAAACCTGAAATAACGCAGTCCTGCGTCCTGACGGAGTCGAAAACTAAAATATTAAAAAAATATGTTTTTTCAAATTTCTGGAAAATTACTAAATCAAATCATAATGTATCATGCATCAAATTAAGGGTAATTAAATTGTCTATTTAGGCATGTATAAACTTTTTTTTAACTTTAAGAAAAAAAAATATTCAAAGAAAATCACTTTGTTTCTTCCAAAAAAAAAATTCCAGTAAAAATATTTTCAAAAAAGGTATGAACTATTCTAAAGAGAATGAAATCGTCTATAAATCGATGCCTTGCATTTTCGTATAACTTAATAAATAAAGAAGTTACATGCCTGGGGAGTTTTAAGTGGCGCACCCTGTATGTGTAGAACCATTAAAATTAAATAATATTTTTGGACCAAACTTAAATACGGGTTGATTTTTCGACAGCTTCATTATATTGCTTTAATCTGTTGTGGGTTAAATCTTCTTGTATTGTCTGTCCAGTTCCTTTCAATTGGATTCAGATATACTGATTTATAATTTTGTATTAAGGAGCTGTGCTACCTTTTCAAATATTAGTAATTTTTAGTTATATACTTGTTTTAACACTTCAAAATAGGAATATTTGTAGCAGCGTTAAAAACTACACGGTTAGTTGTATGCCGACATACCAATCTACACTATAGTATACAGGGTGTATTTGAAATAGCGTAGGAAATTTTAACAGGTGATTCTACATGACAAAATATGACAAAAAGTTCCTATAAACATATGTATAAAAATGCGTCATAAGGGAGCTACGCCCCTTTGAAATTCGCTAAAAAAATCGGTTTTTATTTAATAACTCAGGAACCCTTTGAGATATGTTAACGAGGTGTTGCACGTGAATTAATCCTAATAAGGCCCATCTTTGTATGTCATTTTCACGTACTTATTTAAACCAGGGGTGTGCGAAACGGGGGGGGCTTATCAGTTTTTTGTCCCAAACTTTTTTCTGTGTAACTTTTTTGCAATTTTATTTTTAAAATATGATTCCTCAGGTCAAAATACATAAAAAAGGTACTCTTGTTGTAATACTGTAGGATTAGCCGTTTTCGAGAAAAGTTCATTTGAAGGTGAAATTTCACGGTTCGAGGACGAAAAATTAAATACTAAAATGTCGAAAACCAAAATTTTAATGATGCAATGTTATTCTACATCAAAAACTAAGAAAAAAAGTTTCCATACATGTAGGTCGAAAAAACACTTTTAAAGCTACCATAGCCCTTTAAAAATGGTGCATATTTAGGAGACCATAGCTCCATTAGGATTGATTTTTGGAAGTACCTGTATATGAGGTTTTTTTCTTAGTTTTTAATGTACATTCGCCCTGCATCATTAAAATTTTGGTTTTCAACATTTTAGTATTTAATTTTTCGTCCTCGAACCGTGGAATTTCACCTTCAAATGAATTTTTCTCGAAAACGGTTAATCCTACAGTAATACAACAAGAGTATCTTTTTTATGTATTTTGACCTGAGGAATCATATTTCAAAAATAAAATTACAAAAAAGTTACACAGAAAAAAGTTTGGGATAAAAAACTGATAAGCCCCCCCCCCCCCGTTTCGCACACCCCTAGTTGAAATAAGTACATGAAAATAACACATAAAAACGGGCCTTGATAGGATTAGTTGACGTGCAAAACCTCGTTGATATATCTCAAAGGGTTCCTGAGTTATTAGGATTGATTTTTGGAAGTACCTGTATATGAGGTTTTTTCTTAGTTTTTAATGTACATTCGCCCTGCATCATTAAAATTTTGGTTTTCAACATTTTAATATTAAATTTTTCGTCCTCGAACCGTGGAATTTCACCTCAAATGAATTTTTCTCGAAAACGGTTAATCCTACAGTATTACAACAAGAGTACCTTTTTTATGTATTTTGACTTGAGGAATCATATTTCAAAAATAAAATTGCAAAAAAGTTACACAGAAAAAAGTTTGGGACAAAAAACTGATAAGCCCCCCCCCCCCGTTTCGCACACCCCTAGTTGAAATAAGTACATGAAAATAACACATAAAAACGGGCCTTGGTAGGATTAGTTGACGTGCAAAACCTCGTTGATATATCTCAAAGGGTTCCTGAGTTATTAAATAAAAACCGATTTTTTTAGCCACTTTCAAAGGGGCGTAGCTCCCTTATGACGCATTTTTAGACATGTTTATAGGTACTTTTTGTCATATTTTATGATGTAGAATCATCTGTTAAAATTTCCGACGCTATTTCAAATACACCGTGTATAGTATAATAATAATCATTTATTTATTGATACCTTAATTTATTGTAAGATTATAGAGAGGAATCTTCAATTCATGGTAACAGTAAAAAAAAAATAAAACTCTTCTCTCCATTTTTTTATTAAAACATTCACTTTTTAATTTTTAGGAGGAACTGGCTCAAGTTCTAGAAATGTTAGGTTTAAACGACGAGGCTTTAGTACAATATGACGAGTTGGATGCTCTATTTTCTCAATTCGTCGCGAACGGCATCACAAGCGAATGCGTTAGTTGGCTCAACAATTTTCAAAAAAGTCTGGAAAAATGGCAGGGACTCAAACTTGGACCTTCGGTGCTCTCTAAAAATCCATCCTTACTAGAGTTACGTGCTTATCTATTCGCCAAACAAGCTCACATGCTATTGCTCACAAATAAAGTTTGGGAGGTTAGTATTTTCAGTTTTTATGTAATAATAATAAGCTACAATTTTAGTGCTTACGATTTTTGAATTTATTTGTCTAGTCCGCAGCAAAAAATTAGGCAAAATTTAATATTTAGGAGCTGAATTTTCATACGAATTACGACTCTGGTTTCAACAATAATGTAGTTTAATAATAATTTCATATATCCGACACAAAAGATTTAGATTAGCAGAACTCAAAAAAAAAAAAAGGAAAAACGTAATTTCACAAAAATTTACGTACTCCTTCACTTCAGGCCGCGCTACTGGACCATCTAGTTGGCTTCGATATGACCCACTAGGGTCTGACAACGCTGGTATGTCAACATAAAAAAAATACTAAAAATAAAACTAAGAATTTGTTATTGTCAGTTTGACAGTTTTATATTTTGAGGCTAAATATTTGATTATAAAGTGGTGGAATATTTAAAAAATGTAGATGTATTTATAAAAATGGTATTGTTTCAATTTTGGCTTTAAATATCCTAGTGCTAAATATAAGATTTCTTAAAAAACAACACAAAACTACTCAAAAAAATTAAAATACATTTGTGCAAAATGCAATATTAATTTGCTTGAATCAAAGGAGATACTTTAATTTCATGTATGGCAATAAACTAATAAATTAAGTTAGGTACAGTTGCGATCTTTAAAAAGTACTACACCCAAAAATTGTACCATTTAAATCTAACTTGTCACTAAAGTCAATTGAGGACTTAACTAAGTCAGAGATATATAAAACTAAGTATAATAGTCATATGGTTTGAAACTTAATTTTTTCAAGTGTCGAATGTGTCAACATGCTATTACCATAGTCCGAATGTTAGTATTAGTTTTATTATATTTGCTGTTTTTGTAAAAAATAAATCTGACAATAAGAGTTTTTCTCTGATATCTTTTTGAAAATTTTGGATCACCCTAGTGTATACTAAGGACACTAGATCTGTGCCGTAGGTTTGGAACTAGAGTTTAAAGATTTGGTATATACGGGTATCAAATTCAAATTCGTAAAACCTCCTAATTTAAAGTATTACGTAAGAGAAAATATTTTTTTTAGCATTTCTGGGGTCCATTAGTTAATTAAAGATGTCATGGCCCACCTAGTTAAAAAAAATAAAAATAAAATTTGACATTTAAAATGTTTTCAGAAAAGTGTGCTAATTCCAAAAATGTGATACATTTAGATGTCAAACTAAGAATATGAAAGTTGACAGTACTCTCGGTGGTCAAAATGTTGTTTTATACAGTGCGCGTGAAGAGTACGAAACACTTGGATGGTGATTAAGTTGAGTTCCCAAGAATGAACAAAGCAAAAGATTTGAAGGTGATAGGGGAATCTCAACATCAGTGCCCCTCATTGGCCGTGTTCAAATTAGATGCGCATCGGTTTGTTTTGCAGACTGCAGACGCGACGATCCCCGAAACGGCTTCTATCCCTACTACTGCACTGGCGTTGAGATTCCCCTATCTCCTTCAAATATTTTGCTTCGTACATTCTTGGCCACTCAACTTAGTCGACGTGTTTCGTACTTTTCACGCGCGCTGTATGTTAAAAGTGACAACTGGATGTACGTGTATACACTTTTTGAATTTTTTACAATAAAAAAATTACATATTTTTCAATATCTTTGTCTGTTTACTTATGGCTTTTTTAGATGGCCTCAAGGTGCTTACCATTTCTACACACATGTACCAGAGAGCTATCAATTTTGGAACTCTCCGCCCCACCAGGTGCCATCTCTTGCTGGTTGTTTTTAGCCAGTATGGAAGTGCTGCAAACCTGCGATAAATTCAACCACGCTGACGAAATTAAGGAGTACTCGTTGCATACGGCCAGCCTCTGGGAGTACGCTAGTCAAAAGGTGGGAGTAAGAATATGGCAACGCCAAAAACTTGTAGTTAATAAAACCAATAAGGGTTCGTTTAAGTATTACTGTGCACACATAGGTGGGTTAGTGCCAGCGCGCTGCAGCGTTACGTCAGTCACTACATTTAGACGATAAACAAATACCGTGGTAATAAATACGGTATACCTAAATATTCACTAAATCAAGAGTGTTTACACATAATGAACAAAATAATTACCGAAAATATTACCATTCAGAAAAAAACAACACTACCTAGAAAACTTGCTGCTAATATTTAGCCTAGCGCTAACTACCGGTATTTATAAATTCCGACAGCAGTCTGTCTCTTTCGTTCAAGTTGTTTTAGAGAAAGAGAGAATGATTGAGAATTTATAAATACCGGTAGTTAGCGCTTTGTGTAAATGTAGTCATTCAAGTGTATAGGGTAATTTCTTTTTTCGCCTAAGTTTTGGCAATATCGGTACTTATAAATCTTCATCGTTTACACGGCGTTTGTCACGGCTGCTAAATATCGATTATTAACTCTTACAAAAAAACAATGCTTCTTTAGCCCGTACTTGAAACAAAACATATACATACAATCTTAAACCTAAAAAACTCAAATTCTTGCGGAATAGACAACTTTCCGGTATCAATTAAAAAAAAATGCGCGAAAAAAAATTCCAAAACCTTTATGTTATTTAATAAATCTTTGTTTTGCCGAAGGCTGTTTTCCCACTTATTTAAAAACTTCAAAAGTCGTTTGTATCTTTAAAAAAAAGTCCAAACCATAGACCTATATCGCTATTATCCGTTTTTTCTAAAGTTATTGAAAAATTGTTTGTATCTCGCCTAGTAAATTTTCTAAATGAAAATAATGTTCTTTCTGAGCAACAACATGGATTTACCCAAGGTAGGTCAACTGTAACTGCACTTATTGAAACTTTAGAATATATTTACGAAAATATGGAAAATAAAAACAACATTATGGCACTAGTACTTGATCTGTCAAAAGCAATTGATTGTGTAGACCCAGATGTACTGGACCAATATGGAATTCGCGGTAAAGCAAAAAAATTTATAATGTCATTCATAAGACACCGAAAACAATTTATACTCTTCTTGGGTGAATTGTCGGAGGAACTTGAGGCAGACATAGGCGTAGCACAGGGCAGCGTCATGGGTCCTGCATTTTTTTTAATCTATTCGGATGACCTAAAATATTATTTAAATTTATTTTATCGTTCATTCGCTGACGATATTTTAATGTTAGCAGCTAACAAAAATGACTGTGCAGCTCAGCTTAAAAATAATCTAGATATAGTAGCAAAATATTTTGAAAGCAACAAGCTAGTTCTAAACCAAGAAAAAACTGTTTCAATAGAATTTCACCGAAGAAATGCAAGTTATGACAGGAGCCCCTTAATAAAACTTAACAAAAAATCCATTCAGCAAGTCTCCTGTTCAGAATTACTGGGTGTTCATTTTGACATGACTTTATCATGGAAAAATCACGTGGATTACGTTTACAAAAAGTACGCCAGTTATTGCTTTGCATTGAAAAGGTTGCGCCAAATTGCTGATCCACATATTGTCAAAACATTCTATTATTCAAAATTTATATCTATTATACGTTATGCTATAATAGTTTAGGGCAATTGCTCGACAGTTGGTAGAATATTTGCACTTCAAAAAAGGGCCATTCGCTGTATGTATAATATCCCTTTTAACTGTTCATGTAGTGACACTTTTATTGAGGAAAAAATATTTATTATATTATTATATTTCCATCACTATATATTTTCGAAGTCCTAAAATATATCAAAACGAAATTAGACCAATTTATTCTCCTAAACGAAAATCATGACTATGAAACTAGACATGGTGGTGAATATCCTATTCACCGTCTTAGACTATATGAAAATAGCATTTTTTACCTTGGAGCACAATTATACAATAAACTGCCACTTACTATTAAAAATCTGTCATATTTAAAGTTTGTTGGAAAAGTTAAAAGGGAACGTTCAAGTATTTTGGATCCCCCTGTAACGCTATTTTCCTATACCATTAACATGGGCGTAACATTCCAAAATCCAATCCAATCCTTTTACACGGTTGATTTATTTCTAGCATTTAATATTACAAAATATATTTAAATTACCTGTTATTTTTTTATGCTTCCACTAAAGAAGAAACTGACAGTGTACCTGATATTGTCATGTACACTGATGGTTCAAAGACAACTGAAGGATCAGGTGCAGGAGTTTTCTGCCCTGATCTAGAGTTAGAAATAAGCATTTCCCTTGGCAAGCATGCCTCGGTCTTTCAGGCAGAGGTCATAGGCATAACAAATGCTGCGAGAACTATTTCTGAAAGGGAAATCAGTAATAGAAGAATAACTATTCTTACGGATAGCAAAGCTTCCATACTAGCAATCAAGTCTTTCAAAATTACTTCAAAGCTAGTTTTGGAATGTCACCAATCCCTGGAGGAAGCGGCAGTTTCTAATACTGTTACACTCTCATGGGTAAAGTGGCATAATGGAAATGTAGGCAATGAAGAAGCTGATAGATTGGCACGAGCAGGCTCAGGCTCTGTACCTATTGGTCCAGAGCCCATAATCCCTGTATCTGTCGCTTTTAAAACAGCTCTCATTAATCAAGAAACCCACATAAAACACACCCGTAATTGGATTACGAGAAACGACTGTAAACATGCAAGAGCAGCCCTTCCCACTCCGTGTGAAAAGACAGCACGCTTTTGTATGCAACTAAAAAGGGATAACCTAAGACAGTTTGCAAGCATCGTAACAGGTCACTGCAAACTAAATAAGCATCTTAACATCATGGGGCAGCCAGTCGACCCCATCTGTAGAGGATGCTACATGGAAGAGGAAACAATGGAACATGTGTTGTCACTGTCCAGCGTTAGCCTTAATAAGAGGGTCCATGCTAGACGAGTACTGGCTCGACATGGCCGGTATAAGCAGCATCACTCCCAGACATCTTCTTAGATATATTCAAAGAATTGGATGGCTGAGAGGCTAAATTGCTGCGACCAAAGGGAGGTAGTACAATGGGCCCAGCTAAGTGGCCTAAGTGCGTGTAGATAAAAAAACCTACCCTCCACCCTAATAACCATAACCATAACCATACCTGTTATTTTTTTGACATATCCTATATCTGTAAAAAGATCTTCTGGATGAATATATTATTATTATTATTATTATTATTATATGATTAAAGACTCTTACGGCTTGGTTTACCTGTCTTTCCGAAAGAAGAAGTCGTGGGGACCTTATCTACACTACACATTTAAATTAACTTTTTACTCGTAATTTGGACAATACCAGACGTGGTCATACATTAAAACTTTCACGTGAACTTTTTTTTACCACTATCAGGCAATATTTTCTACCTAATCGTGTAGAACTTTCTGACTGAATCAACTATCTCCGCCTCATCAGTAATTTCTTTTAAAAATCGTTATGATGGTAGACCTCAAACTTTAATTTTATATTAAATGTTTCAATTTTTATATTTCATATTATTTATTTTTATTTGTAATAATACTTGGGTGTAATAGGCATTAATGTATCTACCTTTTTGTACTAATAATATAAAAAAAACAAAGGTCAAATACCCTTTTCGAAACCATTTTATTCCCATGTATTTTGAGGTGCTGAATCCGAATTTGAGGTCAAAATGGCACCTCATACGATTATTTTTCGAGATAACCTCAAAAAACGTCATTATTGAATATGAAAATAACTAATCAGATAGGGTGCTGTTTTGACTTCATATTCGGGTTTAACGCCTCAAAATACATAGGAATACAATGGTCCCCATAAAAGTTTTTGACCTTTTTCTTTAGTTTCTGTGGCCCAACATGTAGCCACAAAAAAGAGAAGGCCAAGATTTTTTTTAAAGACCATTTGAGATCAAAACAGCATCTCGTCCGATTAGTTTTGGATATAACCTCCAAAAAACTTATTTTCTGGTATAACGAGTATAACGTTTTTGAGGTTATCTAGAAAACTAATCGTATGAGGTGCTATTTTGACCTGAAATTTGGATTCAGCACCTCAAAATACAAAGGAATACAATGGTTTCGAAAAGGATATTTTTTGTGTGGCTGTGTAATAATAACAGTGTACTTTTGGACCCTGATGTGCTTTTCTTTTCAGTATAAAGTTTCTTCGTTGATTCTGTTCTCCCAAAATATGTTATTTATTTATATATTTTTATAGTTACGAGATTTGGGAGAGCTATGCGGATTAATGCCTGGAGGAGCGCCAACATCAGAACAACTGCACATAGTGGTAGGCTTATCTGCTGGAATGGGAGATAATCCAGGGCCACCTAACAATCCGTCACCTACGGATATTCTTAAGTTAGCTCTGTGCCATCAGGATGTGTTTAACAAAAGATATTTGGTAAGTTTGAATGTTTTTTAATATTTTTTTTTTATTTTCTACAAGGCGGGTAAAGTTTTATTTATGTGACTTAGATTTTTACACTGTAGTATGACGTTTTGTCATATGACAGGTATGGGGCGTTTTTACAAGACTGACATAAAATTGATTGATTGATTGATTGATTTTTGGAAGTACCAGTATATGACCTTTTTTTCTTAGTTTTTAATGTAAATTTACCCTGCATGATTGATTGATTTTTGGAAGTACCAGTATATGAGCTTTTTTTCTTAGTTTTTAATGTAAATTTATGATTGAAATTTCGGTTTTCAACATTTTAGTAATTAATTTGTCGTCCTGGTACCGTGAAATTTCACCTTCAAATTAATTTTTCTCGAAAACGGTTAGTCCTACAGTGTTACAACAAGGGTACCTTTTTTATGTATTTTGACCTGAGGGATAATATACCAAAAATAAACTAGCAAAAAAGTTACACAGAAAAAAGTTTGGGACAAAAAACTGATGAGATCCCCCCGTTTCGCACACCCCTGGTTAAAATAAGTACATGAAAATAACATACGAAGATGGCCCTTATTAATATTAGTTCACGTGCAAAACCTCATTGCTATATCTCAAAGGGTTCCTGAGTTATTAAATAAAAACCGAATTTTTTGCCACTTTCAAAGGGGCCTAGCTACCTTACGACGCATTTTTAAATATATGTTTTTAGAAAAATTTTGTCATATTTTCTGATGTAGAATCACTCCTTAAAATTTCGGACCCTATTTCAAATACACTGTGTAAAATATGTATAATAAATAAATTACTGTTACTATTACTACTGTTACTATTGCTATTACTACAAAAAAGTTACTAAAACTGTTTTACAATTAAGCTTATTTTAACACGAAAACCAAAACTACAAAAACGTAATTATGAAACGCAAATAAATAAAAATCTAAAAGGCTTTCAATCTCGCTCGTAGATATGTTTGCCATCTGACAGGTTATTGACCAAAAACCGTCAGATCGCGAAAATAAAATACGAAAAAGCTCGTTAAAACTACAGAGTGTCACAGGATTGGTCCTTATTTAAAAAATATTTTTAAGGACCACCCTAATGTGAACTTATATTACGCAAAATCAATGCAAAAAAATAAAAGTATTTTGTTCCTAAAATTATTTACAGGAGCTGGCAGAACTGGCTATGGGAACTTATAAACACATCGGCCGCTTACGGTCGGCAAGACTAGTAGGCCGTGACGTAGCTTCCTTCTACATGCTTTTAGGTGAAACCCAGAAATCCGCTGCGTTTCTAGGCGACCTAGTCCGAACTTTGGAGCAGGATGGCTGGCATGAACTCGCTGCGCAAACTCAAATAGAACTTGCAGAGTGTCACAAAAGGGCAAACAACACTAGAAAACTGGTCCGGTCCTGTGCTTCAGTTTCTGCAGCTCTGGAGATCGACACTCTCATCCGTTGGACCTATTTCGATGATATGTGTCGATCTATGGAGCAACTAGATAAACCTTTGGTAGTGCCTTTCGATAATATAATCAAATTAGTCAGTGTTAGCTTAAAAAACGACAGTGTTATCGTACAAGACAGCAATATTAATGTAGAATTAGCCATTGAATCGAATTTTCCCAAAGAGATTTTGTGTTCGAATTTTGTAGTCTCGTTGGAATTAGAAGTGGAAAAACCGATCAAAGATGTGAAGAATTGCAAAGGTAATTAGATTCAAAAAGTATATGCGACGTTTAACGCGCAAGGGAGTTTAATGTGATGAAAGTAATTTTTCCTACGACCTAGTTAGTAGTTAGTGCCTATTTTCCACCCGTTGCCTACGATAACGGTTGGAAAGTGACAATCAGCTGATTTTGACATATCCGCTGTCAAAAAATTAGTAAACGTCAAACACAACCTCAAATTGAGAAACTAATTTTAAGATAATTTTTGCTTTATTTATGGTTAGGTGTTAAAAAAAGTCCCTGGAAAAATAGTATACGTACCTCGACGAAAACCATTTCAGTAGTACTGAGTACACATCGAGTGCTTTTGTTACTCGGCTGCGCCTTGTAAAAAAAACACTCTCGTACACTAAAAACTAGGTTCGCGTACTCGGTGCGTAATATACTATTGCAGAAGAGCATTTTAAATTTCAATACAATTTCTTCAGGATCCAAGTGCATCAGGGAAAAACATTTTTGTACATATGCGTGTAGTATCGCGTTAAAACCTTTTTAAATGGTCAAAATATTTTCGTGAAAATTGGTATATGGGGGTTTTTAAGGTAACTGAATCTGATAATAAAAAAAAACTAAATCCACCCCCAGAGAGCGGGGGTAATTAATTTTAAATATTTACATTACTTTCGTGAATATTGATATATAGGTAGGGATTTTTGAGGTGGCTTAAGCTGAATCTTATAATTAAACAATTCCATCCCCTGAAGGGCGGGGGGAAATTTTCTTAAAAATGGGTTGTTTTGTTTAGCGTATGGCATTGTTGCCGGGGAGACCCACCGTAGTGGGTAGTTCCGGCGCCTGTTGCATCTTTAACCCTGTTTTAGGTAGTTAGTAGCGATGCCTACTAACCCAGGAGGACCGACGGCTTTATGTGCCCTCCGAAGCACATGGTTACGGTGGAATTTTTATTTGAAAAATGGGTAAAAAGGGGTTTCAGGTCGCTATATATGAATCTTGGAATATTTTTTTTTCTAAATCTAAAAATACGACCTTGAACTGTTATTTTGACAAGTTTGCAGATTGGTGTTGTGTCAGGGACCACCTATACCAAATTTCATGTTTCTAGATCTAGACGTTTAAAAGTTAGAAAATTATGACCTTGAAATGTCATTTTGCAGGTGCGTAGATTGGCCTTGTTTCAGAGACCACCCATAGCAAATTTCATGTTTCTAGGCCTAAGCGTTTTAAAGTTAGCAAAATATGACCTTGAACTCTCATTTTTACCGTTGCGTAGATTGGTCTTGTTTCAGAGACCACCTATACCAAATTTCATGATTCTAGGTCTAGGCGTTTAAAAGTTAGCAAAGTATAACCTTGAAATGTAATTTTAACAGGTGCGTAGATTGGTCTTGTTTCAGGGGTGTAACAGGTCAAAATAACGGGGCACTCGGGGTTGCGTGGATCAGGATTATATAGTAAAACAGATAAGATTGGTAATTTATGTACGGTATATTCAAAATTAATTCAATCTAAAAATACAAAAAAGAGGCATCAGTATTTGCAATTCAGGCAAATATGATAGGAAATTATATAAAATTATTAAAAAGTACATACCTAAAAATACACTGGTAAAATATTAAAAACCATTTAGGCGCAATTTAAATCGAACATAGAATTAGACCTTTTGACTGGCGGCACACAACTGAACTGAAATAAACGCGATAGGCGCGGAGAGGGTCACACTGAAGTTTTTTGCATGAAAATGCAAAAAACTACAGTTGATATTAACGGTTGGGTATAAAGCGGGAATATTTGAATTTAATAATTAAGTAAGTTTACCCAATATTTTATGGTGTTACAACTGCTCCCGAACTCCTTTGTTTGGTTATAAAGTTTAATAATCAAATAGAGGGGTTGTAAAGCTTTAAATGGCTAGCGTGAAACATACCTCTTTCAAGCAAAGATATCGGGTCTTCTAAAAGAAAAGTTGCATCTCCCAGTTTCTTTTTCACGCGGTAGGGACCTTCAAATAAAAGCATAAACTTTTTTGTTTGTTTTTTTAAGTTAGAAGAAATTGGATTCGCGCGTAACAAAACCTTATCATCTTCTTTAAATGGTACATAAGGTCGTCCTGGATGCTTGGCCCTACGCCGCGCGGCCTTTCCTAGTAGCGTCTCCCTAGCTAAGAACATCTTAATGTGGTTGTTTTTATGTTCGGGTGGTTCCGGAACGTCTAAAAGCGACAAAATCGGCTTTGGAGTTTCTCCAGTTTGTAACTCCAGTGGAGAAAACCCAGTGGACTCATGGGTAACATTGTTCAAAAACTCCACAAAATTGGGAATCTCCAAAGCCCACCTTGTGTGCTTTTCGTGACAATACACACGAAATAAGCGTCCTAGCTCCTTCATTATCCTTTCGGCCGGATTAGCGGCTGCATGGCGGACGGAACAGTGAACATTTTTTATATTTAACTGCCTTAACTCTTCTACCCACAGGTCAGAGGTGAATTGTGACCCGTGGTCGGTTAAAAGGGCTACAGGCTTGGAAAATCTAGGAAAATGTTCCGTTTTTAGCCTACGTAGTACCGCTTCTGTCGTGGCTTTTTTTAAAGGATATAGAGACACAAATTTCGTGAAGACATCCACAACCACCGCGATGTAAGAAACTCCCCCCACTGATGCAGGTAACTGGCCATAAAGGTCAAGGGCCAGCAACTCATTTGGGGCGCTAGGTACAATGCTTTGCATGGGAGGCTGAGGCAAAGGACCGGACTTAGCCCGCTGGCAAATGTCGCATGTTTTAAGAATTTTTTTAACATGAGCCTGCAATCTTTTGCACCAAACCTCCCGACGCAAAGCGCACCAGGTTTTATAAATGCCAAAGTGGCCAATAGCCAGGTGGAAAATATTAACAATATCCTCAATCTGAGATTTTGGAATACAAATATAAACATTACTAAATTCCCCCCTATTTAAAAAAAGGATATTTTTATGAATTAAATATATTTGATGTTCTTTCGCGTGGGGATTTCGCAAATTAGTTATTATGTGTGATAATTTTGGGTCTTCCCTTTGCCTGACGGGCAACTCTGCTAAAAAACTATTAATTTTTATGTTTATCTCACGATTTTCGGTAATAGCTAAAATTTTAAATACCTTTTCTGGAGGTGATGCCACACGAGGTGCAGGATGTCTAGACAATATATCCGGGATGATATTAGCCTTACCCGAGATATGGGTAACAGTATAGTCAAATTCTTGAAGTGCCAAAATCCATCTCGTGATACGTGCCGAAAGTAGCCTACATGATTGCAAATAAATTAGAGATTTGCAATCACTTAAAATTTCAAAATGTCGACCAAGTAAGTAAACTCGCCATTTATTTAGTGCCCAAACGACGGAGAGTGCCTCCTTTTCTGGGATGCTATAGCGACGCTCCCGATCCTGCAAAAGGCGGCTTGCATACGCAATTATATGCTTTTTATTGTTTACCCTTTGCCATAAGGTAGCACCTAAAGCAAAATCACAGCTGTCTGTTTGAACATAATATTTAGCTGAGTGGTCAGGGTGGTATAGCAAGGTTTCTTTACATATGATTTCTTTTAAAGCTTTGAACGCGTTTGCTTGTTGATAAGTCCATGACCATTTATTATTATTTCGCAATAATGATACTAAAGGTTCGGATAAAGCTGCGAAATTTGGACAAAATGCCCGGTCATAATTACACAAACCAAGAAAAGCTTGGAGAGCTTTTTTGTCTTTAGGTACGGGAAACTCTGTCACAGCTTGCACACGGTCGTGATCTGTTTTTAAGCCTTTCTCTGACAAAACATAACCCAGAAATTTTATTTCTTTACTAGCAAAAGCACATTTTTTAAATTTAAATGTAAACCCTGCATCACTTAACCTCCTTAATACCCTATCAAGGTGGGTTAAATGTTCTGCAAAACTACGTGAGAAAATCAAGATGTCATCAACGTAACAACGCACGAAACCGCGAAAATCAGGGCCCAGAATCAGATCCAAAGCTCTACTAAATGAGGAGACTGCTGTCTTTAAACCGAACGGAAGAACGGTAAACTGATAGCAGCGCCCGTTAATGGTAAACCCTGTAAATTTTTTATGTAGTGGATTTAACGGAATTTGGTGATACGAGTTTGTCAAATCCAAACTACTAAAAAAACAGGTATTATCAATAACATGCAGCAAATCGTCTGCGCATTGTGTAGTTTCTGAATCCGACTCGGTAACCCTATTTAGACGCCGTGCGTCTAAACAAACCCTTACAGTGGAATCCTTTTTTACCACGGTTAAAAGCGGTGAACAAAAAGGGGTATTACTTCTTTCGATGATACCTGACTGTTCCATTTTGTCAATTTCCGCCTGCACCGCCTTCCGGTGGGCATACGGAATGGGGTATGGCTTTACGTGAAAAGGAGTTTCATCTGTTACGTTGATGTCATGAAAATATTCGGTAGTTCTACCAGGAATTTCCGAAAAAGCGTGCTTATGTTCTAATAATAATTTTAAAAGCGCCGCCTTTTGGTCAGAATTCAACTCAGATTCCGCAACCACAGATTCCAACTCCGCCACATTTTCTCCTAAAGTTTCATTAGCATGAACCTCTAGGGAATTTCTATTAATGGCTTGTATTTTGAACTTTGGAGGTTCTATTGGCGAGAAATCATGATTAAATTCTGTTTCCTTTATTTCTAAATTATATTCTGGCAAAAAAATGGTACTATTTTTTAGATCAAATCTTGCCTGAACTAACCGTAACCAGTCTATTCCGATTATAACAGGATACGCCAGTTCCGGAATAAGCAAAAATTCATGTTCAAAAATAATATCATTAATTTTAAAAGGTAATAAAACTTGGTGGGTAATTGTGCGACGGGCGCCACGGAATGCTCCCGTGACCCGCACTTCACTAACAGAAAAACTAGGTATGGACTTATCAAAAAGCTGAATCTGATCCCAAACGGATGCTGATACAGCACAGATATCTGATCCGGTATCTAAAAGGGTGGGAAATTGTATATCGCAAATTGAAATTAACATTACGGGAGAATGATAATATTCGGTATGAACAAAATCGCCTAGATCGTTAATTAGACTATCTTTAGGATTGTTTTCAATATTTATTACTTTTGACAGAATTTTATTTTTATTTTGATTGTTTGCCCCTTTTGACAGGACCGTGACACTCGGGCACCGTGACACGGTTTTTAGTTTTCCGCCGAAGGCTTGTTAAAACTTACATGGCGACTAGGACTACTTGGCCTACTATTAGGACGAAAAGGACTTGTGGGACGATTACCATGGGAAAAATCTTTTGTTCTATCTGTCCAATTTCTGTCAGACATCCTGCTCTCCGTGTGTAGCACCTCCTTGCGGTTTCCTAAAAAATTTGAACTATTATTAGCTTCATAAAAATCCGCTTGGCGAAGCCTATCTAAGGCTTCGTCAATCGTATTAGCACCAATTAAACAAGCAGCAATCATTGGTGGGAAACCCCTTCCAATAATTGAAATTAGTACACTTGTGGTGTAAGGAGGCTGAATATATTTTGACTTTGTAAAAAGTTTTAAAAAATACTCCACAAATGTGCCAGAGACGTATTTAGAAATTTCTAACTCAAAACGAGTCTGAGATTGTCTATTAGCGCTCCAAAATTGGTTTAAAAAAGCCAATTTAAATTGTTCAAAGCTATGAAAACTATTCAAAAAAGCATTTGCCCAAGGCCCTGCATCCAGGATCAACGAATCTGCCAAATAAAATTTAAATAGTTGAAAAGATATGTTTGACATATTTTGAATTAGTTCCAGCTGTTGAATATATTCAACAGGATGGATTGTATTATCATTTTTAAACTTAGGGATATATTTTAAATCAAAATTGTGAGCCATACCAGTGTGTAAACTCGGTTGAAAAGTATTTGAAAAATTATTAGGCCCAAGCCCATAACCACAATTTAAATTATTTCCTAAACGGTTATTAAAATTATAATCTAAATTTTTATGAACTATATTATGCTTAAAACTAGGTAAATTTTGTGGCGAAAAATTTTTATTATGTGGAACGGTGTTCCTCACAGTTGGTAAATTTCTTCCAAAACGTACGAACTCATTATAATTATTATTTTGATTACTAATTAATTGTTCATAATTATTACGATTTGAGCTAAGTACTGCCCTGTCATACTTATCCACGGTTGTAGCAGCTTCACGCTGGTCGAGAAATGTGTGCGCAAGCAGCTCGCAGATTAACGGCGCCTCCGCTTCGCCATCATTTGGCACTGAGTGGGGTCGGCGCAGGTCAGATGCGCCGTAAACAGTTGCTTCAACAGCACTTGACGGTGACGATGGCCGGACCTCTCGATTTCTCTGCTGTCCTGCTCCCCGCGGTACGGCTCCCTGGCTGCGAAACCTCTCCAACGGATCACTTGGTGAAGCGTCACGACGTACCGTGGCGGTTAGCTCTGGATCGAGCACTGGTGGGACATCTGGATACGCATGCGCACCTTCATTCTGCGCTGGGCTGTGTTGGTTGAGGGTTTCCTCTGGCTCGTGGAGTGGCGGATTACCTTGCGGTAGCCCTTCGCCCCTCTGCGTCAGTGATCCTTGCAGCAACTGCTGCTAGTGCTGCCATCTGGTGGTCATTTTGGGCGTTACCGGTGGCGGTGTCCTCGTGATACGTCCCATCAAATTCCAATCTTATCAATAATCAAGTCCAAAAAATATATACAAAACTGACCTTGCCACGCGTAAGGGTGACAAAAAGTTGACCTTGCCCCACGTTGGTAGCCAAAAAGTTGTAACAGGTCAAAATAACGGGGCACTCGGGGTTGCGTGGATCAGGATTATATAGTAAAACAGATAAGATTGGTAATTTATGTACGGTATATTCAAAATTAATTCAATCTAAAAATACAAAAAAGAGGCATCAGTATTTGCAATTCAGGCAAATATGATAGGAAATTATATAAAATTATTAAAAAGTACATACCTAAAAATACACTGGTAAAATATTAAAAACCATTTAGGCGCAATTTAAATCGAACATAGAATTAGACCTTTTGACTGGCGGCACACAACTGAACTGAAATAAACGCGATAGGCGCGGAGAGGGTCACACTGAAGTTTTTTGCATGAAAATGCAAAAAACTACAGTTGATATTAACGGTTGGGTATAAAGCGGGAATATTTGAATTTAATAATTAAGTAAGTTTACCCAATATTTTATGGTGTTACAGGGGCTACCCATACTAAATTTCATGTTTCTAGGTCAAAGCGTTTAAAAGTTAGCAAAATATCACCTTGAACTGTCATTTTGACATTTGCGTAGATTGGTCTTGTTTCAGGGACCACACATGCCAAATTTCCTGTTTCCAGATCAAAGCGTTTAAAGGTTAGCAATGATAGTTCAGAGTCCAAAGTATTTACGTATTGCAACTATTTCGTTTAAAACTTTATTTTACTATTTTTAATTTACTGTTAAAGTAGCAAAAACAAGTCCGGGACATGGCATTTTTAGTGATTTCTTGACATAAAAAATATCACAATATCCACAAAAAGACACTTATGTTAACCAAATCTATGGCGCCAAACTAACAAAACATTAGCGTTTCCAATATTAGAAAAATTTAAAAAAGAAAATTTTAAAAACTTGGACTGAAGTTCCAGACAGCCCAGTTTTTTAACAGAATGACCAAACAAATTTTATTTTTTTATTAACTTTGTCATCTTGTCTGCAAATTATAAAGTCCCTATTCTCACCGATATAATGTTTTTCTGTATTATAAGGGCCGGACCTAGGTACATAAACATTCTGAAGTACTAAAAAACATCCCTAATTTTTTTTCTGACGTTTAGTTTGGTTGTGGGAAATTATTTTTAAATATTTTTAATATTTTCTTTAAAATTAATGTATGGGAGTTTTTAAGGTCGCTGGAACTGAATCTGTTCATACAATATTTTTTAGTGAAAATTGCTATACACGGTTTTTTAGGTTGCTGAACTCAGTTTTGGAATAAATATTTTCTTACTCCATCCCCTGGGGGTAAAAAGCAATAATTTTTAATTTTTGGGTTGAATCTGTTTTAACTTCATCTTTGCAGGGCAGGGTTAATAATTTCCAAACGATTACAGTATTTTCGTAAGAATTGGCATACAGTGGGTTAGGCTAAATGTGACACCCAGGGTAATTGTGACATGTCCTGTTATAATTCTTCTAAACAAGTTTAAATCGAATCGAAATTTTACGCGAAATATTTAATACTGTCAAAAACCTAATGCCAGGGTTGGATTGGATATAAACTTGTTTAGAAGAATTATAACAGGACATGTCACAATTACCCTGGGTGTCACATTTAGCCTAACCCACTGTATGCCAATTCTTAGGGGTTTCCGAGGTCGCTTAAACCGTTTCTGGTCCAAAACCACCACCCCTCGGGGTGGTGCGTTGTCCGGTAATTCTTGTAAAAATCGGGCCAAATAACCTATTTTTAAAAGGGTTATATCTAAAGAAAGGGATGTTAGAGGCGGGGCCGAATTTAGAGGGAAGCTTCCCCGGGACCCGGGTTCGAGGAGTGCCGACGTCGACAGTTTATTTTATTTAATACAAATATGCGAATTCTTTCTAAGTAGACCATAGACCTTCAAATTCGTAATAATTTTCGCCTTGGCACTAGGGCTTTTAACGAGGCTTTTAACATTTTTTTACAGTATTAAATTAACATAAATTAACAGAATTCGTAAAAATGTCGCCTGCGTCATGGTGTTTGTAAAACTTAACGTCAAATAAAAAAATCGCCTGAGGTGCTAGAGCTTTCTTGCATTTTTATGAAACTTTGAATTGCAACACTGATTTAAAATTAAAATACACCATAAAATTCTTTTCCCCGGGACTTCGACTGGCTCGGTCAGGCCCTGGCTAAAGATAGAGTGCTGTAGAATGAGGATTTAAAATGGAAGATTTCCGCTTTTTTTTTCCAAATATTTTGTCATAAAATGCCTAAAATTTTAGGCAAATTTTATGACAATTTAAATTGTCATAAAATTATAAAAAAAATCTGAAAATTTTCGGTGGGAGCCCTGCAAATGCTAGTAACTCTCCCATTGATAGGGTTTGCAGTATTTCAAATTCATTAGATTTAGATTTTTTTGTTAATTTTAATGTTTTTAAAAGCTATTAAGTGATACTATTTTAGTTATATGTATATTTGTATTTATTTTGTGATATGTATTTGTCTTTAAATTGGTATAACCGTAAATAAATTTCTATTCTATTCCGTAAGCGGAAACGAAAACCCTTACAGTATATAGCACATTTCGTAAGCGAATAGCGGTATATGACACGTACAGTAAGGATTTTATTTTTAGCTGAATCAACAAAATAATACACAATTTACTAAAAAATATTAAATTTTTATATGAAAATTAAATTATTGAATGTAAATTATTGTTTTTTTTTATTAAAATGTTTGGTTATTATGTAATTTATAAAAAAATATGAATGTATAAAACTTCAGTCGTAGAAGAATTACAGGGCGTTATTTATAAAGCTACCAATTTGAAATTGATACTATTGATTATAGACCCAATAAGCTTATTATCTGACTAAACAAAACTTTTTAACTAGCTTTTCTTTTGTTGTTTGTTATTAAGGCCATATGAAACTGAATTTTAATAATGGACTTTAGTTAAAACCTCTAAAATATGAAAAAACTGTTGCTTTTTCTTTAACGTTCAATACTTTCTGTAACTAATAACGTTATTTTTAAGACAACAAATGGTTTAAAAATGGTTATTTTTAAAAACAGTGTATGAGTAAAAAGCAAGTAGATAAAGCATGCTGTGACATTTTACTAGATATCGTAAAATGACACTTCACTTTGTCAGTGGATTAAATAACTTTGAAAATTTAGTTTTTTTATTTATGAATCAGAAAAGTATAGTAATTGTAATAAATAAATAAATATTTAGAAAAATTAAATAATATCATATATTAGAAAGTTAGTTTGGTTTGGTGAAAAATTAATATTCAGTGAGTAGTTTTAACATTTTAACTTGGAAAAAAAGTGCAGTTTTACTTAAATTTCGGTTTTATTTGTCTCAGAAGCCAAGAGCTACAAGAGATAATATCTACAATGAACTAAATTATATTTCTAATAGAATTAGTTTATTAATTTTTAGTAATTAATTTATTGTGTAGACCTTATTTTTATTAAAATTCCTAAAAAGTTCAAAAACTACAAGTTCCATGGATCCATTCAAATTATGCTGGTTTTTGGTGAAATTTAGAAACAATTTTAATTGATTCCTTTTTTGTAATCCATTTTCACTATTTTATCAAGAAAATAATGTTATTTCTTAGTTTCAAACATTGGTAAAATAATTATTTCAAAAGAAAAAGTCACTAGCAAAGTCAGTTGACATCATAGATAAAATAAATTTACATTTATGAAAGATTCACGGTTAGAAAAATCAGATACATCAAACTACAGTCGGTCAAGTAAGAGCGTGTCGCCTATAACGTGTAGTCGGTAAGAGAGAGCCCTATGTCCAAAACAACTGATGCAGCAAGGTTTGGATATATCACATGAAACAATTCGTACTCGTCTCCAGGCTCACGACTTAAAGTGGCGAAGTACAATAAAGAAACCTTTGTTGAGTGAAACACAGAAAGAAAAAGGACTCGCGTGGGTCAAGGGAAACATCAATCGAGACTGGAGCAAGATTATTTTTACCGATGAAGCTTCCTTTTGGGGTTACGTTACGTTAAAAAAAACGTTACTAGGTTACTAGGTACTACTACAAAAATTATTGAGCGTTAAAGAAAAAGCAAAAGTTCTTCAGATTTTCGATTTTTTTCTGAAATTTATTATTAAAATTCAGTTTCATCTGACCGTATCTCTAAAACAAAAGTTAGATAAAAAGTTTTGTTTAATCCGGATAATAGCTTATTGTACGTCTTAGATGGCCCGCCCTGTATAGCCTGCAACACTTGTAGAATGGCTATTTCTTAATCGTAGACCGTCCCCCTCGCCGCTGACAAACATTAACTCGTTCGGAATATGCATCATTCAACACTTGTTACAGAATATACCATACCGCATATTCCATAATGTTCTGGAATCCTGAAGAAAATTTGTTTTTACACCAGGCCTAATATACTGCTAAGACAGATCAATCGTTTTTTTGGCGTTATTATTAAAGCTATCGGAATAAAATTTATGTCAGTCAGTATACAGCCAAAGAGCGAAATTTGTGCCTAACAAAAGTTTTCTACTGGCTTTAATTTTGAGATACAATTTTTTTTAACTGTCACTTTAAATAATATTTAAAAAAATGATTATGATTAATATTTAATTTATTTACATTTTCTTAAAAAATCATATTAATATTAAATTATTTTTTTAATTAATTTCTTTAAAAAACTGTGATTTTTTTTAATAACATTATTTTATCAAGAACTCCATGAATTTTACTTATTTGGGGTTTTGAGAATTGAATATCAAAATTATAAATAATTAAATAAACTTTGACTTGGGTAAAATGCGTTTGTTAGGATTTAAACATGAAACAATTATAACGTACCATAAGTAGTATTAAAGAGTCCTAAATGAACTTTATTCAAATGAAAGTGTTAAAAAAAACTTTAAAAATAAACATTATTTGAAATATTTTTTTAATTTTACTATATAAATCAAAATTTCACATAAAAATTGTTTCAAATAAGCTATATCTCAAAAACAAAAACTAGTAGAAAAGTTTTCTTTATGCAGTTATAGCTTGTTGGGTGTATATTGATGATGATTTTTTTATTCCGATAGCTCTGATAATAACGCCAAAACCGATAAATATATTTTAGCTGGAACACCCAATATAAATCATATAAAAAATTGTCTTTCCTAATAAAATTTTAATTGTATTTAAACCCAGACCCCCTGCTACAGAGGACGAAAATGTTAAGGAATTTGGAGTACAAACAAGATAAACAGCTGGCCATGGCAAGGATCGTGTCTAAAGCTACAGAATTAAGGCGTAAGGATAGCTCGCAAGCGCCAGCTCAAAGCGAATTCACTCAATGCTTAGAAGTAAACAAATTGGTAAGTCTTTATACCAGTAAAATATAATACAGAATGCGCCAAAAAAATTGTCCTCTTGTCAAAATTATTAAATACAACTATTTAAATAAGGTTATATTTATTTAAATGAAGCATTTATAGGTTAACTGAATTTACCATAAAAATACAAAGTCTTATAACAATTATTTGAAAAATATAAAACGCACTCCACTCATAGAGTACGGTGTCCCTCTCGCATGCAACCCTAGGCGTACTACTCTAAACAAAATGGAAGTAACAGAAAGAAAGGCTTTAGGAGCAATTACAAGAATGAGGAACCCCATGAACCCATTACACAATTCGTCCAACAACCTTTTACATGAGAAAACTGGTATAGAACCTATTGGTATCAGACTTACAAGACTAAGAAAAAAGTTCAGTGAAAACCGAAATATGGATAAGATAAAAACTACTAAACTATACACAAATAATCCAAAGCGAAGACACCCTTCTCTATCACTCTATCAGTCCTTAGTTCAATGATCACTCTTACATTATTTATTATTATTATTATTCTTTTTTTTACAAAATGTATTATTTAATTACTAAAAAAAATGCAAATCTTAATGTATTCTAGTCTGAAAAATCAACATTATTCCTAAAATCATTTCTTCGCAGATGTTGCATAGCGAAACCCACTCTGCTCTTTATGATTATTTAAAAGAAATGGCTTGGGAGCCGCATAATTTTTTTTTAGCTCAGAATCCTTGATCCGCCGTAGAGTAGTTCTGTGGAAAGCCGGGAAATTACTTTGTTGCATAGCATCTCTTGCATTATCAAGGAGATTTTCTCTTAGATAGTTAACTAGCTGCTCATCATCTTCAGCACCACTACCTTTTTTTCTACCTGAGACCACAGCCCTGGATATAGGGAACGTTCAAGTATTACGTAACGCAAATTTTGATCATTTTGGACCCTCCCCCCTGTAACGCTATTTTCCTATGCCATTAACATGTGCGTAACACTCCAAAATGACCCCCAACCACCCCCCCCCATACTTGAACGTTCCCATAGTACCTTCAACCAGCCATTTCGTTCTTTCACTTACACCAAACTAATGTTTTCATTTAAATATAGAGGCATTATTATTTAAAATATACCAGAATAAAATTATATTTTGTCAATATGACAGTAGTTTTGTTGACACTATTAAAACATCAAGGCATCTTACTTTAAATTGAATCTGTACAAAAATAAACGGCAATTTTTTTGGCGATTTCTGTATAATATAATATTGTATATGTATATTATACAGTGTGAAATTTTCAAAATGAATAAATTCGAGATGTCTGAAAATAATTTTAAGAAAAATTCATCGGACGGTTTAATTTTTTTTTAGCGGGACATGTATTGATTTTACTTTCATGAGTGACGTCATAACCTTGTGCTATCTTTAAAGGTTTAAATAGGACACTGTCAAGTGGTTTCTGGTTTCAACAAATTTCACACTGTACAATTACACTGCTCTTCAATTTTTTTTTATTGCCGGGGACCTTTTAGTTGCGTCTGGTTTTTGATGCGCTGATTTCGGAACTTTTTTCCGTTTTACTCGATGAGCTCATTTTTTTTTGAAATATAATGCACAGTGATTTTTCTGCCTATAGTTGTACTAAAAAAATAATAATTACGGTCTAATTTTTTTTGCCGTGGATTTATTCTCTATTAATAGAATACTAAGCCAAAATATGCCGATTTAAAATATCTTATAGGCTTCTATTTTCAAAAAAAGAGATTATTTGCATTTTTTTCGATATATTTTGATAATTTTTTTATATAAATACTAAAGATACGACTCTAATATTTATACGCAATACTAACGCATATGTGCGGTTTATAAAAATAAAAAAAAGTTTTAGATTTAATCCAGTGACGGAGATTTTACCAGAGGTTATCGAAAAAAAAACGGGTTTTTAGGACCTAAAAAAAAAATGGTGGTACCTAAAATTTAGGTACCGCCAATATACCAGATGAACGCTAGACACTGACCTGCGGCCTAAAGTATAAAATCTAACTAATGCCGTAGACATCACGTTTATTGTGTAGAACTCGCTTGCTCAATTAGGTAAGTCTACGCAACATTTAATATAATTAATTACTATATATAAAGTAGCACGTGAATCGGCCAATAAAGGTTTACCCTATAAGCTGGTGTAAATTTAAAAAACAAGTGCTATAGTTTAATCTTTCCAACTAGTATAATAACATTATATATAGATTAGATCAGTGTGTAAACCCAACTTTTCTCTCAATTAGATTTAAACCAACAACTTCTGTGACACTCCTGTGATAACATCTGTACAATACCTATAATACCTGTCTGATCGAAGCGAGTAACAAAAAGAAGAGTGTTCCAAAAACTGTGTTTCAATCCGGACACCAAAACCCACACCGTAGAGGACTTCTACCTCTTTAAAATGCGAAAAAATCTCATATTAAATATTTTGAATTTACAAATCCGCCTTTTTTGGCTTAGATCCCTATTAACACGTTCAGTGCCGATGGCATACACTGTGTGCCGAAGGCAGTTTTCGCCAGGGGCTGATGTCACACGGTGTGTGCCACCAGTATGTCTAACTACAAAAGTTAACTTGTGCGTTGGTCGTTGTAGGTAGATGCTGCGGTCGCTCCGACCTCTTAGATACATCCTAATACTGTCATCATAGCTCAAAATAACGTGTTCGTCTTTATCATAGGAGGCTCTAAAAAAACGAAACTAGATATTGTTCATCAATAAATTGTAGTAAAAAAAGAAAGATTAAGAATATGTCGATATATTTGAAATCTATATAATTCATAATATGAAGCAAAATAAAGTTTAATCAGTAATTACACTTAATTTTACAAAAAAAAAACAATATGGACACAAAATTTTCTAACCCTAAAGTTGATTTAATAATTTTGGCACCTTAAATTAATGTTTCATATTCATCTCTTCCAAACATTCCGCTTCTTCTATATGCGTTCTCTTTGTTTTTCCATTTTGCTTTCTTTTAGTTAATTTTTTGTTACTTTTGAGTAATCCAGTTTATTAGAATATTATTTTTTTAGCGATAAATTATTACTTTTTATAACCTTTTTTTCTCGCAATGTGGCATATTTTAAAATAAATTGTTAAAACTGTCGTAGATTATGCGATTAATTATGCACTTGAGTTCAGAACTGACCTACATAATTGCATAATGATCATTTTCTAAGCCTACTAGATAAAATAAATAATACGTTATTTTAAGCTATGGCGGAAGAATACGTTTCCGGGTAGGCTTGGTTTTGGAGTTCCGTGTTTTACGCTGCTCATATGGTGTCAAACGTTCCAGAACCGTCACGACCAAAAATACAGTTTACGTCCCCCGGCTTCGACGTACACCGGAAATATGGCCGGCACTGAAAAAAATAGACCTTAATTATTTGTTTTACTACAACTATAAGCAGAAAACCACTGTGCGCTATATCTAAAAAAAAATGAGCTGACAGAGAAAAACGAAGCGAGGTTTCGAGGACAGCGCATCAAATTGGTCTTGAATCAACTAAAATGGTGACGGCAAATTTTTGAGTGTAGAGCAATGTTATTTTTGCATAACTGGTCTTTCATCACTCTTATTTTTTTTAGCCTCTTAACCTAACCCCAGGATTGAACGTAATAAGACTGAGCAAGCTAGCGAACAAAGTGGGCAAGTACCATTTGGGGCAAGTGGCCATCCACATAGGTCAACTGCAACTGATCTCATCCCAACTGGCGCGTCACCTAATTGTTGAAGTGAAAGAGGAGCAGCCCTCGTTGCAACTGAACAAAATCACGCCCACCTTAGTGTCTGGTATCGAACAAGTCATGAACCTAATATTAACTGTAGGAAGTCGTATAATTGAACCAGTAAGTTATGAACTCCATTTACACAGTTCCACCTAAAATATCTGCAACCCGAGCTAAACCACCATACTTATACGTTTTTGAGGTCGCTGAATCCGAATCCGGGGTCAGTTTGACCCATCAGGTCAGGATCAAGGTCAAAACGAAGAAAACCTCTACTCTTAGACGTTTTTGGGGTCTCCGAATCCGGGGTCAGTTTGACCACACCAGGTCAGGATCAAGATCAAGTCAAGGTTAAAATGAGAAAAACCATTGAATCGGCAAAAAAAAATCTGGAACCTATACGTTTTTGAGGTCACTGAATCTGAATCCGGGGTCAGTTTTACCCCATCAGGTCAGGATCAAGGTCAAGTCTGGCCAAAATGAGAAAAAAAAACATTGAATCGGCGTGATTCACTACTCTGTATATAATATTTATACCTGGGTTGAAAATGACCCCGGATTCGGATTTAGCGACCCTAGAAACGTCTTAGAGTAGTAGTTCACGCCGCACTATGCCGCCCAAGCCGTGTTTTGGTGTCCAAAAAGGAAAAACTAATTTCGTAAATAGAACATGAAATCGTCTAAAAATCAATAACTAGACTATTCTGCGTTATAAAAATGCATTGGTTTTGTTTTTAGTTAATTAGGTTCTAAACGCCAGTCGATTTCTCTATACCGATGTAAAATTTAATTTTAAAGCCTATAGTGATGGGTGTATACCAAAATAGCGTTTTTTCTTAACATACTTACGTTTGTTCACTAAGATTTGGTAATGTCATTTGCTTTGGAGTACAAACATAGCTTTAATAAATAAACATAATATTTAAGGTAAAATTAATTTTTAAGTGTTACTTTTATATTCTAGCCTTGGTCCATTTTTTTTAATGAAGCGCAAATACAATTTACAAATAGTTGCTCGCGCACTGACGCACATTTCCAGTTTTTATATTAAAATGTTCTTACAGAATTAGTCTAAATAGTGTATAAATATTAGATAGCCAAAGTTAGCCAAAACGAAGTTATAAGCATTTTTGTAGGAAAAAATAAAAAAATTTGATATTTTATATGATAAAATTTGAAAATATTTTCGCACGCATTAGAATTTAAGATTTATACACTAAAATATTCTAATATATACTGTTCTTAAAATGTGTAAATATTAGATAGCTGAAATAAAACAAACAAAAGTTATAAGCATTTTTATGTGGAAAAATAAACATTATTCTACGTAGGCTTGAAATTTTATTTTAAAAAATCAATAAGTTTATTTAATTGTTTATGTTGGAAATGCTTCTAAATTTACATATATGAAAAAAATATATAAACGTGGTTTCTGAAATACCTCTGGGCGAAAACACAGTCCTTTAAACAGGACACCCCAAAATTTGGTTTTTATTTAGTATTTCAGAAACCGTCGAAGCTAATGATATGAATTTTTGCTCATAAGCTAATATATTAATGGTTTTAATTAAATAGTGTCCAAGGACAATACATTTATTCAGGGGCGTACGAATTGGGGGTTAATTATTTTTAATTTTAGCCTTTTTGCCCAGAATCCTTCAATGTTAAAACTCAATTTTGAATCAAAAATAGTTATTTATGTATAGTAAACCATTTAAGATTTAAGTCACCAAAAAATATTTTTAAACACTATTTTTCTATTTGGCAACAATGCGCCGATTCAATGGTTTTTTCTCATTTTGACCTTGACTTGACCTTGATCCTGACATGATGGGGCCAAACTAACCCCGGGTTCGGATTCGGCGACAAAAAACGTATAGATATGGTGGTTGCAGAATATTTTTTTTTTACTATTTAATGGTTTTTTCTAATTTTGACTTTGATTTGACCTTGATTCTGACCTGATGGGGTGATACTGACCCCGGATTCGGATTCAGCGACCTCAAAAACGTATAGGTTTGGTGGTTTAGCTCGAGTTGAAACCATTGGATCAGATCGACATAAAGATCTAAATGGTTTTGGTACTTTAGAACGACAAGCAATCAAAAATTAAATAGAGAGAATTGAAGAATAACTTCTATATGTATTAAAATATTTTAAAAAAAGATCTAAATATGGGAATTTCCAAATGGCGATAACTCTTAAAAGCGATTTCAAAAATTAAATTCTTAAATAATTGTGATCGAGATCCATTCTCATATTGGACTTCTGATAAATCAAAATTAAAAAATTATTATGTCTGCTACAAAGTTTTTTATTGAAGTAATTTATTTATTGTTTCAACCCTTAAAATTAGAGTCATTGTATATTATATAATAATATTTAGCCTAAAGATTATTCGTAATTTTAAGGGTTGAAACAATTGTAGCTATTTACTAATAAATAAATTGCTTCAATAAAAAACTTTGGAGTAGACATAATAATTTTTTAATTTTGAACTAAATTTATGTAAATAAATAGTGGCGCATATCGAAACTTTATTCTGTAATCTTGTGTAATTAACATTAATTAGTGATCTTTCCACTTCAGAAGTCTAAAATAAAACTAACAGCGTCACGAGGCCTAACTTTTCGTCTAAAGTCTGAAACCAACCTAACAGAAAGCATAGAATTTGAAGTGGGTGACCAAGTACCTTTAACGAGTACAAGAATGCATTTGATAGTGTTCGCCAACATTCAGACTAAGGAGGACAGTCAAAAAGATCAAGTAACCATCACATTACCTTGGAGAGAGAAACCAATTGTGGTTTCACTTAATTTTACTCCTCCAATCATCACAACTTGGAGACTGTTCACTGTGAAAAATAGGAAGTTTGTTCAGGTGAACGCGGTGGGGCAATGCGATAGGCTGATTGTGGAGAACCCCGGATTATATATCACTGGAGAGTGTAAAACTGAAGTTCAGAATATTGAATCTAGTCAAGTAAGTACGATTTAATTGGGTATACAAATTACTAACAGCTTCTTCATAATTGGGCGACCAAAAATGCTTGTTTTATTAAAATAGATTTGTGGTCGAAAAGGTATATTAGCAACAAAAAGTAGATTTCGAGAAAAATGAGTTTAAAGTTAGGGTAAATTAAGCATGTAATTTCGTTTACTACACATCAATTACAGCTGCAGTTAATTTTTTTTAGTATAGCAACCGCTCTTTGCAGAAATGCACCGTTCTCCCGTGGTCGACAAAATATTTTTTTATTATTTATAATACAATTTTTAAACCTTTTTCAGTAATTTGTGGTTCATATCGGCCCAAAAACGATATAGGAAGGTTTTCGGGGTCAAAGATTACAAATTTTTGGTCAAAATTAAAAAATTCAAAATGGCTGCGGACGACCTGTGTCATTTCTGGCCGATTAGAACCAAAATCGGTATCAGGGGGTTTTCGGGGTGTTAGATTACGAATTTTTAGTCAAGATTAAAAATCAACATGGTGGCGCGAACATGGTGGACGATTTGTGCCATTAATGACCTATTCTAACCAAATCCGGCATCTGGATGTTTTCTGTGTCGTAGATTAAGAATTTTCGATCAAAATTTAAAATTTCAAAATGGCGGCGTCAATATAGCGGACAACTTGTGTCATTTATGGCTTATTCAAACTAAAATCGGTATCTGAGGATTTTCTCAGTCGTAGATTGGACTTTTTTACTAAAATCGCGGCGCGAATATGGCCAATTTCATAAATGCTATGAACCATTCAAGAATATATCTACTCCATAACATCAAATAGGCGTGTTTACATCGAAATAACATGACACGTCAAAATGCAAAGTCAAGCTCAGCAAATTTCTACATAAAAAATAGATTTACTGAAATTTCCAGAAAATGTGTAGCGATTTTGCGAATTGTAGAAATTTGCTCAGCTGTAGCTCGTGAACTATTCATCTGATTAAAAAATGTTTTCTAGGAAATTTTATGCTCTATAATTTTTGTAATAGCTAATTTTAACCTAAGTGGCGCTGGGGAGAAGATATTTTCGAAAAACTGGTTTGCGGTACCATATTTCCAATATGGCGGTGCGAGCGGCGGTCGCTCAAGGTCGACAACTCGGAATATATTATGAGGACACCAAACTGTATAAATCTACCAAATAAGAACTCTCCTTGGCCTTTTGTATCAAAAGCTCCCTTTTATGACTTCAATGCCTGGCCTATACACGGTGTATTTGAAATAGCGTAGGAAATTTTAACAGGTGATTCTACATGATAAAATATGACATTCATTCATTTTAATGTGTAATTTCAACCAGGGTAGTGCGAAACGGGGGGGGGGGGCTTATCAGTTTTTTGTCCCAAACTTTTTTCTGTGTATCTTTTTTGCAATTTTATTTTTGAAATAGGATTCCTCAGGTCAAAATACATAAAAAAGATACTCTTGTTGTAATACTGTAGGATTCCACGGTTCGAGGACGAAAAATTAAATACTAAAATGTTGAAAACCAAAATTTTAATGATGCAGGGCAAATGTACATTATAAACTAAGAAAAAAAACTCATATACAGGTACTTCCAAAAATCAATCCTAATGGAGCTATGGTCTCCTAAATATGCACCATTTTTAAAGGGCTATGGTAGCTTTAAAAGCGTTTTTTCGACCTACATGTATGGAAACTTTTTTTCTTAGTTTTTGATGTAGAATAACATTGCATCATTAAAATTTTGGTTTTCGACATTTTAGTATTTAATTTTTCGTCCTCGAACCGTGAAATTTCACCTTCAAATGAACTTTTCTCGAAAACGGTTAATCCTACAGTATTACCAACAAGAGTACCTTTTTTATGTATTTTGACCTGAGGAATCATATTTCAAAAATAATATTGCAAAAAAGTTACACAGAAAAAAGTTTGGGACAAAAAACTGATAAGGCCCCCCCGTTTCGCACACCCCTGGTTTAAATAAGTACGTGAAAATTTCATACAAAGATGGGCCTTATTAGGATTAATTCACGTGCAAAACCTCGTTAATATATCTCAAAGGGTTCCTGAGTTATTAAATAAAAACCGATTTTTTTAGCCAATTTCAAAGGGGCGTAGCTCCCTTATGACGCATTTTTAGACATATGTTTATAGGAACTTTTTGTCATATTTTATCATGTAGAATCACCTGTTAAAATTTTCGACCCTATTTCAAATACACCCTGTATGGAACCAATAAATGCAAACATTTAATTCTTTATTAAAATTAACTTTTTAACCAGGGGCGTAGATAATGGATACCTCTTAATTTATATGTAAAATTGCAAGTCCGCCCCTGGTTAAACATTTATTAATTTTTATCATAAAATGATGTTTATTGGTTGCATACTACAGTAAAAATTTCAAGTCAATAAGTTAAACCGTTCCTGAGTTATGAACTGAATAATATTCTAAAAATGTCCGTTGAACGTGCTCTAGCACCCCTAAGCAGTCATTTAGCACAAACATTCAAAAAGCGAAACTTTTTTCTCACTTATTGATGTTATGAATATCTAAAATAATAGTCCAGTCAAATAATAAATGTAAATTGCAATAAATGTACACGGGCTGATATTTTAAAGGGTATTAGTGAGTAGTAACAGAATACTCCTGTTAGTTTTTCACCGGGTGATTTGCCTAAGGGATGTCCCCTATATTGAATTTTAGGGGTGAGTGCGGTTATCTCGCTAAATATGCATCTTACGATAAAAATGCATATAACCAATTTTGCTAAGGAGAAAATTTCCAATAATTTTTGTTTTGATCATTTTTTTAATATATAATAACAATCGAGTTATAAATATTCAAAAATGGCCATGTTAGGGGTGAAATTGGTTTTTTCAGCCAAATTCTTTATCGAAGGATATAAGCAAACTTGTAGCTCTTCAAATTCTCTATCATTATATTATTATATATGCATTTTCATTAGTATTTTATTACGGTTACAGTGGGCGTATCACAAGATTCTAATTTTTTAGTAGGTGGGGGGTGGAGTAAAAGTTATAACCACCAAAACCATATACTTAAAGTTCCCTCTCGAAAACCCAAATTAACCTCTTTTAGAATTTTTGTATTGTGCTTAGTTTGCGAGATATTTGGGGTGGAACGTTTTTAAATGATCACTCTGTATATTATTGAGTAGAGATGTTACGATATCGATTTTTTTCCGCTATAATACCTTTTTGCTCGACTACTCATATTTCTATAGTTTTACTGAATTACACGGTAAAACAGACAAAAAATTTCTTGCATCGCACTAACTATTTTAAGTCAATTTCGGGTCGGAGATTTAAAATCTGTATCAGATTTTCGTTTGTCAGGATCGGGTCACGTCAGGATTTTTTTCTATAAGCACTTAAAGTTGTTAATTTATACCATTTTATAAGGTGTTTCTTTCCCTAAAATTCAGGCATTGGAGCGAGTATTTGTGGTATTAAGCAAGGTTGTTAAGATAATTTATAAGATTCAAAAACAAAAGGCAAGAACGCGTATCCTAGCAGAATATTTCTGGGCTCTTAAACGTAACACATACGTAACCCAATATAGTAAGTAAATAAAAAGAACTAAACAAGAAAACTGATATATACAAACGTTCTTGACTTTTGTTTTTATTATACCTATAATTTTGTATTAAAATATAAATAAATAAAACTTATTGTCATCTATAGAGTTCTTTTTGTTTTTACTATTATTTCCATCTGTTAACAAAACTGGACTCTTTAGCGTTAATTTTTACCTAGAACAGTCTAGTGATATTTTCAGCAAATGAACTCGCCGGGGAAAATGTCCCATTTAAGTGCATACAGAAAGAAACCCTGACATGACCCTAAAAATCTAATTACATATTCGAAAACTACGATCCAAAATTGACTTAAGGGGTTATACGTATACCGGGTGCCACAAAATAGTGGTATACCCCTATAACTTTTTTGAAATGAAATTTTCTAGGATGTAAGTAATTGAATAAACTGCATTATTTGACATTGTAAAAAAATATTTTGTCACTTCCGGTTTCGCCGGAAATTACCTCAACTTTTGATTTTTAAACGGAACACCCTGTATATTTTTACATATTTTGAGTCAAAATTGAATTCTGAGTACAACCATGTATAATTTGTCAATTTTTGAAAAAACATGTAATTTTTTAATAAAATTTTAATTTTAAATCTAGTTATCTTTGAAATATGCAAAATTATTCTTGGCTTAGTAATTTTCTTAGGAAAAATATGTAACGTTTTATTTCGTTATTAACCAATTTGGAACTCTTTAAAACTAGGCAAATCATTGCATTTCAATCAAAATGTATTGGCAACAAATTACTATTAAAAATAAATTAAAAAGAAAAATCAACAATAAAACAACTTCTTTAGTCATTTATTGTTTTTGTGTTAATATTTGTTTAATTAGAACAAAAACAATAACTGACAAAAGTAGTTGTTTTATTGTTGATTTTTTTTTAATATTAATTTTTTGCCAATGGATTTTGATTTAAATACAATGATATGTCAATCTTTTAAGAAAAAAAATTGTGATTTAATGGTACTATGGTACCAGTACCTTCCCATTAAAAAAAATAATTTTATTAAAAAAAAAAGATTTGCCTAGTTTTAAAGAGATGCAAATTGGTTAATAATTAAATAAAACGTTGTTTTATATTTTTCCTAAGAAAATTACTAAGCCAAGAATAATTTTCCATATTTTAAAACTAGATTTAAAATTTAATTAACAAATGACGTGTTCTGTCAAAGGTTGACAAATTATACATGGTTGTACTCAGAATTTAATTTTAAACCAAAATATGTAAAAATATACAGGGTGTTCCATTTAAAAATCAAAAGTTGAGGTAATTTCCGGTGAAACCGGAAGCGGCAGAATATTCTTTGCAATGTCAAAAAATGCAATTTATTCAATTATTTACATCAATCAAAATTTCATTTTTATTAAGTTAGTAAAAAAAAGTTATACCCCACCACTATTTTGTGGCACCCGGTATACATACATATATACATATGTTTATACATATGTATATAAATATGTAAAAACATATAAATTAAGGGTTTTTATTCATATTTTTCAGGTAATGTAATCACAACATTATACCTACAAAATATCAAATAATATATTTTTTTATGTATTTGTGAAAAAAAATTTATTGCAAAATTCGGAAAATTGTGGAAAGCATGGCCCTTGCCCCGAAACGCCTTTTTTTTCTATCGTTTGCAGTGACCACGATTTCTCGAAAACCAATTTACCGATCAATCTGAAATGCTTAGGTGTTGTTCCAAATTACAATAGCTAGTTCGTGAACGAAGGGTTTTGCAAAAAAAAACGAAAATGACAATAGATTTTCCAAAAAATCGATTTTTGATGTTCCGAAAATTTAGTTTTCCGGCCGGAAAAAGTAGAAATTTTCTGCCTAGGCTAGATAAAACAAACTATGCCTTCGATAACTGTCCAACCTGGCATATAGCGACTTTAAATTAACGAAAAACGAAACGAACAATAGTGGGCCACTTAGGGGGTGGAAATAAGGGTAGAAGGGATAAATAGGGATTTCACTAACCTTGTTTTGTACCAGTGCACAGGGCTGGATTCTTCTTCATGATGATGTAGTGAGGATAAAAATGGTGCATGGAAACGATAATATTTTGCGACCACGAATAGGTTTTACGACAAATATATTCAACGACTTTTCGAATATTAACCGACGATTTTAAAAGATACCGACATTTTTTCACGAACGACTTGCTAGTTGCTTCTTCGACATTTTGCAACGAACTCTCGCTTCGCGGCTAAAATACTAACCTGAAGCCAACGCGTTTTCTTCTGCACGAAAATGCGCTTGATCGAAAATACCAACTGTAATAATTAATTTAAAATCACTAACGATTTGAATTTTCAAAATAAAGATTAAAAATATAATTATGTAAATTAAACATTTTCGTTCAAATAAAAATCCCTTCGTTCACGAACTAGCTACTCTAATTAGGAACAACTCCTAAAAATTTCAGATTGATCGGTAAATTAGTTTTCAAAAAATCGTGGTCACCGCAAAAAAGGCGTTTCGTGGCCAGGGCCATGGTTCCAACAATTTTCCGAAGTTTCTAATAAAAAATTTTTCTTAAACACATTTAAACATACTATTTGATATTTTGTAGGTCGTTCGAATAAAGTTGTGATTACATACCTAAAAAAAAAACAATAAAAACCCTTAATTTTCCCGAACCACAAGGTATATAACCCCTTAAAATAATCGTCTCTGATGAGCGAGAGGACTTTCTCCTAAAAAAAATGATTTTTATAAAAAATATTTTCGAAAATAAAATTCAAAAAAAATCAAACCCTAAATTCCTGGAGGAAATTGCCTTATCACTTTTCAGAACTAAACTGTTTTTTCATGTTCCTAAAGTGTTCCCGCCTTATTTTAATGATTATTTTTTAACGTTTTTATCAACCAATCATTTAACAATATTTCTGACCACGTGTTTATTTCTGTCATGTTACAGTTATATCGGGAATTTTCTACTGTAGAAAATTCTAGTGCGAATCGCTGAAGTATTTGGTTTTTCAGTATTTCTCTTTTAAGTACAACAAGATTTCATATCTAAAACTAATTAATAATTAATTAAATATAAATATATTACTATTTATAATTATTATTACTTTATTATTTACCAAAAAATATCACAAAATATTCTTTTTATAAAATGTAATGACAGGTTTTATAGGTTGACTTTTATGAACATGTTACAAGCCTAGCGCAGTGCCGCGCTAGTTAGTACTGCGTTAAGTGACAGAACCAAAATTTGCAATTTAAAAATGGACAAAAAAGGTTTTAGTTTAACAATTGAGAAGGGAATTAAATTAACCAAATTAAAGAATATGCCTGTAAAAATATTAAGCTAAGTAATAAAACAATTTGTATAATTTTGCGATGAAAAAAATATAAAAGTTGTTTTGACATATTATAAAACGTTAACAAATAATCTTCCGAATTACACATGATTCTTCTAATTATCGGGAAAAACTCAAATTTGCTGTCAAAGGAAGTAATTACTCCAGGGGTATCGCCCCGGTCGTAATTATTTTCAGATAGCAAATTTTCATGAATACAGCGAATTTTTTCCGCATAATTCTGAGCCTCTTGTTATATATGATAAAATAATTTTGGACACTTTTTTTTTTTCATTTGGCTACATGGTACGGCGCCTTAACAAACCTGTATGTATTACTTGTAGGTTTTAACAAATGGATCGAATATAGCTTATATGTGGGAAATTCTGATAACTGCTCACCAAGACTCACCTACAATAAAAGCAGAATTTACATTAGATTATAAATTGGACGAAAACTATGAATCTAGAATATATAAATACTTCTTTGATATTAACAATTACCAGGTATGTAACGTTTTTGTTTAGAGAATATTACTTTTATATATTTTATACAGTGTTATTGGCTATTTAACCTTAACATTGTTAGAGTTTTACTTTATATTATTAATAAATTAAAGTACTAGATTTTATAAAACATTTGTATAAAAATGTTAATCTTTATATGAGAATTATACTTAATTTTAGAAAACCTTTATATAAGTAAGATTATTAGTTTAAGTAAACCATGGTATTTAGTTTAAAATTATCAATCATAATTTTTTTATAACTATAACTGGATACCGCTTATCGAAACGGAACCAATCGAAATTTTTAACGAAATTTTGTTAGGCATGGGAATAGGTTCTTTAGGCTTAGTACAACCTATTCCCATTATTTCATTAAAAATATCGCTTGGTTCCTTTTAGATAAGCGGTTTTTTCAGAATTATGTTCCCTGTCCAATATATTTTAAAAAGAATTTTAATGTTTTCTAGTAGGTCTATCATGTTAACATACTACACCTATTAAAAAGTATTAGAATAGTATAATTTTTAAATTATATTTTTAAAAGATATTGGAAACCTACAATATACTGGACATCATTAAACATCTTTAAACCTTCCACGAAATTCTAATAAAACATTTTCTAATGAATTCTTTTTACTAGGACTTTAAACAAAAACTTCATATGTAAAAACCTAATTATTAATTAATTTTTAATTAATTATTAGGTTTTTAGATATGACGTTTTTGTATTCTTTTTAAAAAATATTGGACAGAGAACATCATTCTGAAAAAAAGTTATATGCATATAAGTTAAAGTTATAAAAAAAATTATATTGCTCGAGGTATCGCGTTTAATTTTTAAGTACTACTTAGGTTTCTTCGATACTTTTATCCTGAAATATCAACTTTAGAATGATGTTTTATAATTTTTCATTTTATTCTTATTTAAAAATGTTTAAAAAAAATTTAGTTTAAACTAAATACCATGGTTTACTTAAACTAATAATCTTACTTATATAAAGGTTTTATAAAATTAAGTAAAATTCATATACAGGGTGTCCCTAAATAACGTAGGGAAACTTCGGGAGCCAATTCCTCGAACAAAAATAAGTAAAAAAGCTTTTATGGATATGGGTCCGAATATGCTTATTGACGGAGCTAGAGCCCTCCAAAGTTGGGGCCCTAAAGAAGGTTTTTATTTATTATCTCAGGAACCCTTTGAGGTACAGCAACGAGGTTTTGCACATAAACTAACCTTAATAAGGCCTATCTTCGTATGTTATTTTCATGTACTTATTTTAACCAGGAATGTACGAAACAGGGGGGCCTTGTCAGTTTTTGTCCCAAACTTTTTTCTGTGAAAAAAAAATCATATACAGGTACTTCCAAAAATCAATCCTAATGAATCTATCTTCTCCTAAAAATGCACAATTTTTAAATGGCCATGGTAACATTTCAAAGCGATTTTTCGACCTACATTTGTACATGTATAAAAAAATTTTTTCTTAGATTTATTTATTTAGAATAACCCTGCATAATTAAAATTTTGGTTTTTAACATTTTAGTATTCAATATATCGTCCTCGAACCGTGAAATTTCACCTTCAAATGATTTTTTTCTCGAAAACGGTTAATCCTATTGGCTCCAGAAGTTTCCAAATGTTATTTCCGGACACCCTGTATAAAGGTTAACATTTTTATACAAATGTTTTATAAAATCTAGTGCTTTAATTTATTTATAATATTAAGTAAAACTCTAACAATGTTAAGGTTAATTTACCCAATAATTAACAATAACTAATAAAAACTATTAACTAAAAAAAAATAAATGAGGCATTTCGTACCTAGCGTGCCACCTTTTTGCAAACGGAATAAAAGCTTTAAATTAAGCCTCTTTTGAAAAAAATCAAAGTTTTCAGATAACACGATTATTATATTTCGCTTAAAATAATGTTAGGTTGTTTTTTGGTTATGGAAAAAAAACTGCGTCTTTCATTGAGAGCGTATAAAGTACATTTTAAAGCATAATTGTTTTTTTTTTTAATTGTACATTATTTCTACGAGGTATGGGCTGTTGAGTATATGTCTGGCCAACTTGAACACCCTGTATATACAGGGTGTCTCAGAACTGGCACACTTCCTTTTACGGAGTATAAATAAAAAAATAGGAAAAAAAGTTCCTATAAACATATGTCCGAAAACGACTCGTAAGGGATCTACGCGCCTTCAAAGGGGTTCTAAAAATTCTATTTTTATTTAATAACCCAGGAACCCTTGTGTTAAAGCAACAAGGCTTTGCATGAGATTTTTTCTTATTAAGGCCTATTAGTCAGTTGTATTTGCAAGTACTTCAACCAGGGACGTCCTCAATGGGGGTCTTATTACCTTTCTACCCCAATATTTTTGATGCTTAACTTTTTTGTTGGTTTATTATTAAAATAATATTTACCAGGTAAAACCACATAAAAAAGTACTTTTTTCAATACCGTAGTATTAACCGTTTTCGAGAAAAATACAATTAAAGGCAAAATTAGACGTTTCGAGAAACGAAAAATAAACACTAAAATGTTAAAAACCAAAATTGTATTCTATTGATTCTACATCAAAAGCTAAGAAAAAAAGTCCCTATACATGTAGGTCCAAAAATCGCTTATAAGGGCACCATGGCCATTTAAAAATGGTGTATTTTGGGAGACCGTAATTTCCTTAGAATCGATTTTTGAAACTACAACTTTTTTCTTGGTTTTTGATGTACTGTAACCCTACATCACTAACATCTTGGTTTTAAATATTTTACTGTTTAATTTTTTGTTCTTAAAATCTATAAGTTTTCTCGAAAATTGTTGATCCTATTGATTATTAACAAGAGTAGCTTTTTTATGTATTTTTACCTAAGGAAGGAAGACTCTCCCATTGTGGACTGGTTAAAGTAATACATGCAAATGACATAGGCCTTAATAAGGAATCTTTAAAGATCACATGCAAAACATTGTTGCTATAACACAAAAGGGTTCCTAAGTTACTAAATAAAAATCGAGTTTTTAAACCCCTTATGAAGGGGCGTAGCTCCCTTACGATTCGTTTTTAGACATATGTTTATAGGAACTTTTTTTCATATTTTTTTATTTAGAATCAATCCGTGAAAGAAAGTGCGTCAGTTCTGAGACACCCTGTATTAAGTGGATAGATGGGTTTGAAAAAATATGATGTGATCTATTTCAAGTTTGGTCAAAATCCTGAATTGAATACAAAAAGGTGGAATGCTAGGCGCGAAATGCCTTATATTATTTTAAAAAAGGGGTTACCAAAAAAGGCATTTTATAATATATTACTAGCCACCTATAGTATAGGTAATAAAACACTATTTAATTTTTAATTAAATTTAGAGGAAAACATAGTTTAGGACAAGAAATATGTAAAATACTTACATGTGTCATAATAAAATTATTGCGAAATCTGTCACACTTACGCGCACCTGTATAAAATTTTAACATTACTGGTTGTGCAAGCTGTCACGTTTATGCTAATAATTTTTAAACCGAAAAAGATCGCAGACTGGGAATTTTAGGGCAGCTCTGGGAAACTATAGGCTAAGTTATTATTTTCACAATACCCGCTTTCGCCGGACGATATTAAAAATTTGCACCCAAGTGAAATTTTTGGTAATTTTTCGTCAATTCTTTTGATCCGAATAGGTAAAAAGGCAAAACATATTTTTTAACATTCTTTTTTTAAATGATTCTCTAAATATCATTCTTTATTACTCATATAAAAATAGGATCACTAATTAGGTTTCAACATTTTGTAAGGCAATTAAAAGGACCAAATTTGTCAAAAAAAAATGTAAAATTTTTTATTAATGCCTATATTAATATTTTTTAAGTGCAACATATTATTTTCGATTAATTTTAAGAAATTTTACCCAATAAAAAAATATAACCTTAAAATTGACAAAAATTCTTACCACTTCCGGGACAACCGGAAGTCCTGAAAGGGTAATACCAAAATATGCCTTTTATAAAACTAAAGAAATTACCCAAATTTCATTTAAAACCATCAACAGTTGTAGAAGATATTAAATTTTGACCGCTAATTCCTACTATACTCCGTCCAGTTATGCAAGATAGTAAGGGAGGCGGCCCGTTTTACACCACAGAGCGCATAAATAGCATAAATCGTAGTGTATCAAAAATTTAACAGATGTCGGTACTGTTTTCCTATCCAAAGACTCGCATAACAAGCATAGTACATAAGAATGCGATGCCAGGATTGGCTTGATGTGTCGTCATGTATCTTGTAATGGTTGTTATGCGAGCTTCTGGATAGGCCTTAAGTTGTAATTGTAACCTAAAAATTTCACGCCTTCCTTGTGTTCAGTATAATTTACGTTTGTACAATATGAAGAATATGCTACAAAAAAGTACTTTTTTCAATACCATACAAAATAACATTAAGTATAACCATTTTTTTATGTAACTTTCTCGCTATGTCACAATATTTTATATGACGCGACGCGTCATTTAAAACTTAAGGCACTGTACTTTGGATTACCTTATCTATGTATTCATTTCAGACTTTAAATAATCTTGAATTACCTTGTCTATGTATTTATTTCAGACTTTGTATACTTTGGACGCAAATGTAGAGCCAGCGAAAGGAGTCGAATTTTGCCGGGTCGGGTCCGTTTGCCATCTTCACCTGTCAATAAAACACGCCTCTCAGATCCTACCAAGTAGCAGAGGAGGAGCGAGGTAATTATAATACTTCAAAGATGTTAATAAGCGCATACTTCATCACCCTTTTGGCATGAATTGAATTTCTCCAAAATAAATACGATTCGTGTACATATTTTATTGTGACAATGACCTACATACACATACTGTATACACTACATTTGTCGTAGATTTATGAACAAACCTAGGTTTTGGAGAAAAATTATTAATTTGTCATTGTTTTACGTTAACATCTGGTTAAAGAGTCACCGCAAAGTTAACCTGTTTTTCAAACACCTGTAACTTCGATTGGAATTGATAAAATGTATAAGTATATAAGTGCTCAAAATTATTGTCTGGTCATGAACTTGTGCAAAACTCAAGATTTATTGATCTAGAAGCTAAACGTTTCCTTAAACAAAGGGTTGAATTGAATTTTATACTCTAAACTTTCTCAGATTTTATTAAACATAACTGGCTGGATCCCTTTAACTCGATTTTTCTTGAGATACTTTATGATTTACTACTTTTTAAAGGGGTTAAAAAATAAAGAACTCAAAAAATATTTCTATTAATTTAAAAAACATTTTTCTTTAATATGAAACATAAAAAAACACGTAAAGGGGTATGTATCACCTTTGTATTTGATGAAAAACCACCCCACAAAGAGGGTTAAACTACCCCCAAGCACCAAAAAAAGTGGCAAATCATAAAGTATCTCAAGAAAAATCGAGTTAAAGGGACCCAGCCAGTTATGTTTAATAAAATGTGAGAAAGTTTAGAGTATAAAATTCAATTCAAGTACCTATAGTTAACCCTTTGTTTAAGGTGATGTCTAACTTCTAGAACAATAAATCTTGCTTTTTGCACAAGTTCATGACCAGGTGTTTGAAAAACAGGCTAAAAAACCTCTTTTTTTGTGGTCACTCTTTTTATTTAAGTGCCATATAATTCGGTCGACCCTGTTTTAACCCACACAGATTTTCTCGATTCTGTAAGGAGTGTTTTAAAATGAATGTAGTTTCCAATTTATTATATAGGGTGTCCCAGCTAAAACAGATCAATTGTTTTTTTGGCGTTATTATTAGAGCTATCGGAATAAAATTTATGTCAGTTAATATACACCCAACAAGCTATAACTGTGCATAAACAAAAGTTTTTTACTACTTTTTGTTTTTGAGATATAGCTTATTTGACACCATTTTTATATGCAATTTTAATATAAATACTAAAATTAAAAAAATATTTTTATTCTTTATACATTGATCGAATAATTTCATTTGGAATAATCCTAATTTATTATTTTTTTTAAATCACAATAATTTGTTTATTAGCGTCTGCGGTTAATAGTTTAAAGTACCCAAACTATTTCCTAGATGGAACTACTGTGTTCTGTAACACTTTAATCTGAAAAAAATCATTTAAGCCTCTTTTGTTACTACTCATGGTACTTTTACGTTAGCCGTAGGTTATAATTGTTTAATGTTCAAATCCTAAACTCATTTTATCCAAGTCAAAGTTTATTAAATTTAGACAATTTTTATGACATTTATTGAGACATTCATAATTTTGATATTCAATCCGTGAAACCCTTAACTGCAATCAAAATAAGTGAAATTCATGGAGTTCTTGATAAAATGTTATTAAAAAAAATCATAGTTATTTAAAGAAATTAATTAAAAAATAACTTAATAATAATATGATTTGTTTAGCAAATGTAAATAAATTAAAGAATAGTTTAACATTTTGATCATTCTTAAAAAAATATTATTTAAAGCGACAGTTGAAAAAATTTTATTTCATAAATAAAACCCAGTAGAAAACTTCTATTTGGGCACACATATCGCTTTTTGGGTGTATATTGACTGACATAAATTTTATTCCGATGAGAGCTCTAATAATAACGCCAAACAACGGTTGATCTGTTTTAGCTGTGACACCCTGTACAGATGGCTTAGGATATGCAGAAATTATGGTTTTTATTTTCTAGCGAGTGAATTGTTTACATTTTACTAATAACCTCGTCTATCAAGCAAAACCGTCCAATTTGTTTACAATTATTTTAGTAAAAACAACTTATTTGATGAAACGTTACGTAATACTAATGGCTCCTTATTTAATCATTACATTTCCATTTTTTTTTGTAAAAATGTTTTATTTAACGTTAATTTGCGTCCCTAATGTATGTGTTGACTAAGCAAAGCGTTTCGGCTCTACGTTGCCAAACCAATCCAACTATTAAATAAAACATGAAAGAAAATCTTTGTTTAATGTTACGTAATAATTAAATATTTCTATGTTACTATAAAACTTAACTTTAATTTCCTTTTTTAAGTTCCAATTAATGTTTATTTGAGCGTTTAGGCGGTATGCGGTTAAACGAAACCTCCGTTTTAAATGAAATATCAAGGAAAATTTTGTTAAACATACAGCGACGCGTAATAATAGAATGCCATTATTTTTTATTTATTGTTAATTTAGCTCCCTAATGTATGAAGTGTTAACCGAGCAGAGCGTATGGGCCGTATGCGGCAGGACGGCAGGCGTGGTCACCTTTGACAATGACATGGACCCACAGATGGTGGTATTAGACTTTATGCCCTTAACTAGCGGACATTTGCCGTTGCCTTTGTTCAGGATATCCAAGTATATACCGGCCGAAGCAGGAGGAGGTAAGAACACTGCACTTAATTACAACTGTTTGTGCCAAAAACATAATGAAATACAGTGTGTCCCCGAAACGAATCGACTTGACAATACCACAAAATTCCTTTTTTTTTTTCAAATTGAGAAAAACTGCTTTGGGATTTTGCCCTGCTTGTCAAAATAAAATTTTGAAAAATTATAGGTGGCGCCGGATATCAGTGAAAGAGTAAACATTTTGCAGGTAAACTTACATTTCCGTAAAATATACGAAAAAAAGTTATTTAAAAAATATATTTATAATCAAAAATAATAGCCGCATGCCAAAATTTAAAACTTTTACTTAATAAAATTTTTTTATTAAAAAAAATTTAAACACTGGAAACTTGACTATTTAAAACAATTAAAATTATTAAAATTTGACATGCGGCTCTTATTTTTGATTATAAATCTATTTTTTAAATACCTTCTTGTTTGTATCTGTTACGGAACGGTAGGTTTACCTGAAAACTTTTTGATTTTTCACTGATATCTGGCACCACCTACAATTTAAAAAAAAATTATTTCAACAAAAATTAGTTTTTATGCAAGCAGGGAAAAGTCCCAAATCAGTTTTTCTTAATTCAAAAAAAATGGTCATTTTGTGGTATTGTCAAGTCGATCCGGGGACACCCTAAATGTTCCAGCATAAATTTTCCTTATTAAGATAATCAGACTGATATTTGTAAATTCCTTAGATATACCAGCATTAAATTGCCACTTCAATTATTAGCCCTATTATAGGGCACGCGAATTGGAGAAAAGCTTTACCCAACATGGTCACTAAAATTTAATTTTAGTGACAGCTAAAAGCTAATATCTGTCAGATTTACAACTAAAAAATCGTGCCTTTTAAAAGAGTGTAATATTTTTTAATTTATTTGTTCTAATTTTCAAATGACTCTGATTTAATTTTTCTGAGCTGAAATTTTACACAATTTTTTTTTTTGTATTTTTCACGACATAAGGCGGGGACTTAAAATCTTCAAAAAAATCGTTTTTTTTTAATACACATCTATGCAAAAGTGAAAATTGATGTTAAATGATTAAAAAAAAATCTTAAAACATTTGAATCGGTCAGTTGAAGAACAGTACTAGTCCAAAATTGTTGTTTTGAGATAAACACAAAAAACCTTTTATTACCGTAAATGTTGATTATCAGTGTTTGCATGCATTACAAAGTTGTAGTTTCTAACTAAAACGATACATAATTGCTGTCAAAAAATAATTGTAATTTAGTCAAAATGTCAAAATCACAGAGTATTTTAATTTTTCTTTTTGCTTTTCACAAAACTCCCCGCAACCCGGCTTGTTTTGTAAACCTGAACTTGTGCGCTTAAATCTTGTATTATTAAACTCTTTGTTAAATACACGAATTACTTACCTTTATTTTGTAAAAGTTTTGCATAAATCCCGTTTGTTTACACTAGTTCCACTTATTAATAACCACCATAAAATTTAGTATTAAAAACAACTTTTATAGATAAAAAGGGAGAGACTCACCCTAGATTGGAACCGTTCAGTCCAGGACAGGTGTACAACAGTAGCAAAGGCAAGCAGGTTCATGTCATAACAGCTGTAAGTGAAGGTCATCCAACCTGATAAATATTCTAAAAAAGCTTCTTTAATCCTAATTTGTTTTTGGAGTTTACAGAAATTTGGAATTGTATAATATATGAGCTAGATTTCTGTGTGAATGTTATTAACTTAATTCAATGGATGTAAATTTGAGTTTTTGATGAACTAAAACACAAAATATCTAAAATGTGAAATTATTGAATAAAACTATACGCAAGAACGGATTTATATATCTTAAGTAAATTAGGGGGCCTTTATTGTAATTTTAAACAAACTTTCTTGTTTTAGACAGTTTTTCATTATAATTATTTATGACGTAAAATGACAGTAAATTTAATCTAGTCAATAGGTAATAAAAATATCACTAAAAATTATTTTTTCCTACGCGCGTGCGGAAAGATCACTCTTCCGCACGCATAAATATTCTTTAATTTCTTAATTGCGTAGTGTTATTCTTTTTATATTTATTCATAATATTATAAAAATGTTTAAATTTTTAGCTATTAGACCACTAATCATAGCTGCCTTGATACATAGATTCTGCGCCGAGTTTAAAATAAAGATTTAAGCCATGGCCTCCTAAATTTACAATAACGGTTTTTGTTAATTGTTAATTAACTCGAAAATTATTAATTTTAGAATGGTTAAATTTAATTTAATTTTTATATTTATATTCTTTATTTAGAAGTGGGGCAGAGAATTTGGAAACATAAAAAATGGAATTAAATAAAGTAACTTCAAAATTTAATATTGACCTTTAAGAAGAGCTTTTCTCTTCTCTCTAGAGAATTACAAAGAAAATTTTACGATTATCATTCCAAAAAAAGTGTGATATACTTACTTTATGGACGTCCCATATAATAAAAATGAATATTTTTAATAAAACAATTCTATATTTATTGATGTAAAATTAGTAACGACAGTTTAGGGTATCGAATCAGTTACTGTAACATTAACTGCCGGTAACTTTTATTTTAATAGCAAATTATGAATAAAAAAAAAACTTTTTTTAATTCATGATCATCTTGCTTTTATTGTAATTTTAAACAAACTTTCTCGTTTTAAAGACATTTTTTCATTATAATTATTTATAAGAAGTAAAATGACAGTAAATTTAATCTAAAGTCAATAGGTAATAAAAATATCACTAAAAATAATTTTTTTCCTACGAGCGTGCGGAAAGATCACTCTTTCCGCACGCTTTATTGTTTAATTTCCTAATTGCGTAATGTTATTCTTGTTATATTTATTCCTAATATTATAAAAATGTTTATTTTTTTTACCTGTTAATTGATTTTCTTATTGAAAAATTATAAAAATAAGATTTATTTCGATTTATTTGATAAAATATAAAAGTATATTTTATTTTAACCCTGCTCGTAGGAAAAGTATTGTTCCTAACGCATGCGTAAAGAGGCTTTTCCGCACTCGATTGCTTGTCTGAACTCCACTACGCGTCGTTCAGGCAAATGCAATCGAGTGCGGAAAAGGGCCTCTTTCCGCACTTGTTGGGAAATAACTATGAAACCACTAATAGCTGCCTTGATAGATAGAGTCTGCGCCGAGTTTAAAATAAAGATTTAAGCCATGGCCTCCTAAATTTACGATAACGATTTTTGTTAATTGTTAATTAACTCGAAAATTATTAATTTTAGAATGATGGTTAAATTTAACTTAATTTTTATATTTATATTTCTTTATTTAGAAGTACTAAAAAATTGTATTTAAAATTTCAGAGTTATAGTTTTTTTCAGCAAAACCGGAAGTGGTAGAGTATGGTGAATCACATAGTTTTTTAAAGCATAATTTAATATAAAACTTTTCTCAAAGAATCATATTCTTCCCTCCTCAAATAAAAAAGTTAGAGAGGTATTATTGACAAAAAACATGTTGGAGAAATGTATATTACTTTCTTAAATATATTCAAAACTATTCATTTTACAGTTGTAGTTCTATTTGATTTTTTTTCTCCAAATTGTGTCCTTAATCAAACAGTCCTAAAATATACAGGGTGTCCCATTAAAAAAAATAAAGTTAGACCCTATAGGGTTGATTCCGGTTAAACCGGAAGTGCCAGTAGTCAAAAATTACATTAACAGGTAGAATATGATTTTAGATAAAAAAGCACATCTCTATGTAATCACACAAAAAAGATAAAGGTACTGTACCATTTAAAGGATAACCCTGTATGGGGATGTTAAAAAACGTTTTTTTTTTAATTGTTTTAAAACGTTTTTTTTTTGTAATTGTTGTTTTTTGTTGTTTTTTTTTATTTTTCGTACCCATTCTCAATATTTTTTTAAATTTATAAACTGTCTTTTACTTGTGAAATTAGTACAATTTGTGTATTAATATTGATTTTTTAATATTTAGAACTTCAGTTTAGTTTGACTCTCTGATAAAAATCACAATTAAGTTAATTTATTGCTTTCTACGTTTTTTGAATATTTTATTAATTTGTTTTGATAGTTAATACACATTATGGTTCCTGGGTCAGGACTTCTGGTTGCCAGGACCTGGACCTGGTTATCCATTGGTTGTAAATTTGTATATGTATTCAAATAAAAAACAAAACAAAAAACAGAGTTCGTTGTTTAAAAAAAAAACGTTTTTTATTATTTACATCCCTAGTAATATATTATTTTTTATATTATTGTAAATAAAATACTGTTATAACCTCAAAGAAAATGAAACATTTCCAACTCGAAGATGCTATTTGGCCGAGGCACAATACCGAGGCTAAAAAGCATCTCGAGAAATAAACTATTTTAATAAAATGATCAAGCTTTGTTTTTATCCATTTGCGTTTCATAATTACGTTTTTGCAGTTTTGGTTTGCGTTATACAATAAGCTAAAACAGTTTCAGTAACTTTGGTATTAATTGTAAAACAGTTTTGTTTTTTTTTTTTGTTTACAAGTTGGTAACAAAAACATAAAAATTGACACGAAATTTCTAAAAAATTTGGTAAAATTCTTATAAAATAATAATAAATATGTGTGTTTTGTGTGTGATTTTAGACTGTGTTTGGTTTTGTGTCAGTTAAGTTCAGGTTATTCTCAGGTAAGTCCCAAACAGTAGAATTGGAGGTGCTTGGCAGGCAGGATGATTTGAGACACCTCTGTACCTACACTGGAGTACGTGTTAACTCTTCCTCGTCCATTTTTATTTAAAATGACTATAAAAATACACTAAAAAGTTTTGTAATTATTTTTTAATAAAAAAAAAACAAATGAACAATTTTAAATTGTCAGTGTCATTGTTACCAATATAAATACAATTAATTTTCCAAATCAGCCATATTGAAATTATTCAAAACTAAAGTACCTTGTAAGCAAATGGATAAAATAGTAAAAAGAACTCTTTCCATAAGACATTTGGCGTGCTCGTCCATTGGAAAACTCCCTGCTTCGCGGCTCGCTCTCCAAACATAGACGCGTGCGCCAAAATAGTGTCCTATGTAACTTGTCCTTTAATATACTATTACCTATCCTTTAAAATTAAACAAGCTGTGAAGATCTAGAATGCTTCGCAGTTTATAATATACTCCTCGCAGTTACAAGAAGCTGAACTTAATTAAATTGTATTGGGATATTTCTAATATTTAATTAGCGACCCTACAACTTTTTTGTTTTTATATGGATTTGTCAAATTTGGTAGGTTTGTCTTATGGGAAATTTAAACTTATATTGTGGTGCAATTTTTTTTTTATTTTTTTTTTGTGCAGAGCCCAAAAATCAATTCTCGTCATTTGATGTATGCGCCTGGTAGGCGGGGAATGAGGAAGAGGTAATTAAAAATTAACATATTTGTGTCTTGTGTAAAATTAAATAAAAACTTATTTTGTGGGTAATATTTTTTATTTTTTCTGTTAAATTTGAAAATCAATAGTGAACATTACTAACAGGGCCGTGCCTTATTTTTTTTAGGTAAAACAAAAATCAAAATTTTACTCCTGGTTTCTACATCTATAGTTACGGGCATGAACGTAGAGAATAAGGACTGGTAACTTGTAGTTCGATTTGGTTAGGTATTGACCAAAAAGCGCTGGTATCTACAAGCGAGATTGGAAGCCTTCTAGATCGTAATTTTAATTTTTAAATGCTAGTTAGTCGGTGGCTGCTAGATGGTGCAATGCGTAAACATTTACATTATAACCATATGTTCACAGTGACGTTTATTTTTAGTGTGTTTTTATGAGAACATCTTTGGTTATTCTAAGGTAAGTTATAGATACCTGGTATACGATTTTAGAAATAACAATCAAGTCTCTAAATATTTATATGTGACACATCAAAAACTGTAAGCCATAATTCTGGTGATTTAATTTTGAATTCTTAGGTACTATATTTTCTTGTGTCAAGTATAAATACGTTTATTGTTACCAAACTATAGTAAAACCATTGTTATCACAAAATACTAAAAGTAATCACATAATACCGATAAAAGTATTATAGTTTAGTAGCAAATTATAAAAATTTTGACGTTTATTTCTAACATTAACAAAATTTGAGGTTATGTGTCATAGAATTTTATAAAATCATAAATCTAGAGTGCTCCATATCTCGCTCGTAGACTATTTCGCCATCTGGTGGATTTCAGTCATTACGTAACACAAAAAAGCTAGTTAAAAAAAACTTCGGAGTGTCACAGGGTTGGTTACGGGTTAAAAAAATTAAAATTACTGATCAATTTATATACGCCAACTACAGGTATGTAGATCAATCAGATCAGTAAATTACATTCGCAACTGTAGTAATAAAGTTTGGGAAGTTTGTGATTTCTTGTCCCACTGTTTTCCACGCCTGGACCTGACCTGTAATGAAAAATAAAGACCAGTAAACTAATTATTACTGGTCTGCAATTTAAATCATAAATTTCCGCTAGATTGCGGCCACCGATTAAAATGTCATTATTAGTGCTTAAAGCAATATGGCTGAACTGCTGTTGTCATGATAAACACTAATGTAATCTAATGCATTTCGTTTAAAAACTTAAATGTTCAGTTTTAGTCAATGTTTTTTACTTTTGAGACTGAGAAGGGTAATAAATGTTATAAACGGTGCCTTGTGAGCTATCAAAAATGTTTTTTTGCGGTTGTTTATTTGGGTTACGCTTAAGTGGAACTTCAGTTTTATATAATTGTGCTTTTCTTGTGAAATGCAGGAAAAAATATATGAAAAGAACTAAGTATTATAGTATTATTTTCTTCATTTGAATTCAAACATCTAGGTTTCAAAAAAAAAAAAATAGTACTTTATTTTTAAATAAAAACAGTTGCGAATAAAATAGTACCTATACAGGTCTCCCGGAAAATGGTACTTTTCCTCGACCTATAAATGGTCTCGGCACTTCGTGCCTCGCTCGTACTTTTCCTCGACCTATAAATGGTCTTGACACTTCGTGCCTCGCCCATTAATAAGTCTCGGAAAAGTACTATTTTCCGAGTCGACCTGTAATCTATTTTTTAAGTCACAAAAAGCTAAGGTTTTTTGTATAAAACTATAAAATTAGTTTTTTTTAAACACTATAAGTGTTTAGCCCGTTTAGCCTCTTGAGGACCTCTGTACAATGTAAAGGGCATCACACACACATACATATTTTATTTCCAATAACATGGGCGAGAAAAACTGTAATTTTTTTTTATTCAAAAGGTCTTTACCATCCAGAAGAGCATAAGAATAAACTAAAAAACGACTTTTTCGAAATTTTTTACCTTTCATGTGGAATTAATTACAATTTAAATTTTTAAATCGGCAGAAGTGCAAAAGTTTATTTTATTTTTTTTCCATAAATAAAAAATACTCAATATTATTTTTTCTTGTAGTTTAGTAGAACTAGTGATGCATATAGAGTAAAAAAAAATACAAAATATTCAAACAATTTTATTCTATTTTTTTTTAGTTTAGTTTTGTAGAACTAGTTTATTTTGATGTATCTAGAGCAAAAAATTACATTTCTTAGTTTTTGAAGAAACAAAAATATTAAAAATCGTGAGTACAACTTAAGTGAATTTTAATCACTTAATAATCTTCAGGTCTGATTTTTTTAATAAAAACACTAGTTTACATTGGTTTTACGTGAGTGTTCTTTTCAACTTTTTTGATTTATTTTTGCCCGCTGAATCGGAATCTGCGAATGGATAAAACCGAATATTATTCAAAATACGCTGCGCAGCTAAAAAGGCTGTCACATTTTATTTCCCCATTTATTTTCGCTTTTGACTTTTTACCTGAAAAAAAAATCAATAAAAGCCTCTAATTTTCCTGAGCCACAAGGCATATAACCCCTTAAGGAAGCTACGGCCCTTCGAAAATGGACATATTGAATGAGAAACAAAAAAAACAATAAAATTTTTACTGCAGGGCGATTCTTCATTAAAAACTAGGCAAAAAAGTATTCTTCACCGAAACAGCTAAATTTAATATTAAAAAAACTACAATTTTTGGAATTTGGCGGAAAATGTTACGTTCTCTAATTTCATTTTTTTTAACCGTTGCTCCTACAGTGTTACACTATATGACATTTTTTTGTATTTTTACTCAAGGAATCTACATTTTTACAAAAAAAAATAAAAAATACGCATGAAAAAGTTAGTGGCAAAAATGTGTTAAGCCTCACACGTCTAGGAACGCCTCTGGATAAATTTTAATGAATAAATTAACATAAACTAATTGCCCTATTAATACTATGCTGATCTACTTCTAATGTGGCGTATCCCACAAATTTTCAAAAATGTTTTTTTTTTCGCGCCATTAGGTCCATAAACTAACTGCGCAAGATGTGAAAATATATGGTACTTAAATTTTATTTTTCTTTCTAATACGCCGTATCAAAATCAGGTTATTCTTTAACTATAACATATAATTAAAATCAAGGAAGTCACATTTTGATTTGTTAATAAAATTTTCGAAAATAGTTTTTAATAATTCACTTGGCAGTACCTTAAACGAGATAAACAATTTTTTGTTCGCCCTGTACAATTTGTGTTTTGTGGGATTGTGGTTATTAATTAAAAACCTTATTTTTGGTAAAATTTTAAAGGGGTGTAGCTCCCTTAGGGCTTATTTCTGGACCAACCTTTATAGGAACGTTTTTTTGATATTTTTAGATGTACACTCACCTCTTAAGGATATAAATATTTAGGAATATTATCCTAAATATAAAATTTTACCATAAATACGCCTTTACGCTGTTCGGAAGGGTATATTTTAAGTACGGTACAGAAATAAAATTTGGCTGGCAGATTCGGATTCAAATGACATAAATACGTAAGAAAAAGTTAGACTGCGCGGCCGTGCAGGAAATATAATAATTATAATATTCATACATTTTATCACTTCACCTCACTTTCAGGCCGTGCTACTGGCTATCTGGTTGGCTCTGATAGAGCCCACTAGGGTCTGGCAACACTGGTATGCCACTGGTATGCCAAAAATATATTGATTAGTGTTACTTTATAAAGTAAAAAAAAAGTAACGCCGGATTTAGCGCCTTGTAAATTTTAAACTAATCAAAAATTAAAACATTTTTTTGAATAGACTTGATCAAGTGTATCTTTTTGAGTTAATAAATGATAAAAAAATAACTTGGGCATTCTGAATACCTCACAAACATTGTTTTATAAAGTCATGTTGTGGCTAACCTCTAACTCGGCAAATAAAGTGGATCACTAAAAAGAATAATTTTTTTTAATCACTTTAAAAAATATTATTGTAAAGACCGATAGCCCGTTTTGAATAATTTTTCTTTTAACTAAAAGCATGGTATTTTAAAAGCCAAAATTTTGGCCTTATTTTGCAATGATAAAAATTTAAAAAAATATATATGGGGTCACTGAAATAAGCGCGTGTATTTTTTCTTAGGTAAAGTTGTCACATGTCAGAAATAGGGTCATTAGTTAAAAAAAAGGTGATTCTACAAAGGAAAATATTAAAAAAAATTCTTATAATGTCTAAAAATGCGTCCTAAGTTGAAAGTGGCTAAAAAAATTGGTTTTTATTTAAAAACTCAGGAACCCTTTAAGGTACAGCAACGAGGTTTTAAATGTGACCTATTTGTATCTATTATAAACAACCTTACCAGTTTTTTGTCCCAAACTTTTTTCTGTGTAACTTCTGTAAGTTTGTTATTGGAACATGATTCCTCAGGTCAAAGTACATAAAGAAGGTACTCTTGTTGTAATACTGTAGGATTAACCATAAAAATTCATTTTAAGGTGAAATTTCACTGTTCGATGATACCGGGTGAATGTAATAAAAAACTAAAAAAAAACACAGGTATAGGTTACAAGTACTTCCAAAAATCAATCCTATAGTCTCCTAAAAATGCACAATTTTTAAAGCGCCATAGTAGCGTTAAAAGCAATTTTCCGACCCGCATGTACAGACACTTTTTTTAGTAATTTTTGATATAGAATCACCATCATTGAAATTTTGGTTTTCAACATTTTAGTAATTTTTTGTCTTCAAAACGTGAAATTTCACCTTCAAAACAATTTTTCTCGAAAACGGTTAATCCTACACCTTTTTATGTATTTTGACCTGGGGAATTATATTCCAATAATACAGTTACAAAAAAGTTACACAGAAAAAAGTTTGGGACAAAAAACTGATAAGGCTCCTCCGTTTCGCTCCCTGGTTAGAACAAATACATACAAATAACATATAGAATTAGTTTACATTCAAAACCTCGTTGCTATATCTCAAAGGGTTACTGAGTTATTAAATAAAAAATAATGTTTTAACCACTTTAAAAGAGCTTACGACGCCTTTTTAGACATATGTTTATAGGAACTTTTTTCGTAGTTTCCCATTTTCCCTATTTTTGAATAATAGTATCCCAAAGACGTTAGTTAACCCTTTAGGTTAACTAACGCATGTTGACACATCTGACACATGAAAAAATTATTCAAACAAGACGACTTCTATACTTAGTTTTAGACATCCGTAACTTAGTTAAGTCATCACGTTTGTGACAAGTTGGATTTAAACGGTAGAATTTTTAGGTGTAGTATTTTTTTAAATTTTGATGATAGGTACTAACCGTGGCAGAAAAAGTAGTACAAGAAGTTAGCAACGAACCCTACATATTTTCAATATTTTAATAATTTAAATTGGACTTTTAATATTAGGTTATGTGATGCTTGACAGTAATTTTGACGCAAAGAAAAAGTATGGCTATCTTGTCTTAGATGTACAAAACTTAACGGTAAATTTCTCATTATATGACAGGTTATATTATTTGAGGTTATGTATTAGAACCGTCATTTATTGACAATCGATGTTGCCTTTTGCAAACACAAATAAAAATTGCTATTGACATCACTGCATACAGCTGACTTATTACTAGAAGTAGAAGAAGAAATAAACGTATATTAATATCATTAAAAAAAACTCTGTACTACTTGTTTGTCACGGATAGTACTAAGAATTCGTTATTGTCAGTTGAATTTTTTTATTTTTTAGGCTTAAAATTCGAGGGGTAAAATGTGGACGCAATTGCGCAACTATAAAAATATTGTTTTAATTTTGCTTTTAAATATCCTTGTGCTAAATATAAAATTTCTGGAAAAGCAACAACGATACTACTCAAAAATAAAATTACGCAAGTCAACAAAAAAACATTCTTGTGTCTGGGTTTATTTTATGATTTATTTATTTAAAGAGTGCAACAAACAAGGGTCTAAACCTCATTATTTTGCGAAATACGTTTTTTGCTTGAAACGTACTTTATCTAGTTAATACAAATTTCTAATATGTTACTAGAAGTTGAAAAAAAATGCATTGGAAAATAAGGTTAGGGGTGCAAATTTTAATAATTTGTTTTTGGCCACACCCAAATATTTACCATTCTTAATTAAAAAAGGTTATTAACCTATTTAAAACCAGAAAAGACAAGATTTTATAAAAAAAATTATAATAAACGTGTGGGAAAGGCTTTTTTACTCATTTGCCCCATTTGCTCCACCCAAATAAATATTTGGGTGGGGCAACTATTAACTATTCTTGATTGAAAAAGGCTTATGAACCTATTTAAGACTAGTAAAGAGATTTTATGCAAAAATAACCTTGTATATAATGTATAATAATACAGATTTCATAGTTTTAACAGAAACAGTAAATTGGTTTCTTATAAAAAAAATTTTAATATTTTCGTCGGGTATATAGATATATAAATCTACCCCCTGAGGGGCGGGGATAATTTTCGTAAAAAATAGTATATTGGGGTTTTTGAGTTTGCTGAAAGTGAATCTGATAATAAAAATGATCTAATTCACCCCCACGGGGCAGCAGCAATAAGTTTGAAATATTTACAATATTGTTCTGCCGTTTTGAAAATTATATAAAAATCACCTAGTTTTGAAAATAGTCCTCTGTGCGCCCGGTGCACCCGGCGCACAGAGGACCGCGGTGGTGGAAAAATTGGAAAACTCTTTTACTGGCCAGTGTTTTTTTATTATGGTATCGAGGCGAGAAAAAGAAGTATGACATTTTCAGTGCCTAGATTTTTGCAGACTTTTATTTTTGCGTATTGAATTCAGCTAAACGATGAAAAGGCAAAAATGCGAAACTAATTTTGTTTACTAATATAATTCTTAAAGTTAAAAATAGAAATATATTTGTTTTGTTTTTTAACAGATAAATGATTAAAATTATAGATTTTCTTAAATTTTGAAATAATGTTTTCCTAGCTACAAAAGCAAAATTTTACATGAAATATTAATTTTTTTCCGACGAGTATCACTAAACCTATAGTAATTACGTACACTTATCCGAGGCACAAATTTCATGTAGACTTGTGTTATCTTTGGCATATAAATATCAGTGGTTTTTTTGCGTTATTATTAAAGCTATAGGAATAAAAGTTAATATACACCCAAAAAGCGATATTTGTGCCTAAACAAAAGTTTTCTACTAGCTTTTATTTCTGAAGTAGATCTTTTTTAACTGTCGCTTTAAATAATATTATTAAAAAAATATTATATTATTAAACTAGTCTTTAATTTATTTACATTTAAAAGCTAGTAGAAACCTTTATGCACATTTATAGATTGTTGGGTGTATACTGACATAAATTTTATTTCGATATCTTTAATATTAACGCAAAAAAACGATTCATCTGTCTTGAATGATACACCCTGTAAATTTGTGAGAATTTCTAGGCATTTACGAAAACAACGTGATCAATTAAGCTGCTTCAATCAAAGAAGATAATGTAGTTTCATGTATGTCAATAAACTTAAGACTTAAGCTAGAGTTTATATATTTATTATTAGGGTTTTACCTACAAATGTCTGCAAAAATATAATATTTTATATCTGTATATGATGTAATTATAATAAAACTATGATGTAGTATTAAAAAACAACACAAAAAATTGCTAATAATCATCACATTTAATACTTATTAAAATATAATTTAATGATTAACTGATATTGCGTTACAATTCAGTAAAATTCTTCCCTACCTTTTTTTTAGTTTTTATTTATTTACTACCTATTAGTATGTTATTTCACATGCTATTACATATTCCGAATTTTATTATTAGTTTTACTACATTCCTGTTTTTGTAAAAAATAACAGATTTATTTTTTTCTACGACTGCTTTAGAATTTAAGCAAATACACACACTTTTCAAACACAGAATGAATCCATTCTAGCTCTAGATACGGTATGAATATTCCGTATCAAATGTTAGAATGAGCACATGTAGTGCCATCTCTTGTTTATAAAAGTAAAGAAAACTGTTGCAAAATTAGCAAAAAAAAAAAAAAAATATATATATATATATATATATATATATATATATATATATATATTTTACCATGAAATATTGAATAATTTAATGCAATTTAAAGTTTTGCGTTAAAATTACATAAAGTTTATTAGTTTTTCTTAATATTTGACCAGTTTTTTATCAATTTAGTTCAAAAAATTAAAACTGCTCCATCTATTGTTAAATATTTAAACCTGATATCTGTCACAACAATCTGACATAACCTTCAATTTTTGCATTATAATTTATAAATATGTGCTAAAATTAAATAAAAATCTTTTTTAAGTACTGATTTGATAAAATTATTAAATAACATTAATTACTTTATTTATTGCTTTAAATATGTATTTTGTTGCATTTACAAAGTCGAGTTACAAAAAACATTGTTTTTAACCTTGTCCGCAGTTTAAAGCCATACAGTTTCATATTTGCAGTCGAAGAAAAAGTATAGTCTACAACACGTATGGAATAGCCATTCCGCGCTCACGGGACCGTCATACTCGCCTACCGGCTCGTCCAAACGGAAAACTTTCCGCTAGCGCGAAATAGTCTATTCCATACTAATTATAGAATATACTATTCTCACAATGACTCATAATTATTTTTGACAAATATGTCACATTTTGCTTTGAAAGTTTAAACTTTTTTATTTTATCTATGTTGGACATGAAAGTCTTGCACCAAAGCCAGTAGCACCGTCTGTAAGTGAAGGACGCATTGACAATGATAATATTCATACATATTATGTATGAATGTACATTAACTGTAAATGACGCCACGCTAATATGTAATTTAAAATAGGTTCCTGGCTCCAGAACAAAAAACCCTAAATAAAAATATTGAGGTAAATGTTTTGCTAAAAAATAAAACAATAAAAATGCATAAAAAATATATGCATTGAAAAAGAGCAAATATATATAATAATAAACCTTTAGTAAAATATAGTTCCGGACTATGTACACATAACTAATATTATTATCCTAATAAAGGAATCTACTATCTATCACTGGTTCTAGATATTAATATTTGGGCACTAATTCCAATACATATCAAAAAATATTAACTACAGGGAATTCAAAAATTAAGTAGCTGACTTTGTCGTTTTGATCAGAAATAAACTTAAGAGTTTAATATCTCAATACATGCATGTATAGAGATATTCTACTAAGCATGCGTGCTTTGAAAGATTGCCACTGCGTATGGTTTCCAACATTGTTAAATACGAACATTTCACATTTTAAATGTAAACTTTTATAATTTGATTTTTTTTTCAACGTTTGTACTTATTACTTTTTATAGCGCACATGAGCAATAAGATACGGATAATACGAAAGTTTCGAATTTTCCTCAATCGTCAAAAAACGTCCTAGACAAAACATTTTTGGATACAAATGTGTTTAAAAAAATAAGTCCGTCCGTCCGATGTCATTTTTTGTAAGCACGATAACTCGAGAACGAAATATCCAATCGATTTGAAATTTTTAGATAAAATCAAGTTCTGACAGAGGAAATTCCGTATTGTTTTTGAAAACAATACCCCCCAAAAACAAAAAAAGGTATGGGAGTTAAACTTTTAAAAACATTGAAAAAAACTGGAGTATTAGTCGGATTGGCGTAAAATTTTCAGGAAAAAATTACAATTACCAATTAAAAAAAAAAAAATAATTTAAAAACAAAAAATACACAGGGCCCGCAATAAAAATAAGTTAAACTAAAGTATATTCAACTTCAAAATGCAGTGCGCGTAAAAAAACGCACGTGACAATAACGGATTTAGTGACAGGGTAGGACTCAAAACAAAATATTTCTATATAACGGTCCATTGCAATGCATTGCACGCTTCTTCACAAGTACTCACGTACTGACCTGTTTAATTTTCTACATCCCTACTCTCGTAGCATTCGAGTGTTCTAACCAATGAAACCACGCGCCAGCTGCCGCGTGCGCGATTGTTTTATTTACATCTACTGCATATTGAAGTTGAATATACTTTAGCACATGCCTGGTAACCGTTTACCATAATATCGAAGCTGCCAACCTTGTAAAATAATGGTAAAAAAACTCTCAGTGGTTAATACGACACTTTAATAAGAAATGCAGTTTTTTTCTACTATTTTATCCTAGAATTTAAATCTGTTCTTAAAATTGAGCTATCTTTTTTTTTTCGGGAAAAAAGACCCGGTAAAATAGCTCGGTTTTGGTATAAAAATAAGACATTTTTATAATGCGGCTATCGCCAAAGGACCATCAGTAGGGACAAAAAGACAAAAACGTACAATATCCAGATTAAAATATTAAATACACTATTTCCATCTAGGGGCTAGTTTAGGTACTCAATGTTTAACTTGCGTACTTTTTACCCATATACGAGAGTTGTTTAAAATATTTCATATCTTATTCTTCAAATATTAAATCCATATTTGAAGGTGCAAAAATATTAAAGCTGGTTTAAAAAATAAATTTACTAAAAGAAAAAAATTAATTTTCGAAATTTTGCATTTTCAGTTAAACTTATGTTTAAAATGTAGATAAATATAATTGCAGCTCAAAAACAAAAGCTAGTGGAGAACTTTTGTTTAGTTGTAGCTTTTTGGGTCTATATTCACTAGTATAAAATTAATTTTGATACCAATACGCGACAAATCGTGTGATTTGTCCTTGGTGAATCACGTTATATGCTCTCCAGTAGGGTGGGTCAAAAAAACCGACTATTGTTTTTTTACTACTCTGAAAAATTGGTTGCTAGACACCTCTAGAAAATTCTCACCAAATATGAGCTCTTAATTTTGATAAAAAGGTTCTCCGCTTTACAATTTTCCATTTTTTTCTCAGTATTAGAAACAAAAATTCATATCTCTTTGACAACTGTTCGTTAAAAAGTATCTCTCATATTCTTGTAGGAAATCGAACGCTCTACAAAAAAGGTCTCTAACAATTTTTTCGTAAACCTCACCGTTTAAAAGACATCAAAGGTTAAAGTTTGTATATTTTAAGAGACATTTCTGTTCTGCTTATGAATTTTATAACTCGCTTACAAAAAATTGTTATGAATTGCACAATTCATAGTTTTGTAGGAAATTAACTACTCTACAAAAATGGTCTCTTATGATTTGTCGATTAAACTAAGCGTTTAAAAGATACTCAAAAAAAATATAGTCGGTTTTTTTGACCCACCCTACTCTCCAGGCAGGTTTTCCTAACTTTTTTTGGGGGGCATCGCGAATAAAGGGTTGCAACTTGACGAGAATACTTACTTAATTACAAACTACTAAGTAATTAAAGGGGCCAATAACGCAGTTAGTAAGTATAAAAATTATTTTATTTACTTCACGTTTAAAATAATTTTAACTTGCATTTAACAAGTATTTGGAAAAAATTAATAAACCATCCACTATGCAGATTAAATAATGAAATAACGTAGCATTACACGGCTTGTTTAATAAAACACGAATTTTAATGGAACTAGAGACAATTACTATCTTTATTTAGGTCTATAAATTAGAGAAATAGGTCTCAAAATTGCCTAAACAAGAAAATATTTATTGATATGCACTGCACTAATTTAGTATACCCTTAACAACATTTTACCTTGCAAATATAACAATAAACAAAATAATACACAATGCATCGCTTACAAAAATATACAGCAAATGTATAATATATGTTAGATTTATTTTATTAAAAAATACCTGAAGGTTTTTATAATTTATTAGAATATTGTATTTTATTTTTAACAATAAAACTATTGTCAAAAAAATATTTATAGGTATTTAACATTTTTTATTTTTAGTAAATTAGAAAAAATTATTGCATTATAAAGTGATGAAAAGTAAAAGCACTCAATAAATAAGGTACAAAATTATTACTACTAAACAACAAAAAAAGATTACTGGTAAAGTTTCTTAAGATCTTGTAAAAAAAAAGATTATTAGCGAAATTTCTTAAGATCTGTATCATAAATAGATAATTTATATTTTTTACTTTTGGATTCCTTAGTAAGAAATAATTATTAAAATATTTATGTTTATCAAAAATTTATTTTTTTAGTTTATCCTGATAATGCAACTCAATGTTATATTGTTGTAGAAAAAACTGTACAAGGATGACGCAGAGAATTGCTTAAAATTGGTCTACAGACAAATTATATGAAATTTGGATAAGTTATAGATCTTGTTATCCTAAACAAAGGAACCCGCACGTGCGTGCGCGCACTGTCCTTATGGAAAATGGCTTTCGGTCAAATTAGCTGAACTTTCGGTATGTTTCTTAATCAAAAGTTATTATTGCGCCAAACCGCCTCGCCCCCTAGTTATACGAGAAATTTTATTGCAAAAAGTGAATTCTATGATTTTAAGAATTAATGCATTGTTCAGTATTTTGTGTTCTATCGCTTTTTCTAATAACCGTAAACAAAAATTTTTACAAAAATTAATTTAAAGGTTTACGAAACTTGGATTTTTAAAAATAGTATAGTGTTTTTGTTTTGTTGGCACAAGTCATTATCTACCAAAGTACAAAATATAAAAAAATTCAAACGGTCAGAACCGTTCAATATTTTCATATAAGTATAAGTACTAACAACATATTGAAAAGTTATTGCCATGAATGGCGTAAGTTGTTACCCGACTGCGCACGCAAGCAAGTTAAAGTTGTTCGCGCGTATCTGTTTTTGAACGTAGCGACACCTCGTTTGTCAAACAAAATTATTGCAACAATTTAGCTTTTTTTTTCGAAACCAATGAATAAACATTTGAATGTATTTTTGTTTTTCGTTTAAATAAAATATTAATAGAGTTATTTATATGAAATATAAAAAAAATGTCCAATTCGTGGGGTGTTTTTGTTTTTTTTTAACGCAAAATGTTTTACTACTTTTAAGGCCTCCGTAATATAAAGGAGTAACGAACTTGCTTGCTGTAAATTTATGTCAGAAACAGCAAACATGAAGGATCTTCGCAAAGGGGAAATGAAAAAATATATTTTTAATTTATTTTAGTTAAGAAAAGATAAATAAAAGTTATAAAATAAATTAGTTTTAATAAATGTTTAGATTTAGCCATAAAAAAATCGAAATTAATAATTTTTAGCGATTTCAGAAGACAAGGGTGCATACTTTTCGTTTAGAGAACGGCAAATATTTTGTTTTCAAATTTTCAGATAGCTAGAAGCCCCTTAACCCTTTCGTGGACAAACAGGTTTATCGCATATTCGCTTATGTCATTCTAATGACAAATTTATTTTTTTTATAATCATTTTTATTCTATAAGTTTACATGCTTACACATTTTTTAGCTTAATGCTTTATAGTTGTTTTAGTAATGATAATGACTGATGACAATTGCAATAACTCAATGCAATACATTTTAATAAAGTTTTCATATTAAGTTTTGGTTAATTTGGGACAAGACAATACTAATTGCAGGGAAGTATACTTTCAACCGCCCACGAAAGAGTAAAAAGTGGATACATTATGTTTTAAAATTTGTAGAATTTGAAAGCAAATTATTTTATAAAAGCTTTTAATTATTTTTTTAGTCGGAACTAAAGCTTTCCTATTACTGCGGTTCGATTTCATTATTTTTATTTAGTGTTGCAGATGAAAAAGGTTATAAATTATTTTACAAATAGCTCATTATTCTAAAGGTGCCATGTATTCTTTTTAAATCTAAAAATTCAAACACATTACAGTTGTTAAAAACGATTAAAAATAAAACACAGTATTTCAGTTTTTATCACGGTGAGCGACATTTTTCTTGACTGTTTCTGTTTCAAGTTTAAATACTGAAGGAGGGTTATTTTTTGAACAACGTAGAAAATAAATTTTTTATTATGGTATAATAATAGGCAAAAAGAGTTACGCACAATATTTAAGATTCAAAAGATCCTCAAAGTAAACAAAAAAATGATTTTGCTACCTGTATTTTAAATCTATGCTTTCAAAAAAATCGTCAAGGTTAGTTCTTGGAAGATATTGGCTTAACAATCTTCAGCAGGACCCAAACTTATACGTACGTGTAAGTTAAACAATACCCATCACACGTACGTGTGATGGGTATTGTTTAACGAATTTATTATAATATTTTTAAGTAGAAGTTAAATTTGTATCCTTAGGATCCCAATATACTTCTCATCACATTTTATTCAAAACAACTGGTGTTTACCGGACGCGACTTGATCTTAAAACCGCAAAAATAGAACTGAAGAAGTCAAAATCGAAACAGTATTTTTTTCGCTGACACCCTAACTCAAAGAGCTCACTTAAATGACGTTTTAAATTACCAACAAAGCAAAATTGTTCTATTTAAAAAATAAATTTTTAATTGAATGAATGAATATACAGGGTGTATTTGAAATAGCGTAGGAAATTTTAACAGGTGATTCTACATGATAAAATATGACAAAAAGTTCCTATAAACATATGTCTAAAAATGCGTGATAAGGGAGCTACGCCCCTTTGAAATTGGCTAAAAAAATCGGTTTTTATTTAATAACTCAGGAACCCTTTGAAATATATTAACGAGGTTTTGCACGTGAATTAATCCTAATAAGGCCCATCTTTGTATATCATTTTCACGTACTTATTTAAACCAGGGGTGTGCGAAACGGGGGGGGGCTTATCAGTTCTTTGTCCCAAACTTTTTTCTGTGTAACTTTTTTGCAATTTTATTTTTAAAATATGATTCCTCAGGTCAAAATACATAAAAAAGGTACTCTTGTTGTAAAATAGGATTAACCGTTTTCGAGAAAAGTTCATTTGAAGGTGAAATTTCACGGTTCGAGGACGAAAAAATTAAATACTAAAATGTCGAAAACCAAAATTTTAATGATGCAATGTTATTCTACATCGAAAACTAAGAAAAAAAGTTTCCATACATGTAGGTCGACAAAACGCTTTTAAAGCTACCATAGCCCTTTAAAAATGGTGCATATTTAGGAGACCATAGCTCCATTAGGATTGATTTTTGGAAGTACCTGTATATGAGTTTTTTTTCTTAGTTTTTAATGTACATTCGCCCTGCATCATTAAAATTTTGGTTTTCAACATTTTAGTATTTAATTTTTCGTCCTCGAACCGTGGAATTTCACTTTCAAATGAATTTTTCTCGAAAACGGTTAATCCTACAGTATTACAACAAAAGTACCTTTTTTATGTATTTTGACCTGAGGAATCATATTTCAAAAATAAAATTGCAAAAAAGTTACACAGAAAAAAGTTTGGGACAAAAAATTGATAATCCCCCCCCGTTTCGCACACCCCTGGTTGAAATAAGTACATGAAAATAACACATAAAAACGGGCCTTGGAAGGATTAGTTGACGTGCAAAACCTCGTTGATATATCTCAAAGGGTTCCTGAGTTATTAAATAAAAACCGATTTTTTAGCCACTTTCAAAGGGGCGTAGCTCCCTTATGACGCATTTTTAGACATATATTTATAGGAACTTTTTGTCATATTTTATCATGTAAAATCATGTTAAAATTTCCTACGCTATTTCAAATACACCGTGTATATTATTTTGCATACTATTTTTTTATTTAAATAAATTTTTATAACAAAAATGCTTAAAATTTTACTTCTTAAATTAATGGTGTCAAATTTAGATCCTAATGATTATTAAGCCAGTATCCTCCAAGAACTAACCTCTTCAATTTGGCTGAAAGCAGGTCTCGGCTACCAATATCATATTAATATTTATTATAAGGATATCATGTATCCTATGGAAGATTCAGTAACAGTGTACAGTCTCCTAAATCCACAATTTTTAAGAGGCCATAGAAGCTTTAAAATTGATTTTTGGGCCTACATAGTTTTTAATCTAGAATAACCATGCATCAATGATATTTTCGTTTTTACCATTATAGTGTTTAATTGGGGTCCGGTTAGTGTACAGTGGGCTGAGAAAAAAAAAGATGGACGAAAATCTAAATTTCTGCATACGAGTATTTTTTATGCCGCTGATTTCGAATATGATAGTAAATTTTAACTTCAAATGTATTTTTCTCTAAAACGGTTAATAACTACATGAAAAAGACGTAAGATAGTAGGCCTGATTAAGATTAGATCATATGGAAAACCTCGTTGCTATGGATTAAATGGTTTCTGAGTTATCAAATAAAAACCTAATTTTTTAGCCCCTTTTAACACGTTTGCTGCCGATAACGCATATGCTTTGTTAGTTTTGGGGGCACTATACAAATTACAACCGGCAGCGAACGTGTTAAGGAAAATAACCTTTCAATACATCATTTTAAAGCCTAAACATTCCTATACAAAATAAAATTAAATTAAATTTTCTATTTCTACTAATAAAGCGGGAAATTATTTTTGACCGCGACCGCTACATTCTATACCACTGTGCGTCGGGGTCAGTTAAAGGGGCGTAGCTCCTTTACGACCCAATTTTAGACATGTTTATAGGAACTTTTTTTCATATTGTCTAATGTAGAATCATACAATAAAATTATTGATGCCATTTCAAATACGCCATATATAGTAATCACTGATTACTACTAACCAGTCCGCTAAAATGCATGTTAATAGTTGAAAACCCGCTCTTTACTACCTTAAGAAACTGCCAGCTTTCTCTAATAAATTTTGGATCAAAAGTACTGTTTCCTAATTTAAAAAGTTGTCAAATTCCAATTTGAGTGTTAAAAGATTGTAAATAAAATATTATTCATATTTCGGCCTACTTTTCTCTTCAATTACACAGGTTTACAAAAAAAAAAGTCAGGACTATTTGACCGGACCATGGTATTTCTAGGCATTTTGGCGCCCTGAATCAGATCCCGGGGTCAGTTTTGCCCCATCGCGTCAGGAAAACGAGATTTCAAGGTAATTTGGAGGTCAAAATGGTGATTTTTTGGGAGCGGCCCCGGGACAAGATCTCAACGTTCAGAAAGTATTCAAGACCTACACAGTTACCCGTGAAGTTAACAGGTCGCTTGAGATATTGTCCCGGGGCCGCTCCCAAAAAATCACCATTCTGACCTCAAATGACCTTGAAATCTCGTTTTCCTGAAGTGATGGGGCAAAACTGACCCCGGGATCTGATTCAGGGCGCCAAAATACCTAGGAATACCATGGTCCGGTCAAAAAGTCCTGACTTTTTTTTTGTAAACCTGTGTTATTTAAGCAAAAACAAAAACGTTTTATCAGTTTCTTGATTTTTCTTTGTATTCACTTTGTAAACCAGTTGATGAAGGTACACTTTTTCACTGAGAATTGACATTAATATATAAAATTTTGGATTTAATTTTTATAACAAAGTAAAATATCTCCTTTAAAGAACAAATAATGTTAAATTAAAATAAAATATAAATCTCTTTCTATATAAGGCTTAAAAATACTATTAGTACAGCTACCGGCAATATGCCTCCAACATTTCTAAAAATAATTTGTTCATTGGAACTAAATCTTGCTGATGCACGTCGGACCAAAATCTTCTTACTATGTGATCTGCTTGTCGCAGAGCTGGCATACTGAGGAGGAGTTGTTGGATTTGATTTAAAACCCCATTAGGTCTGAAAGCAAACCAAACATTATATGAACCAGTGAGGTCAAATATTACTATTTTTTTCCAATTTAAAAAAATCAACGAGATATTATTTTTTTAGGGGTGCTTTTCGCTAAAAACTACCGGAGATAGAATAGAGTGTTGCAAATCAAAATAACGAAAATTTAATGCGAAGTTTAAAAATTAAAAAATATATGGGGTGTTCCATTTAAAAAATCAAAGTTGAGTGCCACTCGGGTACAAGCGGAAGTGACACAAGCATAAAAATATTTTTAATCGATTGGACACATTTAAAAACCCCAAAGGGCAAAATATCAGATTTTTAAAATTATTTGTTCTCCATAGAATAGAATAGATTTTATTATCACAGGTATGGATTAAAATGTAATATATAAAATTTATAGAAATTACAAAAGTAAATACACATTACAATAAAGTGAACGTAACAAGAAAAGAATAAATTATTAATAGGCTTCTTCCGTGAATAACCATGTATATAATTGAATGCCTAGCAGTACATATCTTCAGGGCTTGTTATATTAATAAGAACACTATATCTGTAAACATCGACCTACTGTTCATAGGTTATAAGAAATATTATTACCTTAAAATACCAATGGTGTCCGAAAGAGAGGTTAAAATACTGTCTCTAAACTTTTTCAGCGAACTATATTCGTCCAATCGCACGTCAGAATTCGTCAGGATAAGAGCTTTCAGCAGGTAGTACTCTTCTTTTAAAATTGTAAGGTTTTCTAGCCTTTCCACTACATGGCAACACTAAGGACAATACAAAATCATTTAATAATATAGTTTAACATTAATTTTTAACGCAAAAGCAAACACGAAAAAAATAGCTATTTATACAGGGTTCCCACCAAAAATTGACATTCAAATTCCAGGTATTTTCCAGGTTTTCCAGGTAAAAATTATTAAAATTCAAGGTAAATAAAATAAAATTAGTTTTAGTATATACACTTCTGCTCAAAAATATCGGCCCACCTAAAAAAATACACATTTTTGAATGCAAATATCTCCAAAACTATTTAATGGATTTATTCGATCTTTTTTTTATTTTGAAGCTTGAACTTTTAGCTCTTACTTACTGGAATAAAAATTATCAAACATCTTTTTTTATACCGGCAGCAATGAAAAGTGCACAGCTATGTTTTTTACTGCACCTTTCGATATGCGCATGGTTCGCCACTGCATATTTTTTTACAATTTAATTAATTGATTTTATAGCCTAATTAAATGGAAGTAATCTCTTTTTAAATTTTTTAATTTTCCTTTTCTCGTTTAGGAGATATAAGGTTTTTTCTAAAAATTTACATTTTTGCAAGTAACAAAAAAACTACGCAATGGATTTTGATTTTTTTTTAATTTGAAGCTTAAATCGTAAACTTTTATTTATTTAATTTAGGTTTCTGTTGGAAACATGTTTAAACTGAGTTTACATTGCTTAAATAGTCATGTTTTTTTTACTCGATCTTTTTTGTTGCAATTTAAACACAAACTCAAATCTTTCCATAAGTTTTAAAACTTATTCTAATAGCCACACTTATTGTGACTGATTCCGTCTTTTATTTTTTATCATAAGTCTTCTCATTTAGGAGAAATTATGTTTTTTTGGTAAATAAGGACTTTTTAAGTGGTGGGCTAGTGCCACCCCTGTAACTAACTTATTATGATTGACAAGACTTGTCACTTATGTGACAATACTTTTTTAACTCGTTAAAATTTTATTTAATTGTATTATTTAAATGGAAACAAGTCCGGAAGTAGCTGCCCAAGCTGTAGCTCTGCTACAAGAAGGGCACAGTCAGCGTTATGTTGCTCAACAGTTAAATATTACGAGAGCAGCGGTAAGAAGAGTATTCCAACGTTTTGAGGAGACCGGTTCCTTTAGTCGACGCCAAGGAGCTGGCAGACATAGGTGCACGTCCGCTCGGGATGACCGATTTATCGAGCTTAATTCCCTGCGGAATCGTCGTCTAAATTCAGTTAATTTGAGATTACGGCTTCAAGAAACAAGAGGTGTAGCAGTAAGTAGGTCCACTATTGGTCGAAGGCTTTTTGAAAGAAACCTTTGCTCTTATAAGGCCGCAACTGGACCTAAACTCACTGCTAACCATCGTCGTGCCAGGCTGCAGTTTGCAAGAAGACATTTAAACTGGGACAGAAACCAATGGGCAAAGGTTATGTTTTCTGATGAAACCAGGATATGTCTATTTGGGAATGATGCAAGACAGCGTGTCTACCGACGTCCTGGAGAACGTTATGCACAGGCCTGCATTGCAGAAAAAGTTAGTTATGGTGGTGGATCGTGCATGATATGGGAAGGTATATCATTGGAAGCTAAAACTGAACCCGTTTTTATTATAAGGGAAGAACGTGGACGGCAAAGGCGAAGTCTTACAGCGGAAAGGTATGTCGAAGAAATTTTGGAAGAGCACGTCGTACCTTACGCCGGATTTATAGGCGATGACTTTATTTACATGCAAATGCAAAGCCGCATACTGCAGCAAATGTCAGACGATACTTAAGAGATGTCGGTATCGACGTCTTAGAGTGGCCAGCTAATAGCCCCGATCTTAACCCAATCGAACATCTCTGGGATGAGTTAAAAAGAAGAATTCGATCAAGGAACCCAGCGCCAGCGACAATTCCAGAACTAATTATAGCAGTCGAGGAAGAATAGGAAAATATACCTCAGAATACTATAAGAAACTTAATTCTCTCTATGAGTAATAGAGTACAGGATGTACTTAGGGCTAGGGGGGGAAATGCCAGATAATATTTGACATATCGCACCCGTTACAGAACAGTGTTATAACACAAAATTTTGAAAAATGTGTTTTTAGTGTAATTACGGCTCTTATTAGGATCTACCGACCTGTATAACTGGCATATTACATATAACTATAGCATAGTTTCATGTAATATGCCAGTTATACAGATCAGTAGATCTCAATACGAGCAGTAATTACACTAAAAACACATTTTTCAAAATTTTGTGTCCTGTATTATTGTTATTGAGTATTCTGTTATTGTGTATTCTCTAATTGTGTTTTGTTATTGAGTATTCTTTTATTGTGTTCTGTATGGTTGTTATTGAGCATTCTGTTATTGTGTTCTGTTATTGAGTATTCTGTTATTGTGTTCTGTATTATTCTTATTGAGTTTGGACTTTGAGTTTTTTGTGGATTAGGCCTAATGGGAAAACCAGTATAAAAAAAACGAGCTAATCACTTTACCTCATGGGTGGCTTGGAAATAAGTGCTGGTAAATAGGAACAAATTTGATGGAAAAATAATACATATTTTTTAAAATAAACTGCTTATGGAATATATGTGGCTGGACTATAATTGTGTGGTTCTGAACTATTGTTGTGTTAAATAACGGTATGGAATATTTGTGAAAAAAAAATGGAAAATGTACAAAAAAAGGAATGTAATTATTATTTTGAAAAGAATAGGAGTAAATGCTGCCAGACATGGGATATACAGCTGCCTCAAACCATTTTTAAAACCTAATTCTGTATGAAAAACATTGGGAAATATGACTATAACGTCTATAATATTTATGTAGATAAATTTTAACTATAGTGTATACACATTGATAACCTAGCCTCAACCGTGTAATGTTGGTTAGTTTTAGTGTTTTGTTAAATTAAATTGAATGTTTTATTGACCATAATGTAATGTAACTAATAATAACGAAAAACAGCATTGTTGTAAAAAAACATACACGTCTAATACGTTGTTTTGTGTTTATAATTGTTATTAAATAATTTTAATAAAATTTAAAATTTGTTTATTGTTATTTTATTTGATAAAATATTTTGTTTAAAAAAAATTAAAAAGCAAAAAGTCCTTAAAAAGACGTTAGAACTTGTTTTTGGAGTACCATTAGAGATTTAAACAGTCTGTGCAAAGTTCGTTCGACATATATGCCTCAAAACGCAGTCTGAGCTGGGAACCAAAAAGTTGCTAACGCAGAAAACGTGTTAATTAAATGTATTTATTTAAGCTAAAGTTATAGAAGTGCAATAGATCTTTATATTCTATCGACGCTTTTCCGTCATATACAGTTTTACAGGGGTGGCACTAGCCCACTGATTAAAAAGTCACTTTTTCCGAAAAACTTTAATTTCTCCTAAATGAGAAGACTTATGATAAAAAATAAAAGAAGGAATCAGTCACAATAAGTGTGGCTTTTAGAATAAGTTTTAAAACTTATGGAAACATTTGAGTTTGTGGTTAAATTGCATTAAAAAAGATTGGGTAAAAAAAACATGACTATTTAAGCAATGTAAACCCAGTTTAAACATGTTTGCACCAGAAACTTAAATTAAATAAATAAAAGTTAAGGACTTAAGCTTCAAATTAAAAAATAAATCAATTAAATCCACTGTGTAGTTTTTTTGTTATTTGCAAAAATGTTTATTTTCAGAAAAAACCGTATATCTCCTAAACGAGAAAAGGAAAATTAAAAAGTTAAAAAAGAAATTACTCCCATTTAATTGGCCTATAAAATCAATTAATTAAATTGTAAAAAAATATGCAGTGGCAAACCGTGCGCATATCGAAAGAAGCAGTAAAAAAACATAGCTGTGTAATTTTCATTGCTGCCGGTTTAAAAAAAGATTTTTGATAATTTTTATTCCAGTAATTAAGAGCTAAAAGTTCAAGCTTTAAAATAAAAAAAAGGTCAAATAAATCTATTGAATAGTTTTGGAGTTATTAGCATTTGAAAATGTGTATTTTTTTAGGTGGGCCGATATTTTTGAGCAGAATTGTAATAATAATATTAAAGTAACAAAAAATTAAAAAAATATATTTTTTTTTCAATTTCTTTTTTTCGAAATAAAAATCATTTCGGGTAAGGGAACGTTCAAGTATTACGTAACGCAAAATGTACCAAAATTCATACACTTTATACCTCGGTTCTCGCGTTATTCAAGGCTGTAGAGATTTTATATTTTGGCTACCCCCCCTAACACACCCCCTATTAGGGGGGTAGCCAAAATATGAAATGTCTATAATCTATAATAACGCGAGAACCGGGGTATGAAGTGTATGAATTATGGTACAATTTTCGTTACGTAATACTTGAACGTTCCCTAATTGGTTGTTATAACTCGTAGCATTGTAAATTTTGTAAAATCAATTTTTTTTCGAAAAAATATCTTCAAAAAATGAATAAAAAACAAGAAAAATTGATTTTTAGCAAAAGTGACAATTTTAATCATTCGGATCACAATGAAGAAAAAATTTGGTTTGAACGTTTAAGGGTTTCTTTGGGGGTTTCTTTGGGATACTTTGAGGTTGAAAAAAAAAAACAAAAAGTACTTAGTTTACTCGGCTGTGCCTCGTAAGGAAAAAGCACTCTCGTGTACTAAAAACTAGGTTCGCTTACTCGGCGTAATATACTATTTTATCATTGCTCTACGACCATTTTTCGCCAAGTTAGGCTTTTAAAATCACCTAAAAATTCAGGATGTTTTTTTATATCCTTAAATTTTTGTGCTAAGGGTATTTAATTTCTCTTAAACAAATTATATTTTTGTATGTTAAATTCCAGGTGCTATTACAAAATTCCAGGTAAAAAAACGTGTTTTTTAAGAGAAAAATGTTAAATTCCATGTATTCCAGGTGGGAATCTAAATTCCATGCGTTTTCCAGGTTTTCAAGGTTTTCCAGGATTGGTGGGAACCCTGTTATATAACTATACTTTTAGGCACAAAGTTTGATCAATTATTAGAGGAAAGTCGCCTAATTTCGGATACCATTTACAATACCGGGTGTTTCAGGAAGGTGGTTCACCCCCTTAACTTTTTTATTTTTTTATGTAGGATCGTGAAATTTGCAGGAGCTATATTACGTATAATTTAGGATTTTTTGACATGGTTAGACATTTTTTGGAACTTCCGGTTTCACCGGAAATTAATCAAACTTTCGATTTTTAAATGGAACACCCTGTATATTTTTACATCTTTTAATTCAGAAATCAATTCATGCATGTGTCACTTGTCAATTTTTGACAGGTCATGTCATTTTTTATTTAAATTTTTATTTTAAATCTGGAGTGCATTAAATTAGCTTATTCGCTTAATTGTTGGTCTAGTATCTTCAGAAAAATACTATTTTGATGGTTTTTCCAAAACACTAAATGTAGTGGGCTCTTAAAGGTTCGAAAATCATACTTTGGACAATAAGTCATTTTTTTAAAGGAAAGAGGATGGCTCATTAGGTTAAAATAAAAGAGAATTTTCTTGCAAAAATTTTGATGCCACACATGAATAGTTTGTTTATTTGGAAGAACTTGGCATTAAAACACAAAAGATTTAAATTGAAGTTTTAACTAAAAAATTACATGACCTGCCAAAATTTGACACGTGTTTGTACTTGATTTGATTTGACTTGATTTCTGAATCTAAATATGTAAAAATATACAGGGTGTCTATTTAAAAATTAAAAGTTCGATTAATTTCCGGCGAAACCGGAAGTGCCAAAATTCTAACTATGTCAAAAAATCTTAAATTATACATAATACAGCTTCTGCAAATTTCAAGGTCCTACCTAAAAAAGTAAATAAGTTAAGGTGGGTGAACCATCTTGCTGAAACACCCGGTATATTCAATATTTAATAGTCGAAGCATGGTTTATTATGAAAACAATTTTATTACAATTTTTTCCCAAAAAACACAGTTAAATAGTTATTTTCTTAACTAGTGTATTAAGTGGATAAAATCACTTAATACACGAGTTGAGAATTTAATTTTATCCAACACCTTTTATTTTTAAATAAAAATCTATAATTTTGCGAAAAATTATGTCAAAAATATTAAGATTAAGTTTTCTTAATACTAAAATAATAGGTAGCCATGGCCTAAGTATGCCTATTAAAAATAAACAATTGCTAGTTTTACATTTCTTACAAACGTCAAAATGGACGCGGTGATGACAGAATTTTTAATAAAAACAGTATTTTATTCAAAAACTAAAGAATAATTTGGGGTTTTCTTTAATTTTTATGGTTAAGTTAACGTGCTTCTATTTATAGAATAGTTATAATACTTAATTAATAGGGTATGTAACTAATTTTGGGTGAGATCAAAAGCTGTACGTAAAAGAAGGGGTGAAAAATTTTTTAGTCACTAGTGGAAAACAACTCACTTTTGACATTTAAAATAGTGCTCAAAACAAGTGTTTCTGTGAAGGTGTTGGATAAAAAACATTTTTGTGCTTTTAAAAAAACATATTCGTAATAATTTAAGAGTAGATCTGGATCCCATTGCTTATATTTCTTGTTATTGTTCCTTGACACAGAAGTAATCTAATCACTAAGCAATTTTTTACGAAATACTATAGGAAATATAATCTTCTACTGCATTCAATTCGCAGTGAAAATCGTTGTAGTATACTGTTTTTCGTTTGGACTTTTTCCTTGACACAGAAGTAATCTAATCACTAAGCAATTTTTTACGAAATACTATAGGAAATATAATCTTCTACTGCATTCAATTCACAGTGAGAATCGTTGTAGTATAATGTTTTTCGGAATTTCTCTTTAACAACCGTATTATACCGGGTGAGTTTTATTTATGTCCACCCCTAAAATTAAGATTAATCTTCATTCGTTTGGTAGACAAATCAGTCAAATTGTGGAGTTATTATCAAAGCTATTAAAATATATTTTTTACCAGTCAATATAGACCTAGTTACCTTCAATTTACGCCAGAAAAAAGTGTTGTACTTTTTTCAGTTTTTAGGCTAGAGCAACAAACAGAATTTTTTTTAGCATAATAACATTTTTTAACGCCAAAATTTAAAAAAATAATATCATTTCTTTATCATATGATAGTTTTTTTTACTAAAAACAATAGTTTTCTATTTAAATTTTTAATTTTAGAAAACGGTAAAAAATGGTAAGTGCATTATGGAATGACCCCGCTAATGTAAAAGAGAGGATGCTATGAAAATAAATGTTTGCAAATATGACGTTCACGATAAAAATAAATGTCAAATCTAATGTTATAAATTAGATTTTTACTTAGACTTAGTAAGGACCTTGTGGACTAGGGTATTTTATACTACAGAGTGTATTACTTAATTACTAATAAATTTTGATTTTTTGCGCTCAATCAAATTTTTTAATTGGTATGATTGGATTAATCTTAGCAGTTTTTTTTACAAAGTCAAGTCTATATCATATATATATTATAAAACCTATTGGACAACTTATGATAATTATGAGATTTTAAAAAACATAATTAATTAGCTTGTAAAGAACCCCCTTCCCTCGCAGTTGCATGAAGTTGCAGCTGGTTCATATTAGCAGGGCCGGATTCAGGGGGGTGCAGGGGGTACAGATTATCTGGGGCCCGGGCTCGAAGGGGGCCCGGCGACAGAAGTTTTTAATAAACAGTTTATTTATTTATACTCCCCCAGATCGATAAGGCGTCAAAATGAGCAAATAAGTAGATCTCGTTCCAAATGGGCAATAGAAAAAATTTCGCCGCGGCAGCGCTTAAGCCTTTTTGGATTTTTGTAAAAAATAATAGTGCACTGTTACTTGTGTTTTAAAATTTGTAAAAAAATTCGCCCGCGGCGCTAGGGCTAATTTACCTACGTATTTTTTTTAGTTCAAGCTTGCAAAAGCTTAAAATTTGTAAAAAAATTGCCTGCGGCGCCAGAGCTATCAAATTTGAAAAAATTTCGCCTGCGGCGCTAAGACTTTTTATTTTTTACATACTTAAGCTTGCTGAACTATGAAAATAAAACAGTCAAAAATTAACATAATTTGGAAAAATTTTCGACTGCGGCGCTTAGTTAATGAATGGGGGCGCCGCTTCGGCACTCAGTGCCTTAGCTGCAGGCCTGCATGGGACAATTATGTTTTGAAAAAATGGGGGCCCGAGTAAAAAGTTGCACCGGGGCCCGGGCTGGCTCTGTCCGGCCCTGCATATTAGGGTCACTTCATCGTCCTACTTCGTGCTTTTGTTCTTAGTCGTTTGTTTTATTTTTTTGAACCAAACCAGACCAAAATTAGACCATATACAGAAGAACAAAGGAAAAAAACTGTCATATTATGGGCAATTTAGTCAATTAATTTATTGTTATGTAATTAATTACGTACATTTTGGTTGGAATTAAAAGTTAAATGATACTAAGAATAATTCTCATATGTTAAAATATCAAATTGATTGTTATTATTAATATTATTTATTAATATGCGAAACGCAAGACGTATTTATGATATTTGAATTAATTAACTCATCATTGTGTCAAATTCCATCTACAAAATATTACGTCTTTCTAGAATATTTTCAGTGTTATTAGAATTGTTTTGTACAATATTTCAAATAAATCCATGTTAGTCCTTAGGTTTTCCCAAATCACTCCAGTTCTGATGAAAAAAGGTCAAAATTACGCATCTAAATTCAGAGAATCATGGGAATAAAAATGCCATTTCACAAAATCTATTATTAGCAAATAATTCTAATTCTTCCACGATTCAAATGGATTCAAATCAAGCAGCAAGTTAATATGTATCTGCATTGATCCTCTTCCCCACATCGTCTACATAAGAAGCCCCCATTTTTAACACGATAAAGCAATTTAATTTTGTTTAGATGTCTGAGTCTGTCTGTGTATCTATCTGTCTTTTTGTAAAGTAGTTAGTCATAGTCGTTTCGTAAATGTTCAAAAGTTCTCCCATCCTCCTGAATACACATAAAAAGCCTACTTTCAAAATTATGTCTGACTCGTTGAAGCATTAACGGTGTTATTTCGTTAAATGCTTCAACGATTCTTTGACGCATATTTTCAGGAGTGGTGGGAGCTTGTCGGTAAACCCTGTCCTTTACAAATCCCCACAAAAAAAATCACACGGGGTTAAATCGGGTGATCTTGCTGGCCAGGCAATTTGACCACCACGACCTATCCATGTATTATAAGTCTCATCCAAAAAAGTCCTCGCCTCATGAAAAAAATGAGCAGGAGCCCCATCCTGCAAAAAATTATGTCATTTCGCAAATTTAGTGGTACGTCTTCTAAAAGTTCCGGTAATTCATCACGCAAAAAATTTAGGTACATATTCCCATTTAGATTCCCATTAAAAAAGTAAGGTCCAATAACCGAATCCCCCAGTACCCCTCCCCAAACATTTAAAGACCAAATCCGCTGGTTGTCAACATGCCTAACCCAATGCGGATTTTCAACAGACCAATAATGCATGTTATGCCTGTTGACAACTCCATTGCTTTTAAACGTAGATTCGTCACTAAACAAAATTTTGATAGAAAAGTCCTCGTCATCCCCTGTTAATTCCAAAAGTTCATCACAAAATCGAACCCTATTTTCAAAATCCCTCCCATGTAACTCTTGATTAAGACATAATTTATACGGATGTAATTTAGAATTTTTAATAACCCTACTAACTGATGTGCGTGATAAATGATGTTCCCTTGCGATTATCCTTGTAGACGTGTGGGGATCATTGATAACTGCTTCTTGAATTATAGTTATAGTTTCAGGATCTTTGGTTACTGGACTTTCGCAAACTTTTTTTATGTCCCTCACTCCTCCAGTATCCAAAAATAAATTAACAATTCTTCGTACGCTAAAGTAACTAATACTATCATCGGGAAACTTTTCTACTATCCTTCTCGTTGTTTCTCTTAAATTTCGAGCACATTCTCCATAAGTTAAAATAATTTCTTTCTTTACTTCTAAAGTTATCATTTTGGCATTCAAAACTTGGTTTTATAAAAATCTTGCCTTGTTAATTTTTTGATTATAATGTAAAATCAAATTTGATATTTATTGTCATCATATACGACTTATTTAAAAAAAAAATAATTTCAAGGCATCCTACTCTTTTGCCATAGCGGGGTCATTCCATTATGCAATTGCCCTTTTTTAAGGTTTTATAAAATTAAGAATTTAAATCGAAAATTATTGTTTTTAGTGAAAAAAACTATCATATGATAAAGAAAAATTGTTACTTTTTTTAATTTTGGCATTTGAAAGTATTGTTATGCTTTTAAAAGTGCATGTGTGGAGCTCTAGCTCAAAACCAAAAAAGAGTAGAAAACTTTTGTTTTGGGTCAATTGAAGATAATTAGGTCCATATTGACTGGTAAAAGTTTCATGTTGATATCTTTGTTAATAACGCCACAGTTTGACTGATTTGTCTACCGTGGGACACCGTGTATAACAACATACAACTTATTATAAAGAACCGTGGTTTATTATGAAAACACGGTTAAAAAAAACTTTTTTGTACATTTGAAAAAGTTTCCTAATTTCGGACATATCCATTTTTTTTCTAGAGTAGATCTGGATCCCATTGCTTATATTTCTTGTTATTCCTTGAAATTTAAGAAGTAAGCATTAAGCATTTTTTACATAATACTTTAGGAGCCATAATCTTCTGCTGCAAAAAATTCACAGCTCGATTCACAGTGAGAATCGTTGTAGTATTTTGTTTTTCAGAATTTATATTTTACAACAGAATTATATGCCTAAAACTAATTAATCCCTTCCCGCATACTGTGCTATTTATGGTACGAACCGGTTTTTTTATTATTTGTGGTGCCACCTATTAATCAAGGGACAAATAACTTTTAACTTTTATTATTATTATTATTATTATTATTATTATTATTATTATTATTATTATTATTATTAGGAGACCATAACTCCCTTAGAATAGATTTATGGAAGTATCTGTATATGAAGTTTTTTCTTAGTTTTGAATATACATTCATCCTGCTATATTAAAATTTTAGTTTTCAAAATTTTAGTATTTTATTTTTCGTCTTCGATACGTGAAATTTCACGTTCAGATGAATTTTTCTTGAAAACGGTTAATCCTACGGCATTAGAACAAGAGTATCTTTTTCTTTTTGATAATAAATCCACAAAAAAGTTGCTTAAAAAAAGTTTGGAGCTCCCCCCATTTCGGACGCCCCCGGTTAAAGTAACTACATGCAAATACCATTGACTGATAGGCCTTATATAAATCACGTGCAATACCTCGTTGCTATAACCGGAATTATTAAAAATCGAATTTTTGGAACCCCATTTGAAGGGGCGTGGCTCCCTTATGAGTCGTTTTAGGACATATGTTTATAGGAACTTTTTTCTTATTTTTCGCCAAGGAGTTACACCCTGAAGTTACGTACCGTACTTACCCTGTAAACAGTTCTTTGCTAGAATATGGTTTAGGTGTATTAAGGGTTGCCTAGTGCCGATGTTTTGACAATGTGCTTGCAACTGTTCAGCTGGTTTTTTTTTAACTAGTAAATACAGTCGGTGAAGTAAGAGCGTGTCTCGCATTGTTTATTTAAGAATATATTTATACTATTTTTTTACATTTAAATACAGTTAATGAATGATAGATCAATGCAAATAACTTAGTAACTTGTCCAGTCTCCATTTGCGTCAATAATCGCCTGGTACCGTCGGGGCATTTGAACGAGATTTTTTGTGATAGCTGCTTTAATGTGTATAACTTTTACCGCGAAGCTTGTGCTTAATGAATGACCACGAATACTCAATGGGGTTTGCGTCGGGCAATGGGGACGACCAATCTAGCGTGATGTCGGATGTCCTCTTCCACCGGCTACACAACTTGCTCCGATGTTTGGGGTCGTTGTCCTCTTGGAGGATGCACTGCTTATTTTTATCGCCATACCAACGTTTGGCAGTCCCTATAAGAGCTTTCTTTTGTAAATCTCAACCATTTTTTCAGCGTTCAAGTTGTACGTAAAGAGAAATAAAAATCCAAAACCTTTTTCCGAGAGACACCCCCAAACATGAATCTTTACAGGGTGTTTTACGGTTCGCTGAAACCAATCGGTTGGTGGAGGATGTCCAGGCCCGGGGGGTAATAACGTAACTCCAAAAGGAAGCTTCATCTGTAAAAATAACCTTGCTCCAGTCTCGATAGATGTTTCCCTTGGCCCACGAGAGTCGTTTTTCTCTCTGCGTTTTACTCAACAAAGGTTTCTTTATTGTACTTCGCCAATTTAAGTCGTGAGCCTGGAGATGAGTACGAATTGTTTCATGTGGTATATCCAAACTTTTCTGCATCATTTTCCCCCCTTGGCGCAGGGTTAATTGAGGATTCTGCGAAAACATATTTAAAATCATTTTTTCGTACTTAGCCTTTCCTGTTGAGCTACGCTCTGGTAAGTCGTCAACATTTTTCATTTTCGAGTATCGTTTCACCCACTTGTTGACGAATGTCTTTGACTTTCCCATATACTTTGCAGACGACGTAGGCGTAATTTTCGGACCTTTCGGGTGCAAACAGAGGAAGACAGCCTCGAACCGTGATGCGAACGCAGCACTCATGTTTGAAAACGTGCTGAGTCACTAAAAATAAGGTCCAGAAAAAGTCTCTATGTACAAAGCATTGTCGGTCAGGAAGTAAAGTATATCCCCGAAAAAAAAAAGTAGGGCTCTCTCTTACGAATAAAATCTAGGGAAGTGGCAAACCAGCAAACGTGTTTTTAGCCTTTTCCACATATTCCAAGTTTTTCTTCTAGTTATAAATATGTCAAAATATATTTTTAGGTTATTTATCATGACATATTTGTACAGTGGCGTATGCAAAAATAGACTTGTTTGTTATACCTCGCATATTTTTGAACCTTTTCTTATTCTCAAGTTAGGAGTAATCATATTCTTCATTTATTGTCTTATTACCAAATGAAGTTTCAATTAAATGAAACCATTTTTTTCCAACGTATAGCAACATTTAAACACCATTTTCTTTGAAAATGTGCGCTCATGTAATTTGTGACATGTAATGTCAAAACATAGTTACCAACTAAAAATTTAAAACCTCACCCCGGACAACGACATAAGAAAACAGGACCTCTGGCCGATATGGTGCTTTTATAAGACCAAGACCAAAAAAAAATGAACACCAACAACAGCATGTTGTTTAATCAACCAGCACGTTTTTTAAGCCGATTACAAGAGCAGCACAACAAATAAGTTTTAATTTTTCTTAAATAAATTTAGTACACTAAATACTAGTAGCCCATTAGAAATTTTTAGAAAAAATTACACTGCTCTACAAAAAAATATTTTTTTATTTTCTGGGGACCTGGCTATATTTGATGCGGTAAGTAATTTCGGATCCTTTTTCCATTTTTCTCGATCAGCTCGTTTTTTGAGATATAGCGCACAGTGGTTTTTTTGCCTATAGTTGTATAAAAAAAAATAGGTCTTATTATTATTTTTTTGCCGTGAATTGGGGCTCTAAGCCAAAAATGGCGTATTTAAAATATCTTTATTTTTTTGTTTTTTATAGATTTCTAAATTCAAAAAATGAGAATATTTCGCATCTTTTCGATATATTTTGATAAAATTTTTAAATAAATACTAAAGATACGACTTTAATTTATACGCAATACTAACATATACAGGGTGATCCATAACTGGCATGCCCAAATTTAAGAGGTGATTCTAGATCCAAAAATATAAAAAAAGTTCCTATAAAGGTTGGTCCGGAAATGAGCCCTAAGGGATCTAGGGCCCTTTAAAATTGTAATAAAAATAAGGTTTTTAATTAATAACTCGGGTACCGTTTAAGCTAGAGCGGCGAGCTTTTGCATGTATACTAGTATTAATAAGGGCAATAAGTTTATGTTAATTTATTTTTTTAATTTATCCAGAGGCGTGCCCAGACGGACAAAATATATGAGGCTTAAAACATTTTTGCCCCAAACTTTTCTATGTGTATGTTTTTTGGATTTGTTGTAAAAAATATAGATTTCTAGAGTAAAAATACATATAAAATATCATATAGTGTAACACTGTAGGAGCAACCGTTATCAAAAAAAAATGCAATTAAGAGGAAGTAACATTTTGTGCCACCAAAAACGTTACTTTTTAAAAGGCTATTACTCCTTTAATATTAAATTTAGGTGTTTTGGTGTATAATACTTTTTTGCTCAGTTTTAAATGAAGAATCACCCTGCAGCATTAAAATTTTATTGGTGTTTTTTTTTGTTCCCCATTCAATACGTCATCTTCGAAGGGCCGTAGCTCCCTTAGGGCTCATTTCCGGACCAACCTTTATAGAAACTTTTTTTCATATTTTTGGATGTAGAATCACCTCTTAAATTTCGGTACGCGAGTTCTAGAACAGGCTGTATGTGCGGTTTATAAAAATAAAAAAAGTTTTAGATTTATAGTATATTCAAGGTTCAGTAGAAATAAAACAAGAATCGCGCACGCGGCAGCTGGCGCATGGTTTCATTGGTTAAAACACTCGAATGTTGCGAGAGTAGGGATGTAGAAAATTAAAGAGGTTAGTACGTGAGTACTTGCGATGAAGCGTACAATGCATTGCAATGGACCATTATATAGAAATATTTTGTTTTGAGTCCTACCTTGTCACTAGATCCGTTGTTGTCGAGTGCGTTTGTTTACACTTTGAAGTTGAATGTACTATAATCCAGTAACGGAGATTTTACCGGGGGTTATCGAAAAAAAAAACAAAATATTGAAGTATTTTATTTATTTTTAGAAGAACAACAAAAATAAATTATGAAAAAAGAAACAAAGCGAAAAATTAAAAAAAAAAACGTCTTTCTTTAAAACATTAAAATAACATTAAATAAATGTTAAATAATTCAAAATATTTTTGTTCTGCTTTTAATAACTCCCCGTAAAATCTCCCGATTCAATCTAAAACTTTTTCAGAAAATCATATCTTTAGTATTTATATAAAATTTTCATAAAAATATAGCGAAAAACTGCGAAAAAATCTCATTTTTAAAATCTAGAAGCCTATAAAAAACAAACGAATAAAGATATTTGAAATCCGCTCTTTTTGGCTTAGAGCCCTATTTATAGAGAAGCAATCCACAGTAAAAAAAATAATTAGACATTAATGTTTTTTTATTATTACATATATAGGCAAAAAAACTGTGTGCTATATACAGCCTGTTCCAGAACTCGCGTACCGAAATTTGAGGGTATATTAAAAACCCTCTGGAAAATATGAAAAAAATTTCAAAAAAAATCCATCTTTGTTCAATTCAAAAATAAGAACGCTTTAAGTGGACCAATACTGTTGCTGATTATAAATTACCATTAAAGGTTGAATTTGTAGCTATGGAAGCAAATTTAATTATTGCAGGTACATATTCTGTAGGTTGACATGGTGATTAATGTGACATAAATATTTATTAATGTCATAAAAAAATATCAAAACTTTCATGATGTTTACTTCAGAAGAGTATTGCGAAATGCTAATTTTATATGGCGAGTGTGGCCGGAGTGCTTCAGCTACATCTGTAGAATATTCTATTCGTTTTCCCAATAGAGAACATCCTAGCAGAAATGTTATTTTAAGATTGGTGCAAAGGGCAAGAAATTCTGGAAATTTAACTCCAAACAAAAAAGAGATTGGAGGCGCTCCGCGAACTGCAAGAACTGTTGATAATAAAGAAGCTGTCATTCAGGCTTTTGAAGAAGAACCTGAAACAAGCCTTAGTATCGTGGCTAGAAATCTTGATATGTCTAAGACCTCTGTTCAACGAATGCATCCCTTTCATTACACTCGAGTACAATGCTTGACACTGGAGGACTATCCTTTACGAGTCGAATTTTGCACATGGCTGTTGCAGAAACATCAAGAAAATGAAAACTTTGTAAAAAGCATTCTTTTTACGGATGAGTCTGGGTTTCAAAGAGATGGTTTTTTTAATTCAAGGAATTCTCATGTTTGGGGACAGGAAAATCCCCATGCCTTCAGGCAAGGAAATCCCCAACGAAGGTTTTCCTTGAATATTTGGGCCGGAATATTGGGAGATGCTATAGTAAGTTATATTGAGAAATAAACCACCATAAAATGCTTAAAATATTTGTTTTTAGGTTGGATCCCATGAGTTTCCTGGCAGATTGAATGGCGAAACCTACACTAACTTCTTAAGGGATGAAGTGGAAAATCTTATTGATGACATCCCACTTCAAAGGTTGGCAAATGTGGATAACATCTGGTTTCAACATGATGGCTGTCCAGTGCATTTCTCAGAAACGGCAAGAAGCCAACTCGACATCAGTTTTCCAAACAGTTGGATAGGCCGTGGGGGTCCCAGAAGGTGGCCTCCTAGATCCCCTGATTTCACTCCAATGGACTTCTTTTTATGGGGCCATGTAAAAAATTTAGTGTTTAGAAATATGCCAGACACTGTAGAAGAACTAGGAGACCGAATACATGAAGCGCTTGAGTCAGTAACTCCAAATATGATTAATGCCAGGAGAACTCTGTTAAAAAGAGCTGCTTTATGTGTTCAAGTTGGTGGAGGTCATTTTGAACATATTCTTTAGCATGATTCATACATTGAACGCGAGTTTGCTAAAAATAATGCGTTTCTTCATCTTTTAGAGTTCATTAAACACAGGACAGGCATATCAAGATTTCTTGCCACGATACTAATGCTTGTTCCAGATTATTCTTCAAAAGTCTAAATGACAGCTTCTTTATTATCAACAGTTTTTGCATTTCGCGAAGTGTCTCCAACCACTTTTCTGTTTGCATTTAAACTTCCAAAATTCCTTGCCCTCTACACCAATCTTAAAATTACATTCTAGCTAGAATGTTCTCTTTTCGGAACACCGATAAAAATTTTTCCTATGTTCATTACTTTGAAATAAATAAATAAAATTCAGTTATTGTATTTTTATTTTATTAATTTGTATTAAGAATTTATAGCCAGTAAATCAATTAAAAGATCTGAGTTTCTAATTAAAAAAAACACTACATTCAGCGCGCTGAATGGAGTTGCAGCGGCAGTTTGTTGCTGCCGTCTAAGACGGGTATCATAAAACCACCGCCGGATGAAGTGACCCTATAAAAATAGAATATTTGATAGCCTCTGTCGGTTTTGTCAAAATATAATAACCTAAAAAGATTCTAAAGTTGAAAGTCTTAAACAATGCACGAGTCAACCTAAAAAGGAAAAAAAGAGGGTTGACATACAAGTCAAGTTAACTTTTAATTATTTGAATTTTTCTGAAGAAGAGGCAAGCAAAAATATATTTTGGATTGTTATTAGTTGCAAATAGTTGATTTTCTTCAAGTATAGTATTGGAATTTTAAAAGTACTGCATTTTTAAAAATATTTTTTGGAGAAGTTTTTCTTGACAGTTTTTGTCATTAACTGACGTAAGTTTAATCATGGACTCTGACGAGGGGGGGGAGCCCCCTCAACGAAAAAATATTTTTTACAAATCATCTGATATTGGACCGTTTTTAATAATGATTGAAGCTACAGAAAAATCAGGAAATAATATTGGAAAATTTAATCACCTATCAATAGCAAAGGAAGTTTTTGATTTAAAACTGAAAGACATCAAGAAAATTATTAATAAAGGAAAAAATAGAATTGGTGTTGAATTAAGTAATTATTTGACAGCTAACAGTTTGGTATCTAATCAAGCATTAATTGAAAAAGGATATAATTTATTTATTCCATACAATAAAGTTGCATGTAAAGGAATTGTGAGACATGTAGATCTTAATATGAGTGTTGATAGCATTAAATCTATGATAAGTTGCCCGATGGAAATTTTAGAAATTAAAAGATTAAATAGAAAAACTTATAATGAGGACTTAAAACCAGAATATAAACCTACTGGTACATTATTAATGACATTTTCTGGAATTATTTTACCACGTCATGTATATATATGTCATTTTGCTTGTTCAGTGTCTCCATATATTTCGCCAGTTACACAGTGTTTTTCCTGCTTAAAATTTGGGCATACTAAACTTCAATGTAAGTCGAAAAATGTATGTTTTGACTGCTCTGGGTTGCCACATGATAAAGAAAACAAAGAAGATAAATGTCCAGGAATAAAATGTATTCATTGTTCCAGTAATACACATCGATCAACGTATAAAGAATGCCCTGAATACAAAAGGCAAATCGAAATAAAAAAATTAATGGCTTTTGATAATTTAAGTTTCTATGAAGCAAACATGTTATGCAAAAAGAATTACATAAATAATAATCATCTGGAAAATAACTTTTCATCTGTTGAATTTCCCAAGTTGAAGTCAAATGGTAAGGAAAATACAGTTATAAATTTAAGTCAAAGAAGGTTGGAATATCAAGAAAATAATCAAGTTAAATATAAAAGGTCATATTCTTCAATAATATCTGATCAACCTAAACGAAAAAGAATAATTAATTCTAATGCAGAGAAAACTTATGATAAGGAAGCTCATAATGACTGTTTATTGCATTATTCTGGATGTGAGACTCCAAGTTCAGTATTAATGAATATGTCGCAAAATAGTTCCTTTTCTAGTATTGCGCCTGTAAGTGCCTTTCAAAATAATTTAGAAAGTATTTATGCTTCCATAAATAATTTAGGTCGCGAGGACTAATTAAAATTAAAAGATTTAATTAATACAAAAATAACTTTTGATGAAAAAATTCTCGATATTGATTCCCCGCTAGTGGGGAGTAAATAATATTTATATTTATTTATTTTGTCTCCCTTGGTTTTTTTATTAATTAATTTAAAAAAAGAAGGAAAAAATAAATGGATTTAAAAATTATACAATGGAATATTCACAGCATAAATGCAAATAGAATAAATTTAATAATTTTATTACGGGAGCATAAACCTGATGTTGTTTTATTAAATGAAACATGGTTAAAAAATGAATATAATTTTTTTATAAAGGGTTATAAAATTTTACGTATGGATAGATTGGATGGATATAGTGGAATTGCTATTCTAGTCAAAAATAATATTAACTTTCAAAAAATTAAAGTTAATTCAAGTTTATTAAATTATGAATTTCTTTACCTCCCTATAAAGATTGGTGATTTAAATATTATAAACATTTATTCAACTCCAACTAATAAATTGTCAGAGAAAGTTTTATTAAAATTATGTAATGAGTTAACGGGTTATGTATTGATTATGGGTGACCTGAATGCTCATCATACCTCCTGGGGTTGTTCAATTATTGATGCTAATGGGAATAATGTCATTAAATTTGTTGATAATATGAATTTTGTTATTTTAAATGATGGAACTAGAACGCGAATGACTAATCCAAGCATAAGAAAAAGTGCAGTAGACTTAACAATAATATCTAGTGATTTGGCAATTAATACTTCTTGGAGGGTGCTACCTGATTGTGCAAGTAGTGATCATTATCCTACTATGTGCATGATTAGTGGCAACTTTGAGGAAGTTAACACGGAATTTCACTCAAAAAGAAATTAAAAAAAAGCTGAATGGAAGTTATTTAATGAAGATTTAAATATAAAGTTTACAAATGAAGATTGTAGTATTAATTATACAAAATTTGAGGAATTAATCAATGAGGCGGCGAAAAAACATATTCCTTATACCAAATTTAATAAAAACAAAAAAAATGGATTGCCATGGTGGGATGATGAGTGTTCAAACATAGTCAAACAAAGAAAAAAAGCTGTTGTCGATTTTTCTGATAATCCTACATTAGATAAATTTTTGGAAGCAAAAAAAAACATTGCTAAGGCACGAAAATTTTTAAATAATAAGAAAAAAGAAAAATTTAAAATTTTTTGTTCTAATATTAATAGAAAAACTGATATTTCTTTTGTTTGGAAAACATTTAAAAAGTTTTCGGGTCATATTAATAATAAATGTCATGATTTACCAAATAGTAGTATGTGCAAAAAAATTTTGTCTTTTTTAACCTCTTTGATTAATATGCCACAACCCAATTTATTGTCATGTGAGGAAGAAATTGAATTTTTTCATATAAATGAGCTATTGAATGTCGTATACAAGAGAAAAGATTGTGCAGTTGGTCTTGACAATATCTCATATTCCATGATTATAAATTTGCCTTTTACTGCAAAATTAATCCTTTTAAATTTGTTTAATAATTTTTTATCAGGTGATTCAATTCCTTTACAGTGGAAAACCCAACTAATATTGCCATTTTTAAAACCTGACAGAGATTCTAGTCTGGAAGAAAATTATAGGCCGATTGCTATTTCTTCTTGTGTGGGTAAACTTTTGGAATCAATGATTAAAATTAGATTGGATTGGTATTTAGAAAATTCAAATGAGTTTTCTCATTTTCAAACAGGTTTTAGAAAAGGTATGGGCATTATGAATAATATTGCATACATTGTTTCCTTTATTCAGTTACCTTTTTTCAAAATCAAACAGTTATTTTAGTTTTGTTAGACATAAAATCTGCTTATGATAATGTTGACATTTTAAAATTATATAATTTTTTAATTAAATTAAAAATTCCTATTAGTTTAGCAAACCTAATATTTCAATTTTTATATCATAGACATATTTATATTAAAGATAATAACAGCAAAATTCATGGTCCTAATTTTTTGTATTGTGGTTTAGCTCAAGGATCTACATTATTTAATGTGTATATGAAGTTTATTTTATTGGGAATTTTACGTACCAAATTTCCCAACATTCAAGAAATTTCTTTTGCGGATGACATGGGAATATTAATAAAGGGAAATAATATAAATCATATGACAAATGAAATGAATCAGTATTTAAGAGAGTTGAAGAAATGTTTTAGTAATAATAATTTCACAGTATCCACAAGAAAATCAAATGCAATGTGGTTTCGAAAGGGTCGCCAAAAGATGATTCCTCCTAGTATAATTTATGATAATAGTATTATTGAATATAAAAAAGAAGTTAAGTATTTAGGTATTTTTTTAAATAATAGTTTAAAATGGAATAGACATATTGATCATATTATAGGTAAGGCACTTAGAGGTGTAAATATTTTAAGGGCTTTTTGTAGAGTGTGGTGGGGTGCAGATCCCATTACGCTTAAAATGGCATATAACGGACTGGTGAAGTCGCATTTGGATTTTGGTGCTATTTTTATCAAGCCATGCAGTAAGGTGTTAATGAAAAGTTTAAACACAGTTCAAAATCAAGCTTTACGAGTAGTAACTGGTTGCATGAATTCAACTCCCATAAATGCTTTATTATCTGAAATTGGAGAAATATCTTTAGAGCACAGAAGAAAGTTTTTAGCAGTTAAATTTATGGCCAAAATATATTCAAAGAAAAATCATCCATTATTAGATATGTTATTTTTGTTAAAACAATTCATAAATTTAAAGCAAGGATACTGGAAATCTAAAGAAACACCTTACATAATTGAAGCTATAAGTACGTTGGTTCCTTTTAAAAATACAATTTATAGAAGTAAAATATTTCCTTGTTATGAAATAGAATATTATAATCAAATTGCAACTGTAGATGTTATTGATTTGGATCTCAATAAGGAAAATTTTAAGTTAAATGAATTTTCTGAAAAAATTGAAAAATATTCTAATTTTAATATAATATATACTGATGCTTCATATAATAAAGAGGAAAATCGTGCTGGGATTGGTATTTATATACCTAGAATTAATTATTCTTTTATGTCAAGAATTCCTGATAATATTCAAATATGCTGTGCTGAAATATTAGCTATTAATAAAGCAATTGAAATTTTATTAAAGAAAGGATTAGAAAATTGTTTAATACTTTCTGATTCGATGAGTGCTCTTCAAAAACTATCCAGACATAAAATTGACACAAATAGTGATTTTATAACATTAAATACTAGAAGATTATTTATTGAAGCAAATAGTTTACATAACCTAAAATTAGCATGGATACCTGGTCATTCTGGTATAAAAGGTAATCAAACTGCAGATTATTTAGCAAAATTAGGAAGCAAATTAAATGTGCCTATTAATTTAAAAGTGGATAAAAATGACATATTAGCAGTAATAAAAAAAAGACATAGGGAAGATTGGAATATTTTATGGTTAGAAACAACTAAATTAAAAGGAAAGTGGTATCATCAAATTCAAGAAAAATTTACTTATAAACCATGGGTTTCTCAATGTAGTTATAGCACTGATAGGAAATATCTTACAACTATTATCAGAATGAGAACTGGTCATTGCTTAACTAAAAAACATTTATTTAGAATTAAGATTAAAACAGATCCTTTTTGTGAATGTGGCCAAGAGGAAGATTTAAATCATATTTTTTTTGAATGTCCGATAAATGAAATTCCAAATTTTAACATATATGAGTCTTTTAGAAAACTGGGATATAACACACCTTTATGTATTTCAAACATCTTAACAAATTTAAGTGAATCTGCGCATAAAATTATAATCAAGTTTTTGGATTATAATCAAATTAAATTGTGAAAATATTGTTTGTATAATGTGCTGGCTAATTGCTTTTTAGTAAAGGTCATTAATAAATTAAAAAAAAAAAAAAATAACCTAAAAAGATTCTAAAGTTGAAAGTCTTAAACAATGCACGAGTCAACCATTAAAATGCAATCATAGTTACTAATAAGTAGGGAAAAACTAATTTTTAGGTAATTTAACATCAGCAACAGGATTGGTCAGATTAAATAGCTTCCTTTTTAATTAGTATTGAAGATGGATTTTTTTTTTAATTTTTTTCATATTTTCCAGAAGGTTTTTAATATACCCTCAAATTTCGGTACGCGAGTTCTGGAACAGGCTGTATATATATATAAAAAAAAAAAAAACGAGAAAAAAGAAGCAAGGTTCTGACTGAAAACAGCGCATCAATTAAAATGGTGTCGGAAAATTTTTGAGTGTCGAGCCTTGTTATCGAATCCAGGATTTTATGCGTCGTCCGGTTATTTAGGACCAACATAGGAACAAATCCAAGACATCCTTCCTAATCCAGGACGGTTGATAACCTAGCCGTTGTTCAGTGTGTGGGGTTGTCAGTTTTTCACCCGAGTATCTTAAAAATATCCATATCTTAAATTTAAATTGGAACAGGTGTATATTTCAAAAAAAAAAACTTAGACAGTAAAGGTAGATTTACATATGTAAATATACAAAATTTAATTTTTTTGAGTAAAATCGGTTTAAGAATATTGAGAAAAAATGCAACTTACCGTTTGATATAGTTCAATAGCTCCACTATCCCTCGACTGTTTCTCGTCCAACGTGAAGTCCGTGGCAAATTTTAACCTCCCCAGACTCATCAGCGGCAGACTCCGGAACGCCAGCGTTAGGGTAAGTATTTCAGCCCAAGTGCTCTGCAGCAACCGCATCTGGACAAAATAGATTTTATTAGTGCTGGAAAAATTAGTTCTACACCAAGTTCTGTCAATATTAGGGTTCTTCTTAAAATGCGAATATTTAAATGTCAACGGGCTACTACCCCCTAATTTTATTTTCCCCCATAAAAATGTTTGATTTTTCCAAAATCGAACAATTACTAGAGGTCGCTACCAGCAAAAAAAAAGCATTTTCTTGTAAAAAGCATGTATTTTTTCAAAAAAATATTGGAAATACATTTTATAAATGGATTTTGGGTTTAAAATCTAAATAATCATTTTTTTTTATTTAATAATTTTTCACTTTCCTTGCAAGATTTCACTTATAAATATTACGTTGGTCTCCTTAATTAAATATTATCTAAAAAATGTATTTTTTTTTTTTTTTAAATATTTTTTTTTTGAAAATGTTAGTTTTTCAAAAATATTTAGTTTTTGTAAAAACGATATTATTTAAAATAAAAAAAATTTTAAATATATATTTTTTTTTTGAAAAAATATATATTTTTTTGCAAAAAGAAAATAAAAGAAAATTGTTAAAAAATGTTTTGTTTTTTTTAATTTTTTTTTTCTGATTTTTTTTTTCAAGTATTTGGGAAAATGCAATATACCATTTACTGTGAATAATATACAGAGCGGTCCAAAAGTCACCCCCCCTCTTAACTTTTGAACAAGTTGAGATATCGACTTTAAATTTGGAACTCTTAAATAAGACAACTTAAACTATCTTTTAGCATATATTTAATACTTTTAGCTCTTAAAATGTGGACAGGGGGGCATGGAGGAACATTTTTTAAAATGGAAAGGGGGTCGTGTGATACATAATTTTAAAGCTTATGAAATTCTCCATTTAAGTATATATTTTTTTATTTTTTTAAGGGATTTTCTGTACTAGTTGCAACATCTGATCTTAAAATGGTCGATAAATGGTTGGCAATATGATCGGCAAATGATCACCGTTTGATGATCTTAAAATGGTTGGCAATATGATCGGCAAATGTTGATGATGATCTTAAAATGGTCGGTAAGTGGTAGGCAATATGATCGGCAAAAGAGCGGCAAATGATCATCGTTTGACCGTAGGCACTTGTCTCCTATTGACAGCAGGCGTGCCGCCGAACCATTGTTTATTGGGTTTTGCCCAAAAATTTTGCTTAAAATACAATGATATTGGTATCAGTCTTTTAAGAAAAAAATATGTAATTTAATGGTACTACGGGAAAGAGTTTTATTGAAAAAAATGATTTGCCTAGTTTTGAAGAGCTCCAAGTTCGTTAATAATAATACATTGTTTCTACGCATCTGTATTAAAAACTACAGGATAAATAAATAATAAATAATAAATATTCTTTCTAAGAAAACTACTAAACCAAGAATAATTTGCATATTTCGAAGCTAACTAGATTTAAAATAAAAATAAAAATTGATATGTTCTGTCAAAAATTGACCAATGATACATGGTTGTACTCAGAATTTAACTCTGAATCAAAATATGTAAAAATATATACATAATATGTAAAAATATATAGGGTGTTCCATTAAAAAATCAAAAGTTGAGGTCATTTCCGGTGAAACAAAAAATAAATCCGCCATTTTATAGCAAATGTAAAATTCTCATATTATTATAAATCACCAAAGTTTCGTTTTAATCGAATGTAGGTTAATCTTAATTTTAGGGGTTTTAGGGGACATAACTAAAACTCATGCGGTATACTATTTACAGTGAATGGTATATTGCATGTTCTCAAATACAGATTAAAAAAAAAAATAAAAAAAAATAATTTAAAAATTTTTTGTGTTTGAAAAATTAAAAAAAAGCAAAAAATAATAACAATTAAAAAATAGTTATTTATATACCAAGGGACTAAACTGGCTGTTTTAGTCCCGCTGCATTAGTGTTTCCTGAGCGAGCGTAGTGGGAAACAGAAATGCAAGGGACTAAAACAGCCAAGTTTAGTCCTGAGGTATAAACACTATTTTTTGCAGGACCAAACATAATTTATGTAGGTAGATAAAATTAAAATTAAAAACCACGCGCCTAAAATCGGTTGTTTTATTTTCGTAATTTAATCAAGATGCCTGTAAATTGCGAAAATTCAGTTTCATGGCTATCGCGATTTCAATTGTTTTTTAATATGGTTGACACAAACGTCAAAAAAATGGACGAAGATGATAAATCTTAAGTTATGTATATATAAATTGTTATAACAATGTTATTTTTAAAGGTTTCTTTTTTTAAAATCAAATAAATTGGTTTGAATCGCTAATTTATTACAAAACACCACCAAACCTAATTTTTGAACCAGCAAAGCACATAGTAAGTATAATATTTTAATATTATCAAGGTTGCTGTAATTTTTATTCCCTAGGGAGAAAAACGGCAAGTTTAGTCCCGAAAATGAAAGCGTAAAATTAGGTTTTAGTCTTGGTCGTGCAAAAAAAAAAAAATTTTAACGAAAAATTAAAAAAAAGAATATTTTTTCTTTTTTTCTTTTTGCGAAAAATGTAAAAATTTTGAAAAAATATCCCCTCATAACTTAATTGTTTTTTGAGGCGTAATTTTCAAAATTGGTAGAATTGATCCCTATAAAACAAGTAATTTTTCTTAAAAAAGTTACGTTAATCGGAATTTTCTTTCAGCTTTTTTCGATTTTTAACCACATTAACTTTTTTGTTTTTGAGGAGATTACTTTAAAAAACAATAGGGATCTTTCCCTCATAGAACTTGATTTTTCCTAAAAATTTCGATTCGATCGGATTATTCGTTCTCGAGTTATCGTGTATAAAAAAACCGTGACATCAGACGGAGAGACAGACGGACGGACGGACGGACAGACAGACATTTTCAAATTTTCTTATTTTTTATGAAACAAATTTGTATCCAAGAGTTTTTTGTCTATGACGTTTTTTGGCGATTTTGGGAAATTGGAAGCTACTGTACAGGCTATTCCATAATGACGTGCTAATATTTCAGGGGTGATTCCATACCCAAAAATAAGAAAAAGATGTTCCTATCAACATATGAAGAGTGCAACTAACATAAGGGCCCTAGGGCCTAACCCTCATTTTTTGCGAATACGGTTTTTGCTTGAAATGGGTACTATTTAACGTACTTTATCGCCCTAGTTAATAAAAATTTCTAATATGTTACTAGAAGTGGCAAAAAAAATGCATTGGAAAATAAGGTTAGGGGTGCAAGTTTTAATAATTTGTTTTTTGACCCACCCAAATATTTACCGTTAACTATTCTTATTTAAATAAAAGTTATGAACCTATTTAAAACTAGAAAAGATTTTATAAAAAAAAACAATCTTGTAATAAACGGCTTTTTTAGAAATTTGTTTTTTTTCCCCACCCATATATTTACCGTTAACTATTCTTGATTAAAAAAGGCTTATGAACCTATTTAAGACTAGCAAAGAGAAGATTTTATGCAAAAACAACCTTATAAGAAATGTGTGGGTTAGGCCCTTTTGATAATTAAGGGCATTGTTTAGGCCCTTATTTCAACTTTTTTTGTTGAAATCTACATAAAACGATGTAAACAATGAAACACTATTAAAATATAATTATTATTAAGTATAAATATCATTAGAAAAAAAATTAATCATATTTTTGCTTCTCCTGTAAAATAATAATTTTGTGAGTTAGGCACTTATGTTAGTTGCACTCTTCTTATGTCCTAAAACGACTCGTAAGGGAGCTACGCTCCTTCAAAGGGGGTTCCAAAAATTCGATTTTTGTTTAATAACTTAGAAACCCTTTGTGTTAAAGCAATGAGGCTTTTCATGTGAACTAATCTTAATAAGGCCCATCTTCGTATGTTATTTTCATGTGATTACTTTAACCAGGGGTGTGTGAAACGCCTTATCAGTTTGTTGTCCCAAACTTTATTTGTGTAAATTTTTTTGTGATTTTATTTTTTAATATGATTTTTCAGGTCAAAATACATAAAAAAGGTTGTATTAGCCGTTTTCGAGAAAAGTTAATTTCACGATTCGAGGGGAAAAATTAAATAGTAAAATGTTGAAAATCATAAATTCAAAGATGCAAGGTTATTCTATATCAAAAACTAAAAAAAAGTTTCTATACATGTAGGTCGAAAAATTTCTTTTAAAGCTACTATGGTCCTTTAGGATTGATTTTTGGAAATACCCATATATGAGGTTTTTTCTTAGTTTTTGATGTAAATTCACCCTGCATCATTGAAATGTTGGTTTTCAACATTTTAGTATTTAATTTTTCGTCCTCAAACCGCAAAATTTCACCTTGAAATTTGTCTCGGAAACGGTTAATCCTACAGTATTATATTATAATAACAAGAGTACCTTTTTTTATGTATTTTGACCTAAGGAATCATATTCTATAATTAAAATCACAAAAAAGTTACACAGAAAAAAGTTTTGGACAAAAACCTAATAAGCCATCCCCCCGTTTCGCTCACCCCTGGTTAAAGTAAGCGCATGGAAATAACATACAAAGATGGGCCTTATTAAGATTAGTTCATATAAAAGCCTCATTGCTTTAAACAAACAGTTTCTGAGTTATTAAACAAAAATCGAATTTTTGGAACCCCCTTTGAAGGGGCTTACCTCCCTGACTATTCGTTTTAGGACATATCGTCATGTGAGGATTATAGTGTTCTATATCCGTTTTTGGGGGGTATGGAGTTATGCATATCGTTGAAATCAGGAAAATGCGCTTGTCCTTTATCCGTGCTGATATAAGAGCAAACTTGTTTAATAACCAAGACTTTTCGATATCCTTTTAAAAGTGTATACCATAACAGTCTATATCCATAAATGAAATTTCAGAGCATCTTTGTTCAATATCATCACTGGATAGCAAATACGCTACGCTATTTTGGTCTGGATCCCCAATGTTTACAAGAGTTTGTTTTGGTTTTTTATTGGTTTGGACTTTTTTTTAATGAGGGGGTCTTGCTTTACGTTAACGTTGGTTTGGCGTCTGTTTGGTGTTTTTTTTTTGTAATTTTTTTTAAAATTTAAAATAACATATTGAAAACGGTCAGCGCATGCGCAGTTTATCAAAACGCTGCATAAAGAGCTGCGCATAGGCGCTCCTCACTGTTTCATTGTTCAATATGCATAAAGCACCATGTCAGGCACGACCAATTCGCCACAAATTTGACGGTGAAACAGGTGGTTTTGCACTGTGACAAGTGTCTTTCACTGTTTTACTCAATTAGAATTGCTTGAAATCCCTCCACCTCTCATCAACTTTTACCCTTTTACTTTCCACTTGCGTTAGTAAAAAATTTTCGAAAAATTTTTATTGCTTTTTTACGTTTCCGGACATTTTATATCCAAAAAATATGATTTCCGACAAAAAAAAATCTGTCTGTTGGTATGTTGGCCTGTGTCCGAGAAATTTGTGACCACGATAACACAAGAACGCTTCAAATTTGGACCATAGGCTGATTATTCAAAGTTCTAGGCTGGGATTGTTTTTGGTAAAAATCGGATTGGGGTAAAAAGTCCAAATGGGGCAAAAACATTTTTTTTAAATTTATTTTTCGTTTTACGGAAAAGAAAACTTCCGGTATGGTCTTAACGACCTGGTCGTGGCTACCCGGTCGCAGTCGTCAGCGACTGCGAATTTTGGAGGAAACCGTAACTTAAGTGCAATATCTTAAAAAGTTTAAAATCTTTAACAAATCCAATTATTTTATATAAAAATTTAATATAGTTTTAACATATTTTTAATAAAATTATTTATTTTTCATCAGTTCGTCTGTAATTCTTCTTTAAAATTGTGGCAACACATGTAAGTCGCCACAGTTCAGGCCTATTCACACTTAAGTTGCCACAATTATAGTAAGACCTACACACACATCTCTAATCACACACTTCTCTACTTAAACACATCTCTACTCACACATATCGCTACTCACTGTCATATACTTTGACATTTATTTAATTAGAACTAGGATACCATGGCGAAACAAAACACTAATCTAAATTAATTTAATATCTTTTTCAGCTTATAAGTTTGTTTATTGCCACCAAAATTTATTATGCGGTATATTACTACTTATAGTAACATGGAATTAGGTAAAATTTGTATTCAATAAATAAACTTATAAGCTAATCTACGAAAAGTTAGTGCTTTGTTCTGACATTGTATCCTAGTTTTAATCAAATAAATGTCAAAGTATATGACAATGAGTAGAGATGTGTATGAGTAGAGATATGTGTGAGTAGAGATGTTTGAGTAGTGATGTGTTTGAGTAGAGTTGTGTGTGAGTAGAGTTGTGTGTGAGTAGAGATGTGTGTGTAGAGATGTGTGTGAGTAGAGATGTGTGTGAGTAGAGATGTGCGCGAGTGGAGATGTGATGAATAGAGATGTGTGTCACCCTTAAATTTTTGTATGAACGAATAAAATTTCAAAAAGCAGCTTACTTTATTCTGGATTTTTTATTCCATATCCAAGTATTTTTAAAGATTATACTTTCTTTGTACTATAACCAAAATTGACTATTTTTGTTCTCTAAATTATTGGATAGTTATAGTTTATACACTCTCTCCCTGCAATGGCAAAGACAAAGCGTGGTCCGAAGATTGCGGTAACATGCTATAATTGGTTATTATGGGTGAAAAATTATGCGATTTTGTGTTTCAAACATTCAAAGTCAATTTCCCAAAAGTATGGTTTTTGGATATAGAACACCATAATCCTCACGACAATATGTTTCTTATCTTATCTTATTTTTGGGTAAAGAATCACACCCTGAAATATTAGCACGTCATTATGGAACACCCTGTATAATACTATTCTAGCGCTTGTGCTGTGATTAGTATAATATGGTGCAAATATAAAAAAAATAACCCCCCATAACTTTTTTTTTTTGGGGGATTACAATAGGGATCTTCCCCTCATAGAACTTGATTTTTCCTAAAAAGTTTGAGTCGATCGGATTATTCGTTCTCGAGTTATCGTGTCTACAAAAAACGTGACATCAGACGGACAGACAGACAGACGGACAGACAGACGGGCGGTCAGACAGACAGACGGACGGACAGACGGATATTTTCAAAGTATCTTGTTATTTCATGAAACATATTTGTATCCAGGAATGTTTTGTCTAGGACGTTTTTTGGCGATTTTGGGAAATTCTAAAACACCGTATAACTATTATACGGTAGTTTCGAATTTTCCATAATCGCCAAAAATAGTATTATACTATTCTAGCGCTTGCGCTGTGATTACTATAATAACCCTGGTGAAAAATAACGTTAGAACGATTTGACATAACGTTAGATGAATGTAGTTTGAATGTTAGATGCCTAACGTTAGGAATTGACGTTAGAATAACGTTTATCTAACGTTAGAGTTTTTGCCAAACGTTAGATAAACCTTATTCTAACGTTAGGCAACTAACGTTAGGAATTACGATAGGAATTCTAACGTTTAAAACCTGGACATTTATACATTAAATACGCGTTAGAAAAAACGTTTATCTAAGGGGCTGTCCATATATTACGTAACGCAATTTTTCAAAAAAATTGACCCCCCCCCCCTGTCTAACAAACTGTCACATTTACCAACACCCCCCCTCCCCCATGTGTAACGCGTAACAATATAAAAATTTGTATTTTTTTTTCTAACATATCTTGATACAGAATTCCGCATAATGCAAGACGGTAAAAAGACAGTGTAAAAATGATACATATTTATTATAATAATACATATAGCACTTAATGTACTTAAACGAAAAAATCACTAAAACTTTAAAAAATATTCATAATCAATATAACACAGGGAAAAAATACTAGGTACCTCTTTTTTCACATATAACACGTATATTGTTTATGCACAGGTACACAAAATAGTACACACATTGGTGTTCTGTGAGTATACATTCCGCGCGAAAATGTATCATCGCCGATGTACTAGTACACATTAAAACGGATTTTTTAATACTTATTACACTAATAGATTGGTACACGTGTGCTACAATTAGACTAAGATACTAGTTAAACAAGCTGCTAAAACCCGAAATAAAATAAAAGATATTGGCAAAATTCGCCGTTTCGGGTGTTTTAAACAAATGAAACACCCGAAACGGTCAATTTTGCCAACATCTTCGTGTTTTAAACAAATGAAACACCCGAAACGGTCAATTTTGCCAACATCTTCCTTAATTTTTTTTAAATTTAATTTCGGGTTTTAGAAGCTAGTACATTATTCTAATTATAGCACACGTGTACCAATCTATTGGTGCAATATGTATAAATAAAATTCCCTTTTAATGTGTACTAGTGAAACACCCAAAACGCTGGAATGGCCCCTTACCCATGTCGCAGGACAATAATTGTGGCGGAAATCACCTACGTACCTACCTGATCGTTCAATGTCAAATCCGAAAACCCGGGAATCTGTTTGGCCCAGCCGATGATGCCAACCAACTCCCTATCGTACAGGTCACTGAGTATTGAGAGGGTCCGATGTTTTGAGTTTTCTAACGCTGTGTTGATTTCGAGACAATCGGGCTCGCAAGCTGCTAGGGCTTCTAACATTTTTATATCTGAAAAATAAGAACAACTAGACAATTCATCGTGTAATTTTATTAGTATATCTTATAAACATAGGAGCCATAATTTTAAAGCGGAAACTAGATAAACGGTTTTTATGAAAACATCGGCACTATTTTGAGTTGTTATGAAAAGGAAAGTTGTGTGGATAGGTAACCATTAAAGTGTTGCTCTGACTTTTGGTTTCAAAAAAATCGTTTTATACTTCTTAATATGTGTAGAATACACTCCTAAAATATTTTGACGTCTTCTTTATAGTCCGGGAGACCACGCCCAGTAGAATTTGTTTTATTACCTCACCGTTGAGACTTTGTATATGTGTTCTTTATGCCCTGTCAAACAACTTTTTACATAAGAAAACTCTCGGTAGCAGGGCATTTTTTTTGGGACCCAAAAATTTTTGTCGGACAAGATTACCCCTTGATTTTAAGTATTTTTATTAAACGATCCTGAAAAAAATCAGCTGTGAGGTGCTAAATGTTATGACGTCATAACTTTACTATGTTAGGTTATTTAGCTGGACTTTTGACACGCAGTGTATATCTGTGGCTTGGTTCTAAAAGGACCAATGTCACTTTGTCAATAGCAGCATTTTCAAAATATTACATCAGAGTTTTATATCTTTTTTAAGCTTAAGTAAGTAAAAACCAGGTAAATTATGTGTATCTCGTTTTTATATGATAAAAATGACTTGATTTAATAACACTGTGCGACAAAATCGAGGTTGATCTTTTAGGCAAGAGATCTGTCAGCGTCATTAAAAAATATAGGTCTAATATAGTCCCCAAGGGGTTTCGCTACTTTAGGTCATTTAAGCGATTTTTTTTAATTTAAAGTTTTCAGCTCACGCTAATATACACGACCCATTTTCAAGTTAGCGTTTCATAACTTTGGGAAGTAAATTCCTATCAAAAGACATGAAAAAAAGTTCATATAAACTTATGGTCAAAAGTGCTTGGTAAGGGAGCTACAGTCCTTCATTGACAGGCCCGCAAATTAGGTTTTTGTTTAATATCTCAGGAACCCTTTGAGCTACAGAAATAAGTTTATGCATGTGTTTTTATATCAACAAGGTCTATTAATACAGGGTGTCCCAGCCAAGACGAACATGGCTTTTTCTGGCTTTATTATTAAAGCTATCTTTTGTTTTTGAGTTACAGCTATTTCTAATCTATTTTTACAGGATGTCCAGTAAATGATGTCATTCATTTTAAGGGTTGATTCTACATAGGAAAATATGAAAAAAAGTTCCTTTATGTCTAAAATTGCGTCGTAAGGGAGCTAAGCCCCTTTGAAAGTGGATAAAAATTCGGTTTTTATTTAATAACTCAGGAACCCTTTGGGATACAGCAATGAGATTTTGCACGTGAACTAATCTTATTAAGGCCCATCTTCGTATGTTATTTCCATGTACTTATTTTAACCAGGGGTGTGCGAAACTGGGGGGGCTTATTAGTTTTTTGTCCCAAACTTTTTTCTGTGTAACTTTTTTGTTATTTAATTTTTGGAATATGATTCCTCAGGTACTCTTGTTCTAATACTGATCGAGGACGAAAAATTAAATACTAAAATGTTGAAAACCTAAATTTCAATGATGCAAGGTACAAGGAATATACATCAAAAACTAAGAAAAAAAAACACATATACAGGTACTTCCAAAAATCAATCCTAAGGGAGCTTTGGGCTCATAAAAATGCACTCCTAAAAATGCACCATTTTTAGAGGGCCATAGTAGCTTTAAAAGCAATTTTTCGACCTACATGTATAGAAACTTTTTTTCTTAGTTTGGAAATTTTGTTTTTAAACATACTACTTAATTTTTCGTCCTCGATCCGTGAAATTTTACCTTCAAATGAATTTTTCTCGAAAACGGTTAATTCTACAGTATTAGAACAGGAGTACCTTTTTTACGTATTTTGACCTGAGGAATCATTTTCCAAAAATAAATTTACAAAAAAGTTAACCAGAAAAAGTTTGGGACAAAAACTAATAAGGCCCTCCAGTATCGCACCCCTCTGTTTAAAATAAGTACATGAAGATAGCAAAGATTAAAAATTGTAAAGATATTTCACCCGGCGGAATTCCTTTGTTGTTTTGCCTTTCGTTTCATTGACCTTGGCTCTTTAAATCTCTTTAAATAGGAGACAGCGCTGTTGTCAGATCACTATTTTAAAGAAGAAAGGGTTTCACATACCGCAATAGCTTTCATCCGCTTACGGAATGTGCTATATACCGTAAGAGTTTTCTATGCGATTTGAATAAAATTCTAAGACAGTCGTAGAAAAACGTATTTAACGATAAATATACTAATTACCAACTCACCTTCTAAAAGTAACATGGGTCTTTGTGCGGACACAACTTGTACTTGGTACGGACTGTCTGGATTCCTCCGGTATTTCTGCCGGCCGCCTCGCACCCTGTCCAGCCGGACCCCCTCTTTCAGCATTCCGGATCGCAGGCACTTCCTGAACCGGCAGGCCTGGCATGCTTTCCGCCTCCTTTTGTTTATTTCGCATTCTCCCGATGCGGGACATGTGTACTCGATATTACCTGGAAAAAAAATCAGGTATAAATACTGCTGCCAATAAAAGAATGCTCCTACACACGTCAAAAGTCCGCCTGTCCCTTTAACTTTTGAACGGCTTAAGATATCAACTTAAAATTTGGAACACATAAATAACATAACCTAAATATTTTTTTGGTATTTATTTGTTATGCTTAGGGGACACGATGAAGACGGGGTGGTAAGGGGGATTTTTTTAAATAGAAAGGGAGGTTATGTGATACATAATTTTAAAGCTTAAAAAATTCTCCATTCGCCCACATATTTTTTATTTTTTCGGAGCAATTTTTGGGGTTATTTTAAACCCCCAAAAATGGGAATTTTCAACAAAATGTATTTAAAAAAATCAAACAATTTTTGAAAAATGGTATATTTCATGATGCAAATACATAAATTTTACTTTTAAATTAATTTGGAACGATGTAAATAAAATTTTACAAAAAAATCTTAAAAAATCGCATTTTTTAGAAAAAAAGTTGAAAAATGAAAACCTTAAAAAAAGGTTAAAAAATAAAAATTATATAGACGAATGAGCTTTAAAATTATGTCACACGACCCCCCTTCCCATTTAAAAAAATGTCTCCCTTTTCCCCTGTCTCCATTGTGGTCACTATGCATATCAAATATATACTTAAAAATTATTTGGGTTATGTTGTTTGAGTGTTTTAAATTTTAAGTTGATATCTTAAGCCGTTGAAAAGTTAAAGGGGGGGAGGCGGATTTTTGACACGCTAACCATGGTCAGGGAAACACAAGTACACGACTGGAGGATATTCACTGAGGAAACGCTAAACGACCACCGGTACATTCAATACAAACTATCAATGACCCAAAGAAAAAAGGTCAGGATCAAGCAAGACCTAGAAAATACTGACAGGGAGGCCTTCAAAAAAAAGATAGAGGAATATGAGGAAAGCCCGGGAGACCTTGACAGCAGAGCAAAGGCATTCCAGGAACACTGCCAAGAAATGTCGGAAAGTAATCAAGACCAGAAGAACAGAGGAAAACGACAAAGAAGAGTATACCTGGTGGAATAAGAACATCCAAAGGGAGAAAAGGATAGTAAGCAGATTAAGGAGACTATGGCAGAGAGAAACGGAAGAAATAATGAAAGCAAATAAATTAGAGGAATATAAGCAGGCAAGGAACTTATACAAGAAGTCCATTAAAAAGGCCAAAGAAGATGACATAAGAGCAAAGCTTAGTGATATATCGGAGGAGAATCTTTGGGAGAAAGCGAATAAGTGGGTCTATGGGAATAGAAAGAAAGCAAGCAGGAATATTCAAAACCATGACGGTTAATGGACACAAACCCAAATAGAAACCACGCAAGCTCTAATGGACAAATATTTCCCAGTGGACGACAAAGAACAGGACACGGAATTTCACAAGGAACTTATACAGAAGGAATAAATGAACAATGGACAGGAGGAGGTACCGATAAGTAAGTCAGAAATAGAGGACACCATTCGCCAACTTGGAAAGAAAAAGGCTACAGCTGCAGACAAAATACCAGCAGAGGCAGTAAATCACATATTCGCAGCTCACTCCGACTTGGTCGTCAATCTTTACAATCAGTGCCTTCAAACTGGGACTTTCCCAAAGAGTTGGAAGAGGACTAACATAGTATGGCTCCCCAAGGCGGACGCTGGTATGGGGCCCATTAGTCTTGCGCCGGTACTGGGAAAATTATTATTAGACAAGATCTTGTCCAGGAGGCTGTCTATCTACATGGAGCGGCATGGAAAATTTAACGAGAACCAATTTGGATTCAGATATGGCAGAAACACAGTTATGGCAACAGAGAATCTAGTGAACTCGATAAAAACGGCCAAACGGAAGAAAAAACACGCGGCAATCATAACCCTAGATCTACAAAACGCATTTAATTTAGCGTGGACCTTCATGAACAAAGAGATGCTACATAAGCTACAGGTCCCTAACAACATGATTGAAATCTGTGTAGACTTCCTGAAAGATCGGGTGGCGCAATGTGGAGACATAATCAGATTCATAAACATGGGATGCCCACGAGGATCCAGCCTTGGACCCATACTGTGGATCATATTGATGGAAGGGTGGTTTGAAGAGCTCGAACAAATCAATGAATTAGAAGACGACGATTTAGCGCAAGCATTTGCGGACGATCAAGTAGTCGTGTTGACAGGGCAATCTGTAAAGGCCATAGAAGCAAAATGGAGAAAGGTGTGGGAAGCGTGTAAGATATGGGAAGGAAAAAACAAGCTCACATACAATTTGCGGAAACCCGAAAGGCTGTTCATACCGGCCCGAGGTAGAGTGAGGACCTGTACTAGAAGTGGAAGGGGAAAGAGGGGTGAATAAAGAGAGCATAAAGTACCTTGGCTTCACTATAGACACAGGAGTAAACTTCATAGAACCCCTTAAAACGATCAGAAAGATATCAGGGGAAACGAGAATCAAGCTGATGCATATCGCCAGAAATAAATGGGGCTTAAAGAAGGACGTTGTGAATCTCATTTACGACAGTGCAGTATTGCCGGCCATACTGTATGGTGCGGAAGTGTGGGGTACTAGATCCACAGACAGCAGGATCAAGAGACACTTGGACGCAACGCAAAGAATATTTCGAAGAACGATCTGCAGATGCTATAAAACTACCCCCACGGAAGCACTACAGGTGTTGGCAGGGGAACCACCGCTGCACATAGAGGCAGGGGTTATACACCAGCTACATACGCGGATGACAGATGAGAGAGAGAGAGGAGGTTCACACCGGCGCGGAGGTAGATTCACCCCTCAGAGGACCTGGAACACAGACTAACAGTCAATGAAGGAGAAGATAATACAATAGTATACGTTGACGCGAGCGCGGATGAACAATATAGCGGCTACGGAGTTGCTATACGATCAAACCATACTTGGCAACGTCACAGAGGACCACTACTTAACTCGAACTCCACAATCGCGGAGCTACAAGCAATGATAAAGAGTATAGAGCTAAGCCATGGAAATATTACCTTAGTAACGGACTCCAAGACTGCCTTAGAGCTCATAGCCGACATACACTCTCGAGTAAGACCAGTAAATGACCTGCACCACTTTATACTCCAGGCAGAAAGGATAGTATCTATTTCATGGAAAAAGAGGAGGAGCGAAGAAGGAAGCCGGTTAACACACGATCTGGCTAATCAGGCGAGGGTTGAAAGCGAAGGCACGGAGAACGGACACATTATCACCAGAAAGCATATAAACAAAACTAAAAGGAAGCTAATCATAGATGGATGGCAGAGATCCTGGAACACGTCGGGTAACAGTAGAGACTTACATAATATACTCAAGACGGTAGGCTACAAAAAACTAACATTCAAGGGTACCCAGTAGCAACCGGCCATGGCAACACTTTAGCATAATTGAAGCGATTTAAATTAAAAGAAACAGACGGGATATGCGACGGCGGCATGGAGGATGAGAGCACGGACCACATCAAAGCTAGATGCACAAATGAAGATAGAGTGAGAGGAAGACGGACAATGGAAACTAGATTGGACAGGAGAGAATGGGACCTTGCGACAGAGGAACATCAGACATGGTGGAATGAATGGGCAGAGATGATATTAGAAGTGGAGAATGTGGAATAATGAGAGTAAAAGAAGGGATATGCACAAGATAACGTAGCAATCCCCGCTAATTTTTGGAGTGTGGTAGTTGGGATGGGTTCTTCTTGTCAGTGTGGTTGTTAGATAGTAGGTAAATCTTAGCTTAAAACCGAAAGGTAGGCAAGCGCTCTATGAGCAAAGAAGTAAATGTATAAAAAAATATTTTTTTTTTTTTGAAAGAAATTTTTTCGAAAATTGGAAAAGCATATCGTCGTGTTACTTACTCAACCTCGTATCTCAAAAAAAAATCGATATTCAAGAGTAAAAAACTTCATTATAAAAAACACTACATAATGTAAAAATAAATATATTATTATAATATATAATTATAATAATTAAAAAGTAATCTATCGTTAAATAAAATGTGCAGGAAATATAATAGTTCTTAATTTATTTATCGCAGCTAAACCGGCTAAAGGTAAATATAGTTCGGGTAAACAAGCAAGTCGCTTGCAAAACAACTTTACACCAAGATATTTCAAGAACGCTTTGACACAGAGACTTGAAATTTGAAACAATTTTTTTACTACTTAAAAAACTCTGTTCCAAATTTCAAGTCTCTGGATCAAAGCGTTTTTGAAATCCTAAAGTAGTAGTGTTAAGTTAACTTTACACTACGACTAACAATAGTTGTTGACTGATCCCATATTTGACGTCAGGCAAACTACGAAGGTTCTAAATCGTATAGTAAAAGAATTGTTTAAATCGGATTTTTCGTTTAGTTATAATATATAAGCAGAGTTGATACTTTCATTACAATAACAGGGTCGGACAACAGGAATTTTAAATTTTTTCTAATTTCTGGTGAGTTTTTTTAATACATGCGATCTTTAAAAAGTACTACACCCAAAAATTGTACCATTTAAATCTAACTTGTCACCTCGCTTGTCAGAGATACCATCGTTTTCATAATAAACGCTTACACCTAAAAATGTTACAGATTATATTGAACTTTATCAAGGTCTCTTTGACATTTATTTGTCAAATATTATTATGACATTACTTGTCAAAATAATTCACATTAGTTATGCCGCAGCTTACAAATTATCAAAAATGTATTATAACAGCAAGAATAAATGACGGGATAGGTGTACGTGAAATAGCCACTGAATTAAATGTTGCAAACAGTGAGCGTGATGTGAGCGTTTTCTATGAAAATGATGGTACATAAAACTAAGCATGCAAGTCGTCTTGTTTGAAACATAATTTTTCCAAGTGTCAAATGTGTCAACATGCTTCACTTAAGCCAGCAACAAAAATCAATTTTAACAATATATTTTGCGGCTAATATAAGGAAAATGGCCGAGAAATTAAAGAATTCTACACACCGGTAACAAATATATAAGGTAAAACACCCAATAGTTGACAGTCTAAGAAAAATTCTATAATGTTTTTTAATTAAAATTTTATCTAATAATTTTTTTTTTATATTTTATTGAATACATGTGTTTAGTTAGATGTTTTCTGTTTATATTAGTACCAAAATGTTTGAATGTGATAATACAAACAAGTATTTTTAATTTTTTTGTAGACCCTGTAAAAATTTTTAAGTTGACAGGGGTAATAAATTAATTTACCAATAGTTGACACATAACATATCTAATAGTCGACATAACATATTTTTCTTTTATTTTAAAAGAAATATTACTTTAAAAGCATTTAAAAATGTAACTTATAAATTACTGTTTTTATTTAAAAGAATGCCAGTAAAGTTATATTTTTATTTAAATTCATCAAGTTTTACAAAACGATATCAAAGCACCAATAGTTGACACTATTTTAACCAATAGTTGACGTAAAATTTCCTATTAACTTTAAAGCTCTAAATCTTATCTTATCTTTAAATGCTTTGCGACTAGAGGTTAACCAGAATTGTACAATAACTTACAAAACTGAAGTGAAGTTCTTAGTCAAATACGAAAAATAAGAGATGAGCATTTTAGTTAAAATACTTTGATATATTTCATTTTTTTATTGGAATTATAAAAAAAAAACATTAATTTTATCTTAAAACACCCATCCACATTTAGATCTTAATTAAATGTGCAGGTGTCCACAGATCAGGGAAAACAGGGAAATCAGGGAAAAGTCAGGTAATTTGATCAAATGTAAAAAATCAGGGAAACTGAAAAAAAGCTGTGGTGTACATGATAAACTATTACTAAAACAAGTTTTTATTCATAGCGTTCTACCAATCCATAGATCAGTTTTACAGAAAAAAAGTTGAAAAAAAATAAATCATAACTCAAAAATAAAACAGGAAATTTTTTACGAATATTGGCTTCAAAAACTTTTTTTGTATCTCTACGTTCATGATCTGTACTAAAATCAGGGAAATTTTTAATTTTTATCAGGGAGTTCAGAGAAGAATCAGGAAAGCATCATGAAAAAAACAGGGAAGAATCAGGAAAAAATGAGGGAATCTTAAATTGAAAAAACCTGTGGTCACCCTGAGGTGTATAATACAGTATTTTAAATGATCCCCACGAGCCGTAAAATTAGCTGTCAACTATTGAAATTTGTTGATTTTTGAATCTAATGGTTGACACCCACTATGTAAAAAGCTAAAACTGTCTTATTGAGTTGTAAACAATCAGAAAAAGTTTGATTTGAACCCATAAAAGCCTGTAATTAAGATTAGCATGCATAAATACGTATTATTCACTAAATACTGAAAATTAAAAACACCCAATTTCTTAGCACTTGTCTTAAGAAACTGTAAAAAAAATGCGAACAAAAACACTCCACTAAAAAATTGCCTGCCATATTAAAACGCAACTCATCACGAGATCTTCAGTTGCAAATTTTAAGACTATATGGTACTAGGTGCCCATTTATTATTTATTTCGCCTCAATAAATGTAATGTAATCTTATTTTAGGTTGTTTTATTTAAAACTGTCAACTGTTGGGGTAGTGTCAACTATTGGGTGTTTTACCTTAGGAATAAAGGTTCGGGTCATTTAAAAGTTTCAACTGCTATTGATAAGCTTATGTATTGTTTTTCGTTTATTATTTTTAATTTTTTTATTTCTGTTATTATTTTTTTAGTTTTATATATTTCTGTAACTTTTACAAATAGGAATATATTTTTTTCTAGAAATGAATGTTATTTTATACCGTTTTTAAATCCACTGACATTGCACAACAGATAAAATTTTAAAATTTTGGTCACCTCAAGGTTTAATGCTGTAGTCCTTTTTTTGATTCCAACTGTACCTACGCCGAATAAAATCATATGTCTGTATAAAGGAATATAATCTTATTCGGCATAGGTATGTATTAAAGAAACTCCTATTCCATTCAAGGTCGAGGCCAGGTAACTTCTAAGGAAAACTTAAGCTTATGGTTTTCAGATAATAATGGTTGGTTGCTGGCAGCACGATTTCTTTTAAGAAAGTACCTAGATAGATTTCTGAAGTATTCGGTCAACAGTTATTTTCTCGAAATTATCGATGTGGCGGCGGGCGGTGGTTTTCGACCCTGCTAATTAGGTAAATTTTCACTTCCTTCTTCCCGAGCCTGCAGCCTTTTAAATGTTTCTTCCTGTATCCATTTTTTCTTCAACAAAACTCCCCGAATCATTAAACTTTGCCAAGTTCACTTGCTCACATCCTGCTTCCAATAACCCAATAGCTTAGACTTTCTTAATCATTTAATTGATGCATTTGTAATTATGTACTTAATTTAATTAAATCCTTTATTGATTATGTACTTTATAATAATTATAAATAATTTTGACAAATATTGTCAACTGCATTGTTTGTAAACAATTATTCAATTTACACAACTAGATTTTCTATCTTGTTTTTTTTTTCGGATCCAACTGTACTTAATTAAATTAAGTAAATAAAATCCTTTATTGATTATGTACTTTATAATTATGATAAATAATTTTGACTAATATTGTCAACATTGACAACTGCATTTTTGTAAAGAATTATTTAATTTACACAACTACATTTTCTATCTTGTTTTTTTTTTGGATACAACTGTTCTTATACGTACTAAACCTCGTCCATAAAAAAATTGTAGTTTAATACTATATACATATTTTTAATAAAGACCTTTATTATTATTATTATTATTATTATTATTATTTCCTTTTCATTTGATTTTAACGATAGATAACTTTTTATAATTATTTATGTCTGATTTTGAACCTTTTTTGACAGTAGAGTAATTCCATGACGATCCCTATTTTTAATAAGATTGTTGCTCGACCACTTAGATTTCGCTTAAACTTTGTATGGTGGTACTTGTACATCTCTAGTATATTAAATGCATCTTAAAAAAAATTAATCAAAACGGAAAGAAATGGGAACTAAATATGTGAGGCGCTGCATAAAAAAATACATTGCCCCGTAAAAAAGCTTTCCCATTTTTCACCTCCGCGCGTAAAATGGATTTTTTATTATCAGATTCACTTTTAGCAACCTTAAGAATATACCAATTTTCACGAAAACTACCCCCCGCCTCTTAGGGGGTGGAGTTAGAATTTTTTTATTATCAGATTCACTTTTAGCAACCTCAAAAACCCCAATACACAAATTTTCACGAAAACTACCCCCCGCCCCTCAGGGGGTGGAGAATTTTTTTATTATCAGATTCTCTTTCAGCAACCTTAAAAACCAATATACCAATTTTCACAAAAACTACCCCCACACCTCAGGGGGTGGATTTAGAATTTTTCACTTTCAGCAACCTCAAAAACTCAATACACCAATTTTTACGAAAACTACCCCCCACACCTTAGGGGGTGTATTTAGATTTTTTTTATTATCAGACTCACTTTCAGCAACCTCAAAACCCCCAATATACCAGTTTTCACGAAAACTACCCCCCCCCCCTCAAGGGGTAAAATTAGAAAAAATTATCAGATTCATATTCGTCAACCCCAAAAACCCCTATGAAATATTAGATTCAACTTCAGCAACCATAAAAACCCCTATATAGAAATTTTCAAATTTTTGTAAAAAAATGTATTTTTCCCATTTGCCCCCCTTGCCGCATCCCAATGTTCACCAAAAACGAGCTAGAACTTTTGGTAACATACACGTATGTCAAATTTCAAGTCTATAGCTTAAAGCGTTATTAAGTTATCGTGCCCAAAAAAAAAATTGAAAAAAATTGCACGAATACAAGGCTTTTTCGAAATTTTGAAAATTCTTAAAATTGAAAGCAAAACTATTTACTCAAATTTGATTGGTTCAATAAATAGCCCATGGAAATGCAGAACTAAGAGTAAGGTTAATTAAAAATTCACAAAAATTGTAGTTACGGATTTTTAGTTTAGTGGGGCGAAAAATGGGGCTGAAAATTAAAATTTTCAGGATTTTTCAGATTTTGATTAAATTTTTAGGTTAATTGGGTTAATTTTTAAAAAATAATTTTTATGAGTTCTATTGGTAATAGTTTATAGATTAAATAAAAGAGGGTGTAAATCAATTTTACTCACAAGTCACAAAATATTTATTATCAAAGTTATAAATTTTGACAATATTTAAGCACAAGTTTAGGGTCCAATAAAAATTATATTTAAAAATATTTTTTTTAATAGAATATATTTTTTTTTTAAAAGAATTTTTTCAAATTATATTATTATAGTAGACATATACATTGTATATTATACAAGTATCACCGGAAAAAGTTTAAGCGAAATCCGAGAGGTCGAGCTTTTGGCTAGGCTAGATAAATTATGGAATATTTTACCTTGTATCGTCCGTTTAAAAAATGCTTTGCACGCTTCACACGAAGCTACTCCATAATGGAAACCTGAGGCGACATCACCGCAAACTAGGCATAATCTTCGGGGCAAATCTTCATCTTTTGTTTCCCCCTGAAAATAATATTATATAATGTGGATTTATGGATTTAAAAGGTGTTTTACTTCTTTTACGTCAAAATTAATGGAGCTGGTGCTAGGGTCTGCACAAGCATACAAGCCTATTTTTGGCTCACCATGAAACAGTAAAATGACAATTTAACTTTGTTTTATATACAGTGCGTGTCAATTTTACATGAAAAGGGGTTATTGCGATACCGGGCGAGTTTCAGTCCATGGACACCCCCTAAAATGGATTTGTTTTCAATTCGATCAAAGAAATTTTTTGTAGCTTATTTATATTTCTTAACAAGGGCTAAAATACACTGCCCAGTAAAAGAGCTTTCCCATTTTACACCTCCGCGCGTAAAATGGATTTTTTATTATTATATTTTTTTAGCAATAGCAATAAAAATTTTCAAGAAAACTACCCCTGCCCATTGGGGGATGGATTATTTTTTTTTTATTATAAGATTCACTTTCAGCAACCTGAAAACCCCCAATATACCAATTTTCAGGAAAACTAGCCACCGCCCCTTTAGGGGTGGAGTTAGAATTTTTTTTTTATGATCAGATCACTCTCAGCAATCTCAAAATCCCACGGTTCACCTGGTCGATTTTAAATAAAAATTTCGTGGACCCCTACATTTTTTGGACTAAAACATACCTGATGACATAAGAAATCAATTTCCATTTGAAAGAAAATCGTAAAAGATACACTTTTTTAGAAAGATAAAAAAACGTTTTTTTAAGTAAGTAAGTGTGTCAAAAAATTCCGATTTGCGAAATCGAAAACGCTCTCTGGCTCAAAAGTTGCTCCTTAGTAAAAAACTGTGGCCACTCAAAAATGAGCCAAATCGATTAATGTTTAGAGGTAGCTCAAAGCACTCAAACGTTTAAAAATATCGGTACCTGTTTTTCGGATAAAAAGTGATTGTATATAAAATTAAGGAAATTTTGGAGGGTTTCTTTGGTAATATTTAGAAACAATACTAATTGTGAGAAAACTAAAAAAAATATATTTCCCCTTCCCTTAAGTTAGAACATAAAAAAATCGCCAATTATTTGAAGATTTTGCGAAAATTTATTATGATTTTATTATGATTTTTTGACCAAGGTGCATATAAACTTTTTCTATGTTTTTAATGTTAAATAACCACTCATTACTAAAATATTTGTTTTTTGCTTTATATTTTTAATTTTTTTTTATTTTTGGTTCTTCATGCATAAAAATTTACTTTTAAATGCATTTATCTTTAAAACGGTTAAACCTGCGATGTTAAACCACAGAAACTTTTTTGTGTATTTTTACATAAAAAAGTATTCCAACCAAAAAAATCAAAAAAAAGTACACCGAAAAAAGTTTTAGGCAAAAAACAGAAAATCCACCCGGTTTCTAATCGAAATTAATTTTTTTTACTCAACTAGAGGAAAAAAATTATGTTTTCTGTATAGTCATGTAGGTTAACATGTATATATGCTTATATACTAATATATAATTTTGCATTTTTTTATTTAAAACTATTTTTTATGCACTTTTAAAAACTTGCAAAAATTAAATTTTCGCGAAATCTTCAAATAATTGGCGATTTTTTCATGTTCTAACTTAAGGGGAGGGGGAGGATATAATTGTTTTAGTTCTTACATTTAGTATTGTTTCTAAATATTACCAAAGAAACCCTCCAAAATTTCCTTAATTTTTATCGATATCAGTTTTTATCCGAAAAACAGGTACCGATTTTTTTTTTAAGTTTGAGTGCTTTGAGTTACTTCTAAACATTTATCGATTTGGCTCATTTTTGAGTGGCCACTGTTTTTTACTAAGGAGCAACTTTTAAGCCAGAGAGCGTTTTTGATTTTGAAAATCGCGATTTTTTGACACACCATATTACTCAAAAAAACGTTTTTTTATCTGTCTAAAAAAGTGTATCTTTTACGATTTTCTTTTAAATGGGAATTGATTTCTGATGTCATCAGTTATGTTTTAGTCCAAAAAATGTAGTGGTCCACGAAATTTTTATTTAAAATCGCCCAGGTGAACCGTGAACCCCATAATACCAATTTTCACGAAAACTACCCCCCACCCCTCAGGGGGTGAAATTGGAAAAAAATATTATCAGATTCATATTCGTCAACCCCAAAAACCCCTATATACCAATTTTGACGAAAATATTGAAAATATTTAAAAATATTTACCCCCTCCCCCCCCTCGGGAGTGGAGTTAGAAAAAAATTATTATCAGATTCAATTTCAGCAATCTCAAAAACCCCTATATAGCAATTAAAAAAAATCTAAAAAAATGTATTTTTCCCCATTTGCCGCACACCAAACATACCCGTATGTCAAATTTCAAGTCTCTAGCTTAAAGCTTTCTCAGGTTATTGTGCCTACAAGATTTCCCGGACCGACCGATCGACCGACAATTTTTTTTGCTTGAAATTGATTTATATCGACATAAAACGACATAAAACGTCACGAAACGACATAAAACGTCATGAAACGCAAAAATACGCAAAAAAAAATTGAAAATTTTTGCACGAATACAAGGCTTTCCGAAATTTTGAAAATTTTTAAAATGGGAAAGCAAAATGGCGTATTTTTTTTTGCACTTCCGGTTTCGCCGGAAACTAAGGCAATTTAATTTTTTATAATGACACCCCCTATCACTGTGGTTTTTTGTAAATTTTAACTTTTTGTTTCCGACCCCTGATTTTGTTTTTCATAAATAGTTTAAACACACCATAAGAAGTAATTTAAACAAATATAAAAAATCGCAAGGGTCGATCGTTTTTTTTACGTTTTTCTAATTTATTAAATATGTACATATTACGTAATAGAAACTTCAATACATATTTTAGATAAAAGTCCAAACCCCAAAACCCCCTATACACGGTGTATTTGAAATAGCGTCGGAAATTTTAACAGATGATTCTACATCATAAAATATGACAAAAAGTTCCTATAAACATATGTCTAAAAATGCGTCATAAGGGAGCCAAGCCCCTTTGAAAGTGGCTAAAAAAATCGGTTTTTATTCAATGACTCAGGAACCCTTTGAGATATCAACAAGGTTTTGCACGTCAACTAATTCTACCAAGGCCCGTTTTTGTGTGTTATTTTCATGTACTTATTTCAACCAAGGGTGTGCGAAACGGGGGGGGGGCTTATCAGTTTTTCGTCCCAAACTTTTTTCTGTGTAACTTTTTTGCAATTTTATTTTTGAACTATGATTCCTCAGGTTAAAATACATAAAAAAGGTACTCTTGTTGTAATACTGTAGGATTAACCGTTTTCGAGAAAAATTCATTTGAAGGTAAAATTTCACGATTCGAGGACGAAAAATTAAATACTAAAATGTTGAAAACCAAAATTTTAATGATGCAGGGCGAATGTACATTAAAAACTATACTATACCAATTTTGACGAAAATATTAAAAATATTTAAAAATATTTACCCCCTCCCCCCCCTCGGGGGTGGAGTTAGAAAAAAATTATTATCAGATTCAATTTCAGCAATCTCAAAAACCCCTATATAGCAATTAAAAAAAAATCTAAAAAAATGTATTTTTCCCCATTTGCCGCACATCAATGTTCACCAAAAACAATTCCGAGCTAGAACTTTTGGTAACATACCCGTATGTCAAATTTCAAGTCTCTAGCTTAAAGCTTTCTCAGGTTATTGTGCCCACAAGATTTCCCGGACAGACCGATCGACCGACAATTTTTTTTTGCTTGAAATTGATTTATATCGACATAAAACGTCATGAAACGCAAAAATACGCAAAAAAAAATTTAAAATTTTTGCACGAATACAAGGCTTTCCGAAATTTTGAAAATTTTTAAAATGGGAAAGCAAAATGGCGTAATTTTTTTTTGCACTTCCGGTTTCGCCGGAAACTAAGGCAATTTAATTTTTTATAATGACACCCCCTAGGGCCCTATCACTGTGGTTTTTTGTAAATTTTAACTTTTTGTTTCCGACCCCTGATTTTGTTTTTCATAAATAGTTTAAACACACCATAAGAAGTAATTTAAACAAATATAAAAAAATCGCAAGGGCCGATCGTTTTTTTTACGTTTTTCTAATTTATTAAATATGTACATATTACGTACTTGAACTTCAATACATATTTTAGATATAATAAGAAAATTATTATTTATAATCACTACATTACAAAAATGCTTATCTTCAACGCCAAAGGGCGTATCTTGGCTAAGTCGACCGAAAAAAAAAAACATACATATTCGGACTTAAAATGCCCTGAAACGTCGAGAAAGTGTGAAAAAATCGGGTGTTAAAAAATATCGGTTTGTCTGTCTTCCGTCTATAAACCTTATAACTTCTAAACCGAAGTTCCTATTCAAGAAATTATTTCACTATACGATTTAGGACCTCCGAAGTTTGTCTGGCGTCACATATTGTTAATATTGGAGGGAAAAGGGAAAAGTCCAAACTAATATTTTTGGCGATAACTGGCTTATTATTGGTTGGAAGAAAACAATTCTTATCCTACAAATAATTGAAATTTTAGTAGAAAATAAAAACACTTTTTATCTGTACAAGAAATTTTATTCTACAATCAATAATTACACTGGTCGACAAATCTGAAGATTTCTCTAACTGAGATTCCAGAAATAGGTTTATACTAATTTTGGGTCGCTGAATCCAAATCCAAAGGCCGTTTGTATTCATCACCCTCAAATTTTTTGATATCATAAAAAAACTTAAAATTAGAAAAATTGATTTTGTGTAATTACAAGAAAATGCTTTGACTTATCACATTAAAATTAAGTACGGTTAATAGTGGTAATATAAGTTATTTATTCCCCTACTTACCCAAAAATACAATTGTGTGTATGTCAGAGGCGTGCATTCTAAAGTGTTTTTGTAATATATTTCTCCAACAAAATTTATGTTTAAGAATTTTACAATTTCGATAAAAAATGATTATTTATTGATTAATTTTACGTAAAAAACATATTGGACCTTTTGATCAAAGGTCAATAGTTTTCGAGAAAAATAGGTTTAAACATATCTCTGCAAGTTCCACTAAGAAAAAAACTGCTGCCAACAAGATAATACTTTCTCCTATAGGTCTAGGTTTATTAAAATAAAAATAAATAAATAAATAAAAAAAAAAATTAATTTTTTTTCCGTTTTAACGAAAAATAAGTTGAAAAAAAAATTAAAAAAGTTTTAACCCCATTTTACCCCACCCCGATTTTTATAAAAAAAAATATCCTAGCCACACAAAAAAAGGTCAATAGTTTTTTTTTCCTAGGTATTTTGAGGCGCTGAATCCGAATTTGAAGTCAAAATAGCACCTTATCCAATTAGTTTTCCAGGTGATGTGCTATTTTGACCTCAAATTCGGATTCAGCGCCTCAAAATACATAGAAAAAAACTATTGACCTTTTTTTGTGTGACTAGGATATTTTTTTTTTTTTTGATAAAAATCGGGGTGGGGTAAGGGGGTAAAATGGGGTTAAAACTTTTTTTATTTTGTTTTCAATTTATTTTTCGTTAAAACGAAAAAAAGAGACTTTTTTCGGTAATTTTTTTTTTAATTTATTTATTTATTTTAATTTTAATAAACCTAGGCCTATAGGAGGAAGTATTATCTTGTTGGCAGCAGTTTAGTCCAAACCTATTTTTCTCGAAAACTATTGACCTTTGATCAAAAGGTCCAGTATGTTTTTTACGTAAAATTAATCAATAAATAATAATTTTTTATTGAAATGTTAAATTCTTAAACATAAATTTAGTTGGAGAAATATATTACAGAAACACTTTAGAACGCACGCCTCTGACATACACACAATTGTATTTTTGGGTAATTAGGGAAATAAATAACATTTATTACCACTATTAACCGTACTTAATTTTAATGTGATAAGTCAAAGCATTTTCTTGTAATTACACAAACTTGATTTTCCTAATTTTAACTTTTTTTATGATATAAAAAAATCTGAGGGTGATGGAGACAAACGGCCCACTATGGAACGAAGCGGGTCATACGTTGGACATCGTATCTTTCTTGAAAACGGTAGTCGGGATTTTGATAAAATTTAGTATGTAGCTATTTTTAGGTACAAGGAAGCCTTTTAGCTAGGTTTCATTTTTGGCAAAAATCTCGAAATCTGGAAAATCTGGAAATCTTAGAAAAAAATAATTTTTTTTTATATGATTAATTACCATTTAGCGTATAAGAAAGATATTTAACTAATTAATATGGATAAGTTCTAAAAAATAAAAAATATGGATAAGTTCTGGAAAATGTGTATATCTTGTAAAATTATTATCTTAGCTAATAAGTTTGGCTTTTTCGAGTGGAATTAAAACATTTACCTAACTATTGAGTCGAAAATTTCTGGAAAAAATATGGAAAAATTCTGAAAAAGTTTTAAAATAGTGACAAAAAATTTTTATAAAAAAAAGTGATAATAAAACAAACTAAATAAAGTAAATAATTTTTATATAGGTACTTTTATCAAAAACCAGTAATTCCCTAGTTTCCTTGAATAATTATAATTCCTTTACTTTATTTTTACAAGTAGGTCTCATACTGGAAATTACTGGATCTGAGGCTAACAATAAGCTATGCAAGATATCCTCATTGTTTGCCTCTCTAGACATTTTTCTTGCGTGATTTTCTCTGAATTTTTCCAGAATTTTCCAACTCAATAGTTAGCTAAATGTTTTAATTTTACTTGAAAAAGCCAAATTGTTTACTTAAAATTATAATTTTACAAGTTATACACATTTTCCAGAATTCTTCCAAATTTCGGATTAAATACTTAAGCAAAAATCTTTCTTGTACACTAAATGGTAAATATTAAAAAGCAATTAAATTTATTTTTTTTAAAGATTTCCAGATTTTCAATTTTTTTCCAAAAACAAGGTTAAAACAAAATTCTTTTTTAGAAAATTGAAAAAAGTTGAAAAAAATATATATTTTTTATTTATTTAAATTTTTGTTATCTGGGCCTTTTTTGGTAATTTTGCGAAATTTAAAACTACAGTACTATTCTAACGCTAAAGCTAAGCTAAGCTAACGTAATTACCAAATATTATTACCCACCGCAAAGAAATTCTGTAAAAGTTTATGTGAAAAGTTATTTTTGTTTATTGTTGTTTAAAACAAAAATTTAAATTAAAGAGGTTCTGGGGTTTTCTGGGGTCTGATTTTTGCATAGGTTTTTTCCTTACTTAGTCCACTATAATGTAGTTATAAAGAATATGCGGGACTTTGCGGGACTTTAACGAAAAAACAAGAAATGTCGGAAAATTAAAAAAAAATGATAATACAAAAAATAGGGGATATACAAAATATTTTATTTTTTTCTATAATACTCTTTTAAATTGTTATTATTGCGCAATTAATAGAAAAAGATTATATTGTAAGATAACAAAAAAAAAAGACTACAAATTTTCGTAGCATAATTAAGACATCTAATATAAGCGTTAATTTATCTAAGTAACCTTAGTTATAGATGGAAATTTTGCCTACTACTACTCAATGTATAAGATAATTAACTATAAGAAAAATGCATTTAAACCCTTATTTTTAATTTTTTTGTTTTTTACCCGATGTCCAGCCTATGGCCCGGTTCGTTCCATAGTGCGGCCTTTGGATTTGGATTCAGCGACCCAAAATTAGTATAAACCTATGTCTGGAATCTCAGTTAGAGAAATCTTCAGATTTGTCGACCAGTGTTATTGTTCGCTTATTATAATAAGTGAGTTATCGCAAAAAATATTAGTTTCTGGCACTTTTGTCCCCTTAACTTGACAATTACCAGAAAAAACGGAATTAAAAGAAAAAAAAGTAAACCATTTTGCAATAGCGCACCAAAAAGTTAAGAGCGTCCAAGGGGGTTGGTACTTAAAAAATTAAGTTATGTAGGAAAAACCGTTTTAAAATATTTAAAGTACAAAAAAATTACCAAATTTTGCTTTTTACATAAAATTTGTATTTTTCCCACATTTAGCAAGTAAATTAGATTTTATTTATAAAATATTAAATCATGTATATTAATAAAAACATAAAAAAACGAAGGTACTAAATAAAATAAAAAGCTTTCAATTTTTTTAATGTAAATTTGTCTTCTAGATCGAAAAATGCAAAAATATACAAGGGGTCTCATTTAAAAAATAATAATTTTACTTGGTTTCCAAAGAAACCAGAAGTGCAATAAAATAATTTTGTATGCCATTTTGAGAAACATAAGCTATAAAAAAATTGTTTTGATCGGATTAAAAACAACCTAATTTTAGAGGTGGACTGAAACTCACCCGGTATATCATTTCATATCAAAAATTTCTCTATCGAACATGTTTTTTCAACATTCTTTTGAGGGGGTTAAAAAAGTGTTTAAAATAAGAGTTTTCGTCAGAATTTCTTAAACAAAATCAAACAGTTTTTTAATGATTAATTTCATGATACAAAACGTGAATTATACTTTTATCTTAGATGATAAAAATGAAAATATAAAAAAATAAGAAAATGGCAAACGCGCATTTTTTAGTAACAAAAAATTCAACAACTTCAAAAAAAAAATCTAAAATAATTAAAAATTATATGTTTAAAAAGATAATTTAATAACCCGCCTTTAGATTTTAAACCCTTGCCACCTGCATCCATTGTGCCTGGTAAACATGTTAAATATATAAAAAAATAATTTGGGTTATGTTAAGTGTTCCAAATTTCAAGTTGATATCTTAAACGGTTTAAAAGTAGGGGTGGACTTTAGGCACGTACTGTTTTAATATAAAAGAAAAACAATTTAACTAAAATTTAAGAAAACGAACCAGGATACCAAGTATTAACTATAATTATTATATTTAATTGAGGCGTTTTGCCCCATTTGTATAATTTTAGTTTTTTTAATGTTTGGGGAAGAGGGCTTTGAATCTGACCAAAATTGTTATTAAATTTTGCAGGTATAATTATTGTAAAGTCGACTTATTAAAACAAAATGTGAATTGATCGGTTACCGTAACCGTAACATCATTACATTCGACGAACACGATTAATTGTAAGTAAGTTTACTTACTAGTAATCATTATTTTTAAATATATTTTTACTGAGAAGTAATATTAAATTTTACATGAAATTTTACCTCGATATGTCCCATCCCTGAGTCTGTATGTGGCTGAGTAGTTGAAGAGCAATACTGTCGTTCTGGGCTATCCGGAGATCGTATTTTTCTATCAAAATTTTCATACTCTACCTGAAAAAAAAAAGCAATAAATATGACCCAAGGTTGCTTTAGTTTTGAAAATTATAAGAAGTATGCATTTTTGTGGACCATTTTTTTCAACTATTATAGTTAATAAGATTGTAACCATAATCACGGTATATTTTCGCTATAGAATATTCTAAATCGAAAATACTAATTGAATAGCACTTCTCCAGCTTTTTGGAATCATAACAGCTTAATAATGTAATATTATAACACTTAGGCCGAAATAATCCCAGAAACGAATATTTCTTGGGGCCAGCCAGAATTCATAGTGTCACTGAACAACGCGACTTGGGTATTTTGGTATGCGAGGATCTGAAATGGGAACCACATATAAATAGCATTGTCAAAAAAACAAATAGTCTCATATATCTGATTTCCAAAGCTTTTAAAAATCCCACTGCGGACATGGTCCTCAAAATATATAAAACTTATATAAGGCCAAATATTGAATATTGCCAAAACATACAAAGGAAGGTCACAAAACTACCAGCCACACTAAAAGATCTCTCCTATGAAGAAAGGCTACAAAGGCTCAACCTCCCTACTCTACACCTTCGACGTCTTCGGGGTGATCTTATTGAAACGTTTAAGATTGTCTGTGGCCATTACAAATGTGAACTGAACATTTTCCATTTTGCGGATAACCAGCTTAGAGGACACAGCAAGAAGTTAACTAAAGAACGTTGTGCCAAACTACTACGGAGAAACTTCTTCTCTAATAGGGTTGTCTACAACTGGAAACGCCTGAGTGAAACCACAGTAAATTCAACCAGCATAAATCAGTTTAAAAATCGACTTGATGTGGAGATGGAAAGTTGGAGTAGCAATTTTGTTCATTACTCCATGTGATTGACAATAGTTTTTATTTATTTATGTGATATTTAACAAAAATTTTTTTTAATTTTTAATTTTATTAATTTTTAGATATGTATCCTAAACTTAATTGCAATAGTTACATCGTGTACACGCTTAATATTGCCATTTATAATAATAATAATAATAATAATAATAATAATAATAATAATAATAATAAAATACACTGGACTGCGACAAAAAAACATGTCTTGGATTTAAGCGGTGATTTCAATCGATTTTTAGATGCTAATTATACTGGGTGTTTTACTCGTGTTTTACGGTCAATATTGACCTATAGTACGTCCAATTATGAAAGATTAAAATTCCCGCGATTTTTAAGCTACATCATTGGTTAAAAACTCGTACCTTTCTAGTATATTAAAGTACTAGTTTCATAACATACGTTTTTAGCGCACGAGTACAAGTTTAGAAAACGAGCCGCTTGCGGTGAGTTTTATAAAGTACTAGTGCGCTAAAAACGTGTTATGAAACGAGTGATTTATACAATTTTTTCTATTTTGCTCTAAACTTTAAAAAAACTTACATTTAAATTGATGACTGATTTAGAGATTTTTGTTTTGGATTGGCATTACAGTTTACACCATGTTTAAAATTCTAAGAACAAATGATATTTTGATATATTTTATCTTCTCTTTTTTACTGCAATTAATCAAGCCACAATTTTAACATGGTAAAAATAACCTAAACACAAAATTTTGTAGAAAATTCAACTTTAAAGCGACATTGACATTTGCACGGAAAACGCCAAACGATAGGCCAGGTCTGTTGCCAACCCAAAAGTACAGACCTCTTATGGGCCTATAAGAACACGCAAAATGCGTGTGATTATGAGCTTATAAGAGTCGCAAAATAGAAAAAACATATAAAATATTGTGACATTTTTTGTCTATGACAATGATTGACGGTCGTTAAAGCTAATAAAAGAAGAGAAAGTTACATAAAAAATGGTTATACTTAATGTTTGTATGGTATTGAAAAAGGTACTTTTTTGGTTTATTCTTCATACACTCGCAGTAAATTAGCATATTCTACATATTGTACAAACGTAAATTATATTGAACACAAGGAAAACGTCAAGTTTCAGGTTACAATTACAACTTAAGGTCTATCCAGAGGCTCGCATAACAACCATTACAGGATACATGACGACACATCAAGCCAATCCTGGCATCGCATTCTTATGAACTATGCTTGTTAGCGAGTCTTTGGATAGGCCCTTTCCAGAAAAATAGTACCGACATCTGTTAAATTTTTGATACACTACGATTTATGCATAATTATGCTATTTATGCGCTCAGTGGTGTAAAACGAGCCGCGACCCTTACTATCTTGTATTACTGGACGGAGTATAGTCATCTTTAATTTGTCCCAAACAAAAGTTCCCCATTCCATCCCCTATTCATAGTCAATGACGCCTGGCTGGCTCACTGTAGACTTGAATATAAGTAAAGTTACATCGTTTTAAAGGGTAAACATTCCTCTATAAAATAAAATTAAATTCACTTTCCTATCTCTAGGTACTAATAAACCAGGAATTAATTTTGAACGCGACCGCTACATTCTATACAATTTTCGTCGGCAGCTAACGTGTTAATAGGTTTTTTTTACTTAAAATATTAATTTACTAGATATTTTTTTAATTTTAAGAAATCGTAAAAACTGGGATTTTTTTATGGAATGACACCAGTAACTTGAAAAATGTAGGCAGCCGTGAAATTAAAATTTTCATAGATGACGTTCATAAAAAGAAATGTCAAACGTAACATAATGAAAGTTTAACAAAGCAAGATTTTTATTAAATAATATCGGTACCCATATCCGAACTGTTACATCTCTGAAAAGTAAGTTTTAAGAAAAAGCGATTTTAAACTTTTTAAGATTTGTTTAATTATAACTCACAAATATGGTTTTTTTTACAAATATTGTTTAATCCGGTTATAAGTTAATCATGAAAACAAATCACTATATGCTTTTATATATTTATAAAATAGATAAATAGGGACAGATAAGAGATGCAACAGTTTAGAACTGAAAATTAATAATTTTTTTCCGATAACGCTTGAAGCTAGAGTTACGTAATACTTGAACCTTCCCCAGGAGGTGGAGTTAGATTTTTTTTTATTCCAAGATTAGGTTTTGGTAACTTTAAAAACAGGGTTTCAACCCCTATACAGGCTTATGCTTTTAAATGGTACACCCCCCGTAACTTTTGAATAGGATGAGATATAAACTTTAAATTTGGAATATGCATATCACAGAATAAAAACTATGATTTGTCATATCTTCAATAAATCGGTGCCAGGGGAGCAGTGGGGGACAATATTTTAAATGGCACCCTAGGTCTTGTGGTCCTTAAAATTCTCTTTTTAACCATGTAACTTTATTTTTTAATATTTTTTTCGAGGATAATTTTTTCTTCAAAATTGATGCACTAAACCTCGCTCAAAATGCAAATACAAATTTATTTTACCTCTGATTTGCTAAATAAAGGCCTTTATTATTATTATTATTATTAATAATATGAAATTTTTTATATTTAAAAAAATATATATTTTGGAAATTTTGGGCAAACAAGTCAAAATAGTTAATACATGGTATATTATTACGTTAAGATTAATTATTTATCGTTTTCATTAAAAAAATTCAATATTTGTGCACAAAATATTAAAAATATGAATAACTTTGAATAAAAAAAATATTAAAAAATAAATAGTTACACAGTTAAATAGAGAAAATATTAAAAAATAAATAGTTACACAGTTAAATAGAGAATATTAAGCTTTTTAAAATGATGTATCACAAAACCTAGGGTGCCATTTAAAATATTGTCTCCCATTGCCCTCCTGGCGCCGCCTTACCGAATAAAAAATTGAAAAATATGGCAAATAATAGTTTTTATTGCGTGATATACATATATTTCATTTATAGTTCATTCCATTTAAAAGTTACTGGAGGTGTACCATTTATGAGAATAACCCTGTATACCAATGTTTATCAAAAAATACTGTTAACATTTAAAAACAATCACCCCCACCCCCGGAGGTGGAGTAAGAAAAATTTTATTATTAGATTTAGTTTCGTCGACCCCAAACCTAAACCCCTATATACCAATTTTGATGAAAATATTGAAAATATTCCCCCCCGCGCGGGATAGAGTTAGTAATTTTTTATTATCAGATAAAATTTTCCCGTTTTTCCAAAAACATGTCTTAAAAATCTCACTATTTTTATATAAAAACAAAGGGGTTTTAAAATGTTAATATATTATTTTAAAATATAAAAGTAGCTGCTATAATGTAAACCAAACTAGAATATTTAACTATTTTAAATATACTTTTTATGTTAGTTCAAATAGTCATTATCTTTTAAACTGACTGCGATAGAGAATTACTGCGAACGTATTCGAACTCTACGGGCAAAATTCTACTAGATTCAACCATCATATTGTCAAACTGAGCTGAAATAATAAACTGTGACCAACGGCAAGAACTTTTACCAACAACTTTTGACGTACATACTTTTCTATTTTACTATTACTATTATATAATCTGTGAACCTTATTCTAATAATTTCCATTGACATTGAGCGTTGCCAATCACTTTTAACCTAAAATGTATTCAAGCCTAATGTGAACTCAAAATACGAAAAAAGTGACATTGGCCCTTTTAAAACGAACCAAGCCACAGAAATAATCATGTTATATTAAAAATATTGGCGAACCAAAACATCGCAGCATATTCTAGCCTATTAGACTGGAGCCGGCGAGCTAGTTCAAGTATCTAAGAATTTTTATAACTATGTTGGTAATATAGACCAGGGTCATGGTAAAAAGTGAAAAAAAATTATAGTAGGATGAAACCCGTTAAAAAAAGGACGAGAATATAACAAAAATGAAAGGAAAAATAATTTACGGGCGATCTGAGGTCGGGAAGTGGAAGGGGGTGAGTTTTTAAGGGTAAAAAACGGTGTATCTCGATTTCCGGCAAAACTACAAGTCCTATGGAAAAAAATTAAATGACAAAGTTGTAGGTAATAAAGAGACCTACAACTTTTGTAATTACACTTTTTTCACATAACCTCAAAATTTATGTGAAAAATTCAAATAATCAAGTTTTTGGTTTGGACTTTTTATCTTATGAAAAAAAATTTTTTTTTTCACGAAATTTGGTGAAAACTTACCTTTTTATGTCCTAAAGACACTGTAATTTTTTTGATTTGAAATATTTATTTTTTCACCTTATTTTGACTTAATATCGAAAAAACACCCTAATTTTCAATCGAAAATTCTCGCGTCAAAATATCAGCTTTTTAAAAAAAGTTGGGGAGTTTTTTGTTCGTTGAAATCTCTTCTTTCTGATAATGTAAAAAAATATATACATTACTATGGTAAATGTTCTCAGAAAATGCAAAGAAAAGAAAAAAACTCGAATCCGATTTTTTTTTTAATCACTATGTACAATTTTGAGCTATTTAGTAAAATTTACACTTTAATTACTTATTATTACATAGAATCTTACGTTTTTCAAGTAATTAAAGTGTAAATTTTACTAAATAGCTCAAAATTGTACATAGTGATTAAAAAAAAATTCCGATTCGAGTTTTTTTCTTTTCTTTCCATTTTCTGAGAACATTTACCATAGTAATGTATATATTTTTTTACATTATCAGAAAGAAGAGATTTCAACGAAGAAAAAACTCCCCGACTTTTTTTTAAAGCTGATATTTTGACGCGAGAATTTTCGATTGAAAATTAGGGTGTTTTTTCGATATTAAGTCAAAATAAGGTGAAAAAATAAATATTTCAAATCAAAAAAATTACAGTGTCTTTAGGACATTAAAAGGTAAGTTTTCACCAAATTTCGTGAAAAAAAAATTGTTTTGCATAAGATAAAAAGTCCAAACCAAAAACTTGATTATTTGAATTTTTCACATAAATTTTGAGGTTATATGAAAAAAGTGTAATTACAAAAGTTGTAGGTCTCTTTATTACCTACAACTTTGTCATTTAATTTTTTTTCCATAGGACTTGTAGTTTTGCCGGAAATCGAGATACACCGTTTTTTACCCTTAAAAACTCACCCCCTTCCACTTCCCGACATCAGATCGCCCGTAAATTATTTTTCCTTTCATTTTTGTTATATTCTCGTCCTTTTTTAACGGGTTTCATCCTACTGTTATTTTTTTTGGTTTCAAAAATTATCGACCCTGGTCTAATATGATAATACACATTAAGTTTAAATAAAAGTTAACATTAATTCCATATACTAGTAAATTCTAGTAAAATTCTATATTTGTTCATTTAAATTTCTATAAAAGTAAACATAAGTTGTGTTTATAAAGGTCTAAGTGTGGAAGTTAACTTCTTTTAGTGGTGATATTTACGGTTGTATAAAATTTCAGTGAAAGTAGGCTGGCTTAAAAAACTAACGTTATAAGTTATTCGTTGATGTGCATACAAAATTGTATGGAAGTAAAGATTTTCGGCGAGTCGGCATGTATATTAACACCAATTGCGAGCTACGAAAAATACTTACTGGAGGTGTCTCTAGTACTGTTGTTGTGCTAGGTGAGTACATGTTACTGTTTGAAGGTGAACATTCTGCAAACCCCCCATCCAGCTCCTTTTTTATATGGGCAGGTGCTACTTCACCACTTGCTACGCCACTGTCAGTCATCATAGATACCTAGAAAAAATAAAAAAATAATTTTTACTTATAAATTATAAGTTATAATTGAAGTCAAGTAAATGAAGTAGGTATAAGACACGTCTATGATGTATCAGTAATTTAGATTCTTATAACTCATAACAATCTAAATCATAAGTTATGAGTGGTACTTAGGGATATACTGGTGGATGAAGATGTTATGTTACAACGGATGATGGTGTCAAGTGCACATAAGGGAACGTTCAAGTATTACGTAACGCAAAATGTGCCAAAATTCCTACACTTTATACATCGGTTCTTGCGTTATTCAAGACTGTAGAGATTTCATATTTTGGCTACCCCCCCTAACACACCCCCTATTAGGGAGGGTTGCCAAAATACGAAATCTCTATAATCTATAATAACTCGAGAACCGGGGTATGAAGTGTATGAATTTTGGTACAATTTGCGTCACGTAATACTTGAACGTTCCCTAACACCTTCATCCACTAGAAATTCAAAATAATCCCTGTAATTTTGTCTACTATACACATCAATTATAGTTTGACGCACGGATCTGTGGCTACGGGAAATGTGTTTGGAATATGTGTGCAAGTGGGAGGCCCGTTGTAGGCACGCTCGCCTCTTAACAGAAAGAATAGAGCGCGAATGATTCCTCCCCCTTTCGTCGGAGACTCTCTTTCATGCGGATAACTAAAGTTAAATGTGCCTACCAAGGGGTAAGTTGATGGTTACTAAAGCTTTACAAGAAAATTCGTCTAAAGATGATGCTGTTAGCAACTCAAACTACCATTCTAATCTCAAAAATTATAATCGTTCTTCGTTCGATAACAATGCGGATGTTTATAAATGTATGTAAGATATTTGTTATTGATTTTTTGTAATAAAACTAGCATATATTTAAAATTTATTGAAGTATGTCTATACGGATTGTCTGAAAGGCAAAATTTTTAAAAAAGGAGAAAGTTCTACTTTCTTTTAAAGTTTTTCCCTTTTTATTACTTTATATCTTGAAAGCGACCAGCGGCATTACAAATTCTGAATGCGTATTCCGATTTAGCATTAAATAAAAACATTTTTGGATTTTTTTGATTTTTATTTTTTGTTGTTGGCTTTTAGGAGCCTTGGCCTAAAGAGGAAATAATTATTTTTTTAAAAGTGCATATTTTTGATTAATTACACAAGCCCACAATTTTTTTTTTGTGAGTCTAGGATTCCAATATGATATTTCTGTGTATTTTTTCCCGCTGAAACCGAATCTGTAACCCGTTTAACCCCTACACGTCAGGATTTTGACAAAACCTCAAAAAAACACCCGAAAAACTACTGAAACCGCTAAAATCATCTACTCCGTACCACTTTCACCCCCTTCATCCAAATTCGTAATTTCGTAACCCCATAATCCCTCACCTCGAAATACCATTACTCCATAACCTCAAAACCCCGTAATCTCATTAAGTAGAAAAATCTGGTTCGGGAAAACAGAACAATTACGTGAAATTTTCTTGTAGAATATAGTTATGAATAAATAACTGTATAAACCTAAAATCCCATCACACCTCCTACCCCTTCACTCCGTAACCCCATATATTATAACCTCGTAACCCCATCATCCTATTCTGTGGAGAAATCCGTTTCTCAAAATCATAATAGTTTTGTGAGTGAAGTCATGAATCAAGGTCTACTTCATTATTTTTTTAACCGGACTTCTCCACATAATAGGATAACGGGATTAAGGGTTAGTATATGGTTAGTATATGGGGTTACGAAGTGAAGGGATTTTGAGGTTATGGTGTTGGGGGATTTTGGGGTTATAGAGTTACTTACCTATGACTATTTCCACAAAAAAAAATTGAAGAATGTTTTCTGTTTTCCCAAACTAGATTTATCTACTTAATGAGGTTACGGGGTTTGAAGGTTATGCAGCTATGGTATTATAAGGTTAGGGGATTATGGGTTTCTGGGGTTTTAGAATTAGCAATTTGGGGACAGGAGGGTGACAGTGGTATGGCATAGATGATTTTAGAGGTTTCAGTAGTTTTTCGGGTGTTTTTTGAGGTTATGTCAAAATCCTGACGTGTAGGGGTTAAACGGGTTGCGGATTCAGTTTCAGCGGAAAAAAATACATAGGAATATCATATTGGAATCCAAGACTCAAATTTTTTTTTTTGTGGGCCTGTGTTATTTTTTTTTTTTTTGAAACATTGGTAAAATCAACGTTGGCAGTCGGGTGAATAGTAGGTTAAATAGTATATTACGCACCGAGTACGCGAACCTAGTTTTCAGTGCACGCGAGTGCTTATTTCTTTACAAGGCGGAGCCGAGAAAAAAAACTGAAATAGGTTTGCGTCGAAGTGCGTATACTATTTTTCCTACGACCCAACACCTAAACATCCAAGAAACGCAGAAATTCTCTTAAAATTAATTTTTCCTACGACCTAGTTAGAAGTTAGTGTTTATTTTCTACCCGTTGCCATGAGAACAAGTGAACGTCAAATTAATAAAACTAATTTTAAGAGCTGATTTTTTTACTCGGGTCCGCCTTGTAAAAAATAGGCACTCTCGTGCACTGAAATCTAGGTTCGCGTATTCGGTGTGTATACTATTTTTCCTACGACCTAACACCTAAACATAAAAAAACGCAAAATTTGTCTTAAAATTAATTTTAATAATTTGAAGTTTTATGTTTTACGTTCACTGGTTTTCTGACATCAGATATGTAAAATCAGCTGATTGTCACTTTCCGATTGCTGCCATGGCAACGAGTCGTGTTAACAGAGAGTAACTCTCACCAGTTGTGATTTAATAGTAGTTTTCGTAACGAGTAAGCGACTTTAGTCCATAGTGCACGAGAATTAAATTTTTTTGACGACGCGAAGAGAAGTCAAAAAATCATTCGAGTGCACTAACGACTTGTCGCAAACGAGTTGCGAACAACATTTTTCGTTCGATCTACAGTCTAGACTCTTTAAAAATGTATATTTTAAAGAATTACCTGTGTTTAATTTTAACATTTCAAACTTCTATAAACGTCAAACCACTTTTGTCAAAATCAAAGCTATGTGTACTCGTTTGGATAAATGAGTGTGCATAGTTGTCATTTCATTCAAATATGCACTACGGACTCGTGCTATAGAAATATATCCAAGCGAGGATATATAGTGAACATGCATTTTTCTTTATTTCCTGTACACTAGGTCGTACGAAAAAATAATATACTTACCTACTTGCTTCAATGTTGATACCACAGAATATATATTTTTATTATTTTGTTAATAAATTTAATCCTGCTTTGGTTATCATAATTATTCAAAAATTATTTAATACATGACACCTTTCATTTTCGGTATATTTTTGTAGGCCGGTACGCCAATGAAAGAAGGTGTTATGTAGAATTAAAGGCCGAAAAGGCATAGTGATTCGAAAAAAATTTCCAAATTATCATAGGATATGATAAATCTACTTGTATTTTACATAAGAAATCAGAAAGTTTAGTAAAACAATTAAGAACAAAAAATTCACCAAATAAATTATCTGGAAACTTAAAATATGTTACATAATACCTCCATCCACTTGACGCTTCAATTGCAATTACTAAGAACTGCATAATATTTTTTATCCAATACATACAGATAATAAGACAATTACAGCTTTATTTTAAATAGACAAACTCAATAATAACCCCCGCGTGGCTTTTACTTTATTGAGTGGATAATTATTTATTTTACCAACTCAACTGTCACTTGTCAAATTATTTTCTTGTTAATGTCATTAAAATTTTTAATAAAAATATGAATTCCTAAGCTATTTATTGGATAAAACCTTGTATGGCACTCATGGGTAAACCGATATTGCCCTCTCGAAAATTAACCTGGTTAACCAGGTTAATTTTCTCATGGGCAATATCTTACTTTGCCCACTAGTACCATAAATAACTATTATACATTAGAAATTAGAGATATAAACAAACTAAAAATAGTGGCTGTTGTGTGACGTCGAAAGGTCCCATTCGGTGATATGGGATTGCCTCCGTAACATCGCCTTTATGATATTAATTAAGTGGACTGCGAATAGGTATTAATGATTGAAAAGAATATTAAAGACAAAACGACAGTTCCAATAATATATATGGTAATCTTACCTTAGTTACAGCATTCAGCACGACATGTCATGACCGCCATTTCTTCACAGGAGACACCACATAATTGGAAACTGATGTACGCGAATTAAAGTTTGTTTGACCAGTGTAGGTATACACTACTAATTATTTAAATACATATGTGTATATGGAACTTATTTCTATAGTTTGCAGCCGTAAATATGGTAAATTCTAACGAATGCCCGCGGCGTGGTATATTCGTCAGCTGATTTGAGTATATTTTTATTGACACGCATCGATCGTTCTCGAGTGTCAAATTGCTACTGTCCGGAAGGCAACCTACCCGAACTCGCGCAGAAAAGCTAGGAGGTTTTCAGCGCGTTACTTACAAAAATACAATTAATTTAAAACAAAATATTATTTTTGAATTATAACTAAGTAAAGAAATTAAATGAAATTATGTATAATAAAACCCAAATTAAAAATAAATACAAACACAGAAATGTGGTTGTAACAGTGGCATTGAAGTGACCCTAGCCCAAATCAATTTTCGGTCCTTGCACTAATTAACAAGTCGATATGCACAAGTAAGGGGTCGTCCATAAAAAACGTCACACCTTTAGGGGGGAAGGAGTCAGGCATTTGTGACGGTGTGACATGGGGGGAGGGGGCTTGGTCGAGTTTGACGTCACACCAATAATTTTATTAACCTACTCAAAATGACTTTTTTACATAACCAGAATTTTTTTAGAATAGTTCAATCTATCTATTCCTATTTTGGCGGTCGGAACTGTTCATATGTTTAACGTATTCAATAGACTGAAAAAATCTATTTTTTTTTCTAAAATTAGAGTGTGACGTCGATGATGGAGGAGGGGGGGTCTAAAATCACCTTAAAAAATTGACGTATTTTATGGACGACCCTTAAGATAACGTGAAGTCCGTTCTTCGAACAGATTATTTAAAAACTTAAATTAGTTCTCTTTTTACTAAACTTGTTTAAATATTTCCCCCGCAATAAATGGGATAAGGGAGTATTTTTTTTATTTTTAGTTTTTTTTTTCATGTTTTATTTTTTTTGGGTTATAAGGGTCGGAGGTCAAGTTTTGAAATTTTCCCGGGGTACTCCATGTACATATCAAATTTCAAGTTTCTAGCTGTTTTTGAAGTGGGTCTTTAAACTCGGACAGCCGTACATACAGAGCGGTCCAAAAGTCACCCCCCCCCCTCTTAACTTTTGAACGAGTTTAGATATCGACTTTAAATTTAGAACTCTTAAATAAGACAACTTAAACTATCTTTAAGCTTATATTTGATACTTTTAGCTCTTAAAATGTGGGCAGGGGGGCATGGGGCGACATTTTTTTTAAATGGAAAGGTGGGTCGTGTGATACATCATTTTAAAGCTTATAAAATTCTCCATTTAACTGTATATTTTTTATTTTTTTTAAACATTTTTTTTTTTTGGGTTTAAAATAGGGTTGAAAATGGGTATTTTTGTCAAAATTTCTCCAAAAAATCCAAACAATTTTTTAAAAATGCTTAATTTCATAATAAAAAAAAGTAAATTATACTTTTTAACTAATTTTAGTTGACATAAATAAAAATTAACAAAAAAAAACTTAAAAATTTATTTTTTTAGCTCAAAAAACTGAAAAATCAAAAGCTTAAAAAACATATTTAAAAAATTTAAAAATGTATGGTTATATAGAGAAATTTAAAGGCTTTAAAATGATGTATCACAGGACCCCCCTTTCCATTTAAAAAAATTTCCCCCTATGTCCCCCTGCCCACATTTTAAGAGATAAAAGTATCAAATATATGCTTAAAGATAGTTTAAGTTGTCCTTTTTAAGAGTTCTAAATTTGAAGTCGATATCTAAACTCGTTCAAAAGTTAAGAGGGGGGGGGGGTGAGTTTTGGACCGCACTGTATACATCTATATATATATATATAGGTTGGATTTCATACACGGGTTCTTTAACGTTGTAGCCTTATCGGATACACAGTGTTACCCACACTGAGAGAACGATTAGTTAAATCTACCAACATATTGGTAAATATAACATAACAGAAGTTAACATGTACTATTTATAATTAAATATTTAAAGAAATCTTTCGTACTTAACGACGGTGTTTGGTAGTTTCAACCTAAAAAATGTTTGTGTCTGCCACGATGTTGTGGTAAATAGATCACCAAGAATCAGTTAAAAATTACTAAATTTTATGATATTCATAAACATTATGTTTGATATTAAATATGAGAAAAATAATTGCTTGTTTAGGAAAATCTTCGAATTTCGAGAATCATACCAAACAAATAAAAAATTAACAAAAAAAAATATGCGATAAGCTCCTTTGGGAGATTTAAAGGCGCAGTATGTCTTCTTTTTCTGAGATTGTATTTATTTATTTTTTATTTTATTTATTTGTTTATAGTCATTCTGGGACCTCGAAGGTGTTTTATACCATAATAGACTGGTTACATTACAAAAAATTTTAGTGCTACATACTATTTCATTCCATTCCAATATTTTAAAAAAAATGTTCCTCTGTTCTATCATGTCTGCGTGCAGAGTCTGCAGTGCAGACATGATAGACGAATGCGATTTAAAAATTTGGATTTTAAAAATTAATTTTGTAGTGTATATTGTATCTAAGTAAATATTTTGATTTCTGGTTAAAATAAAATGCACTTTCACAAATGAAATTTATATGTAATTTTTAAGAATATATACAAAGCCCACTTAAACCTACATACGTTATATACATATGTGTGAAAGTAAGAATGCCTACTTGTGCATTTTTTTGAAAATATAGGGGAAGGTGTTGTACCTTTGATATAAATATATTTAATATTAGTACCATGACGTGTTTCATAACCATGAGAATTCTTTAATAATTTGAATTTATTTATATTTAATTTAACAAATTTTAACATTTCCAAAATATAGAGACTTGGAAAAGTTAATAAGCGTTTGTTTATAAATGTATTTTTACATGATTCCCTAAATTTTAATCCAAACATATTTCTAATGGCCCTTTTTTCAATAACAAAAACTCTATCAGATGTAGATGCATTACCCCATAAAATAATTGCATATCTTACTACAGATAAGAAATTAGACTTTTTACCTTTAACCATCACGTTATGCAGAGCATTGTATGAGTATGTATGTAAATTAATATAGTTAGTGTATAGTTTACACGCTAGAGGTGTTACTAAACCTGACGCGAGTTAAAAATAGGTGCGTACTTTCCCTCCATAATAGTTTGTGAAGTTTCGGCTATCAAAAGTAAGTATTTTTAAGTTTTAAATTGCCTCATAACTTTTTTGCCAAATTGCTTATTTTGAGATTAAATATATCCAAATGTAAAGTTGCATTTCTAGAAGAAGCTTGAATGTTTTAGAGTTAATAATATTAACCTAAAAATAACGGCGGCCTATCCAGTTTGAAATGACCTGGTCTTGTACCTTTGACCACTAACATGTGTTGTACCTTTGACGGATCAAAGGTATAACGGATTTTGCAAGCATACATTTTTACTATCGAATATTATTTTTAGTTTATAGTTTGCAAGATGCCAAGGAGCAAGACCAGTGTTAAAGGGTCAAAATTCGTAAAGATCTGGAAACCGCTATTAGGTTCATAAAAGAACATAAAATGACCATAGGAGAAGCGGCTAGACATTTTAATTTGAAAAAACCTACTTTAATCTTTCATTTAAACAAAATGAAGGAGTCGCGTAATGAAATCTATATTTATTCACCTAAAACACCAAAAAAAGAACCAAGGTTAAAGGTAGAACATACCTGTTGTACCTTTAACCATTAAAGGCTTTTTATAAAATTCCTAATAACATAATTGTAAATGCAGTTTAAAATTTGCAAAACATGTACTTTATGAGTAAAGACCTTAATGCTCACGCGTGTCTGTAAATGGGTTGCATTCAATAAAAATTACATAAAAAAAAAATAAATATAAAAATCGGTCAAAGGTACAACACCTTCCCCTATCTTTATTGATTAAAATAAAATGTCAATAAAATGCGCTTTCCCTAAATAACTGTTACTTTATAAAATTATTAAATAAGTTTAATATAAATTAATATTTCTTTGCGCTTTATAATTTTTCATACACGAAAAAAAACAGCAGTCTAGTTGGCTCAACCAGAAAAATTGTAAAATATAGCACAACTTCGGGAACAATTATTTTTCTGGTTAGTGCAACAACATTTTGTATATGGCAACCAAATATTTAGTTAAGGTGACTAATATTTAGGGCAAACACAGAATTCGGGTTACAATACCCATAAAAATTCTTATGCCATACCATAAAAAGGCTTGACTAAGGACCGGGGAAAATGTATTTAAACTGGTACACTGTATTGTAATTGTTGTACGATAAGCCCAACGCACACAGGTAAAAAATCCCGGATAAAGGGAAAAAACCTAATTTATTTTGTTTTGGATTTTTGCATAATCATCTAACTACCCGTGATCCAGGGTTAATAGACTAAAATTACCTGCTATTGTCAATTTTTTATCCGAAAAGGTTTTAAATTGATGCAATTTAAAAGTTTGCCTATTTATAAAGTGATTTTCAAAGTGGGGGTTTTTAAATATTTAAATAACTTTACCACAAAGATTTATTACGGAGCCTATAGCTAGAGGTATTTACTTCATATTTATATAAATATTATTTTAAAAAATATATACTGTTTTCCAAAAATATTGTTTAAATAAGGCGGATTTTGAATTTTAAAATTACATAAATTTTATTTTTGGATGGACAAAAAGTTATCCACGAAGCACCATGAAGCAATAAATTTTACATATTTATAAACCTTATAGTGTCCAAACTGTGGCGTTATTAACAAAATTATCAACATGAAACTTTTACCAGTCAATATGGACCTAATTATCTTCAATTGACCCAAAACAAAAGTTTTTACTCTTTTTTGGTTTTGAGCTAGAGCTCCACACATGCACTTTTAAAAGTATAACAATACTTTCAAATGCCAAAATTAAAAAAAGTAACAATTTTTCTTTATCATATGATAGTTTTTTTCACTAAAAACAATAATTTTCGATTTAAATTCTTAATTTTATAAAACCTTAAAAAAGGGTAATTGCATAATGGAATGACCCCGCTATGGCAAAAGAGTAGGATGCCTTGAAATTAAATTTTTTAAATAAGTCGTATATGATGACAATAAATGTCAAATTTGATTTTACATTATAATCAAAAAATTAACAAAGCAAGATTTTTATAAAACCAAGTTTTGAATGCCACAATGATAACTTTAGAAGTAAAGAAAGAAATTATTTTAACTTATGGAGAATGTGCTCGAAATTTAAGAAAAACAACGAGAAGAATAGTAGAAAAGTTCCCCGATGATAGTAAATTATTTAAATTTATTTACTTGCTGCTTGATTTGAATCCATTTGAATCGTGGAAGACTCGCAAAGAATTAGAATTATTTGCTAATAATAGATTTTGTGAAATGGCATTTATATTCTCATGATTCTCTGAAGTTAGATGCGTAATTTTGACCTTTTTTTCATCAGAACTGGAGTGATTTGGGAAAACCTAAGGACTAACATGGATTTATTTGAAATATTGTACAAAACAATTCTAATAACACTGAAAATATTATAAATAATATCATAAATACGCCTTGCGTTTCGCATATTAATAAATAATAATAATAATAACAATCAATTTGATATTTTAACTTATGAGAATTATTCTTAGTATCATTTAACTTTTAATTCCAACCAAAATGTACGTAATTAATTACATGACAATAAATTAATTGACTAAATTGCCCATAATATGACAGTTTTTTTCCTTTGTTCTTCTGTATTTGGTCTAATTTTGGCCTGGTTTGGTTCAAAAAAACAAAACAAACGACTAAGAACAAAAGCACGAAGTAGGACTAGATAAAGTGACCCTAATATGCAGGGCCGGACAGAGCCAGCCCGGGCCCCGGTGCAACTTTTTACTCGGGCCCCCATTTTTTCAAAACATAATTGTCCAATGCAGGCCTGCAGCTAAGGCACTGAGGGCCGAAGCGGCGCCCCCATTCATTAACTAAGCGCCGCAGTCGAAAATTTTTCCAAATTATGTTAATTTCTGAAATTTTTTGATAGCTCTGGCGCCGCAGGCAATTTTTTTACAAATTTTAAGCTTTTGCAAGCAAAAAAAATACGTAGGTAAATTAGCCCTAGCGCCGCGGGCGAATTTTTTTACAAATTTTAAAACACTAGTAACAGTGCACTATTATTTTTTACAAAAATCCAAAAAGGCTTAAGCGCTGCCGCGGCGAAATTTTTTCTATTGCCCATTTGGAACGAGATCTACTTATTTGCTCATTTTGACGCCTTATCGATCTGGGGGAGTATAAATAAATAAACTGTTTATTAAAAACTTCTGTCGCCGGGCCCCCTTCGAGCCCGGGCCCCGGGTAATCTGTACCCCCTGCACCCCCCTGAATCCGGCCCTGCTAATATGAACCAGCTGCAACTTCATGCAACTGCGAGGGAAGGGGATTCTTTACAAGCTAATTAATTATGTTTTTTAAAATGTCATAATTATAAAACATGTTTTATTATAAGTTGTCCAATAGGTTTTATAATAACTTGCTTTACCAATACTTTCATTATGATATAGACTTGACTTTGTAAAAAAACTGCTAAGATTAATCTAAGATTAATCCAATCATACCAATTAAAAAATTTGATTGAGCGCAAAAAATCAAAATTTATTAGTAATTAAGTAATAGACTCTAGTATAAAATACCCTAGTCCACAAGGTCCTTACTAAGTCTAAGTAAAAATCTTATTTATAACATTAGATTTGACATTTATTTTTATCGTGAACGTCATATTTGCAAACATTTATTTTCATAGCATCCTCTCTTTTACATTAGCGGGGTCATTCCATAATGCACTTACCATTTTTTACCGTTTTCTAAAATTAAAAATTTAAATAGAAAACTATTGTTTTTAGTAAAAAAACTATCATATGATAAAGAAATGATATTATTTTTTTAAATTTTGGCGTTAAAAAATGTTATTATGCTAAAAAAAAATTCTGTTTGTTGCTCTAGCCTAAAAACAGAAAAAAGTAAATTGAAGGTAACTAGGTCTATATTGACTGGTAAAAAATATATTTTAATAGCTTTGATAATAACGCCACAATTTAACTGATTTGTCTACCGTGGGACACCGTGTATAAGTATAATATTTTTTACTAGGGACCGCCACGAATACAGATCACAATCACACACAAAAAAAAAAAAACGAGACTAAATTACAATTACACTAAATGTGACAGTTTGTTACACAGGGGGGAGGGGGGTCAATTTTTTTGAAAAATTGCGTTACGTAATATATGGGCCGCCCCTTGTTTTCATCTTTAAGTGGCGCCTTCGCCATATTTTTAAAGATTTTTTAAATCTTTAACTTTATTTTAAACAACAAAATAATAGTTTTAGTATTTTATTACGAGCATATAATAACAACAAAACTTGATGTAAAGTTTTTTATTTTAGTTTATTTTTAAAAAATATATTAAAATTTTACTGTTTTTGACTTATAACTCTAAAATCAGCCAACAGATCAAGTTGGATATTGGGAAGCTTTTGATCAGAAAGAAAAATCTACATCATACCTAAAATTTAAAATTTTTGACAGAAAGCCAGTTTCCATAAGAAACGTGCCTGTCTGTTTGTTTTAGGTGGTTCATGTGATCAACCAGATCATTTTATGCGAAGAGTGTACACTATTGAATGCGAACATTAAATATCTTCAGTAAATCTTCTTCACGGCTTGTTTAGTAGTGTTTTATGTGGTACACCTCGTATTAGGTTTACCTGTTCAGCCTTGAGTATAAATGTCTAGACAAACTGCCACAAAATATTATAGGTACATTTTTGATTGATCAGATATGTTTTTTATTACATCCATAAATAAAATTTATTTTTATTCAGTTCCACCTTAAAAAAATAAATCCATTTTCAGTGGCGAACCGATGTTTTTCTATTAATCATGAAACATCAAAAAAGTTTTAATTAAAATCATAAAATATATCTTTGATCTTCCATTTAATTTTTTTTGATAACAACAAATCATTTAACTCACTCGATAGATTTTTTAAGGACCAAGTTTCGTTTAGAGAAAATTTTCTATCCTTACAAACTCTTTTTTTTTACTATACAAAATGCCCTGAGTTCGAAAGTTGAAAATTTCTTGCAATATCTCTAAATAGAGGCCCAAATGCTCTTGCTTCAGGGCGCCGAAATACTAAGGCAGGCCCTGAGGGGATTCCGCATATTTACATGTTCGAAAATTACATGTTTGTTTAACCTCGTACTATTCTACTTAATTAAGCATCCCCTAAGTCCAGGACTTGTGTGGGCTAGTAGTAGAGGGAACCACCGGCTTATATTGACTTTCGAACCAGTTTCTAGGGAGTTTCCGTTTCACTTATCGCCTTAGCCAAATTTCAATTATTAATTAACTGAAAAAGGCAAATCGGCGCCAGTGAGATAATACGTATTATATAGGGTTATTCTTTTAAATAGTACACCCCCCGTAACTTTTGAACGGGATGAGATATAAACTTTAAATTTGGAATATGCATATTACACAACAAAAACTATCATTTGACATATTTTTCAATTTTTTATTCGATAAGGCGGCGCCAGGGGGCCAGTGGGGTTAATATTTTAAATGGCACCCTAGGTCTTGTAATACGTCATTTAAAAGAGCTTAAAATTCTTTATTATTAACCATGTAACTATTTTTAATATTTTTTTCGAAGATGTTATGCTCTTCAAAATTGATGAAATTTTCTATACAGGGTGTTTCAGAACTCACGTCCATTCTTGAAGCTACATGTACTAAATCTAAAAAATATGATAAAAAGTTTATATAAACGTAGACCTACAAATCGGTCCTAAGGGAGTTGGGTCCATTAAAGAGGATACCAAAAATTGTGTTTTTATTTAATATCTCTGGAGCCCTTTGAGCTAAAGGGACGAGGTTTTGCATGTAGTATGTAGTATTATTAAGGTCAGTTATTTAAATTTATTTTAGTTTGTATATTTTATCGGAGGCGCGCATAGGCGTGCGAAATGTCTGTGGCTTCCACATTTTTGTCCAAAACTTAATTCAGTGAATTTTTTTTGCATTTTTTTTACAAATTATGAATTCTTTGAGTAAAAATATACGAAAAAGATCCTCTTAGTGTAATACCGCAAACGCAACTGTTTTAGAGTAAATTCCATTTAAAAAAAAATACAGGACATGCCCTTTAAAAGTGTTACTATTTAAAGAGTCCATAACTCACTTAATATTTATTTTTCGGCCAGGGTGTAACAAACTTTTTTTTCTTAGTTTTTAATGTGGAATCGCCCTGCAGTGTTAAATTATTTTATTAAAGCTTTTTTGGGCCCTATTTAAGAGACCTACTTTCAATAGGCCGTAAGTCCATTAAGACCGATTTGCGGCCCTATAATAATGTAATATTTATTGCCAGAAAAAAAGATATTCAATACAAACTCTAATTAAATGCTAAAAGGGCAACAAATATGCTAACAGCACAAAAAATATAGAAACATTTGAGCGTGCGTAACAAAAGTAAATAAACATATAAATACCTAAATATAAATAACGAAATAAAAATAAATAATTAAATACAAATAAATAAATAACAATACATAATTTTATAAAAAAGAATAGTTAAATATGATATAAATATATAAAATACAGACAAATGTTTATATAAAGTTTTTTTCATATTTTTTGATGTAGTATATGTACCTTCAAGGATGGACGCGAGTCCTGGGACACCCAATATAAAAAAAAATGTAAATTTTGGGCAAAAAGCTAAAAAAAGGTAATACAGGGTGGCCACTATTTTTCAAAAACAAATTTCCCTGACTTTTCCCGGTTTTCCAGGCAATTTTTTTTTTATTTTTCCCTGACCAAAAAGCAGAGTCATAACAAAAAAAAAGACTTGTGCCCGACATATCTAGAAAAAGAAATTTTGTATAGAGCCAGTTTAAAAGAAGGGCTTAGATATCTTAGCTTAGTTTAGTTCATTGATGGGACCACAATTGAGGTATTTTAACCATGTGAGTAATAGCGCCGGCGAAAATTTTTTGATATGTAAAAAGTGCGATTAGTTTACTTTATTTAAACAAATGAAGCCTTCACAAATCGAAAAAAATTATATGAATTTGTAAAACAAGCACAATATTAGCGCCGCAGGCGAATGTGTTAAAAAGTAATTTTTAAACAAACTGTGCAATAAAGTTATTTTTAAACTAAGTCTTTGCAAATAAAAAATAATACATGAATTTATTAAAAAAATACATTTAATTTTAGAATTCTAAGTAAAAGTAAAGTAAAAACACGAAATTAGCGCCGCAGGCGAAAATTTTGCAAAATTATATGTAAGCAGATAAAAGTAATTATTAAACAAATTAGGCCTTCGCAAATTTAAAAAAATGCATACATTTGTAAAAAAAGGACAACATTAGGGTCGCAGGCGAAATTTTTCAATAAATAAGGTTTAAATAGCAAACCGTGGATTGGAAATTAATATTTTATATAATTTTTCTTAAATTTTTGCTTTTTCAAAATTTTCCATGAGTTCCCAAAAAATTCCCTGACTTTTGCCGGTTTCCCAGAGAGTGGCCACCATCATGTTAAGACTAATTATTTATCATGTTCAGGAAAAAAAATCAATATTTATGCACAAAATGCAAATGCAAAAAAAATTAAAAAAATAAAATCTTCAAAAAAAATATTAAAAAATAAATAGTTACACAGTTAAACAGAGAATTTTAAGCTCTCTAAAATGACGTTATCACAGGACCTAGGGTGCCATTTAAAATATTGTCCCCCATTGTCCCCCTGGCGCCGATTAAAAAATTGAAAAATATGGCAAATGAATTTTTTTTGTGTGATGAAATTGTCCAGAAATTGGACAAAACCGGACAAAATTGGACAAAACTGGACAAAATTGGACAAAACTGGACAAAATTGGACAAAACTGGACAAAATTGGACAAAACTGGACAAAATTGGACAAAACTGGACAAAATTGGACAAAACTGGACAAAATTGGACAAAACTGGACAAAACCAAAAATTATCCCATGGTCATGGAATATCTATTTTCCTAAAAAATTCGGAAATAGGCTCCTAATCTTGCTTCAAAATTTGCCTTTATACTCAGAATTTTAAGAAAAATGGCCCTGAAAATATTAAAAATGATCATTCTTGGCCTTTTACTTTGATTTACCTTGGAAACCAGACCAGATAGATTAAATATGGTGCCGATGAATTCAGCAGCTTAAAAAGCCTGTGTTGGACTTAAAAAACAAAAAAGTTTGCTACTTTGTGTTTTTTGTTGTTTTTATTCGTGCTGTATAACTTATAAATTATAAGTTATGGAAAGGGCACCACGCAACAAATTTAAGAAAAAAAACAATTTTTAAAATTTATAAATGAGGATTATTTCCAATATATAAGTATACAAACATAACTTTTAGATTATTAGGTTAACTAACCTAAATTTTGTCACATAGTTTTGGATTTTTTCGTTATGTTTTATGTTTTGTTTTAATTAATAAGCACCCCCAAGCCCTCAAATTTAATGTTTTTAAAATGACTTTTTAACTATTTTCCTTGTTAGCTTTTCAAAAAAAAAATTCTGCGACGCTAATATCTCGATTTTTGTTAATAGATTTTATAAAATAATATGATCAAACTGGAAAATGTGAAGCATCAATATTTCTAAAGATTCTTGCATGCGGTGTTAAACATGATCAGTTGTATTTTAAGAGGTTTACCCATTTGAAGCTTTATAAAATAATTTGATTATCCGGAAAAACTATAAAATCTTAAAATTTTCTTGATAAGCAATAATGTGATACTTCAATTTTAATTAATAGATTTTGTAAAATTATTTACATATCAAATTTTGAGGTGTCTGGAAAATACAAAAACTTAAGATTTCTAAAAATTTTCGCCTGCGGCGCTAAGCATAATAAGCTGTGTTTTAAGAGGTTTCACCTACCTATTTGAAAATTTGTAAAAATAATTTTCTTTTCGAATTCTTAGAAATTGTTTGTTCTGAAGACTGTAAACTGTAAAAATTTTCGCCCACGGCGCTAAACTTGATTACCAATGATGTGATATTACAATTTTAAATTCTGAGGTGTCTGGGAAATGTAAAAAAATTAAGATTTCTAAAAAAAAAATTGCCTGCGGCGCTAAACAAGATAAGTTATAATTTAAGAGGTTTTCTCTACACATTTGCAATTTTATAAAATAGTTTGCTTTTTGAATTTTTGGAAATTACTTATCCTGTAAAACTGTGAACTGTAAAAAATATTGCCAGCTTCGCTAAACTTGTTAAGCAATAATGTGATATTAATACTGTAATTACAATTTTAATTAATATATTTTGTAAAATTATTTACATGTCTGCAAGTTCTGATGTGTCTGGGAAAAACGAAAATTTAGGATTTTCTTATTTCCTCTGTCTATTAGAAGTTTTTTTTTAATAGTTTTTCAAATTTCTACGTGAAAGTGACCTTGAAAATTCTAATCAAAATTGACTGCGGCGCTAAACTTGCTTACCAAAATTGCAAAAAAGTCTGGCTACACCCTGCACCCTTTGCTGTTAAAAAACTAAATAGGCCATAAATAGACCATAAAAAAAATACTGTGGCCGTCCCTGGCTCAGCCCCCACAAGAAAAATCATGGGTGCGCCACTGCATTATACCTATATTGTATAGGTTTCTATTTAAAAATCAAAAGTTGATGTCACTTCCGGAAGTGATATTTTATATAATGCGTGTAAAAAAATAGGATCAGTCATTACGCATAAAAAAATAAAATTTGCAGTAAGTGTAATTTTTAAAAATTTCTACGCACCTGTTTTCTACGTAACACTCATTTAAAACAAAACAAGGCGCAAGCAGCTGATGAGCATTTGTTTATTTATATTGTTTATAGACCCGATAGGAAGGTGAAAAGTTGGCCCTGCACTTGAACCAATAAACAAAAAAAAATCTCGTAAGTCACTTGTTTAGTCAAGGCTAACTAGTTCGTCTGCAGCCTGTGTAGTCGAGCAAAAAGCAATTCGCAGTTTAAGAAATTCGGGGTCTAATATCTGAATACCACGGTACCGGAAGTGTTTTGTAAAATACGCCCTGACAGATCACGGTTCGTTTTAGATTGAAAATTAAATCAAAAACACCCCTCTCCGGATTGTGCATGTTTTGAATGACAAAAATGTCGACAAAAATATTGCAATTTTATCACTAGACATCGGATTTTAGAGAGACGTGACGTCAAAATGCATAGCCGGGTACAATAAGTTAACAAATTCATATTAATTTTATAAAAATGTTTAATATGTTGCCAAACTACTACATTACTAAAAAAATTATATAAATATTATGAAAATCCCCTAACGTTTTATTTAAGTAAAAGAAAATTTAAAAAAATTACAATTCTGAAAATTACGATTTAGTTGGGCTTTTTAATAATCCAAATTTAATTTTATAGTATTGTGGCTGGGTATTACTTTTACCAAGTTAAAAAAAAATCTGCCTGGCCAATCGTTTTTTATTCGCAATAAAAGGTCACGTGACGTTTATAACTTGTGATTAAAATTAATTTTGTATTTTTTTACTTTAAATATTAAATTGTCCTTGCTGCTCATCTCCTTTATGGGTTTTTGTATTCACATGTCTTAAAATATTTGTTTTTTTTCCCAAGTTAAGTCTTTTTACAAAATGTGTAGTGTAAAATATTGCTGTCGAACTCTAGTTCTAGATAATCTTTTTACGAACATTTTATTAAGGGATTTAACTTATTAAATGAACGGTGACAAATGAATGTTAGATTAGGCCCAATAGGTATGTATATTGAAAAAGAAAAAGAGCAAAAAAGAAATTAATTCGCATTGCTAAAATAAGTCAAACAAAATGAATCAATTTAAGGCCTATCCAGAAGCTTGCATAAGAACATAAAACATAATAATGCGATGCCGTGATTAATTTACAAGATACATGGCGCCACATCAAGCCAATCACGGCATCGCATTGTTATGTACTATACACGGTGTATTTGAAATAGCGTAGGAAATTTTAACAGGTGATTCTACATGATAAAATATGACAAAAAGTTCCTATAAATATATGTCTAAAAATGCGTCATAAGGGAGCTACGCCCCTTTGAAAGTGGCTAAAAAAATCGGTTTTTATTTAATAACTCAGGAACCCTTTGAGATATATCAACGAGGTTTTGCACGTCAACTAATCATACCAAGGCCCGTTTTTATGTGTTATTTTCATGTACTTATTTCAACCACGGGTGTGCGAAACGGGGCGGGGCTTATCAGTTTTTTGTCCCAAACTTTTTTCTGTGTAACTTTTTTACAATTTTATTTTTGAAATATGATTCCCCAGGTACTCTTATTGTAATACTGTAGGATTAACCGTTTTCGAGAAAAATTAATTTGAAGGTGAAATTCCACGGTTCGAGGACGAAAAATTATTTTTTTCTTAGTTTTTGATGTAGAATAACATTGCATCATTAAAATTTTGGTTTTCGACATTTTAGTATTTAATTTTTCGTCCTCGAACCGTGAAATGTCACCTTCAAATTAAATTTTCTCGAAAACGGTTAATCCTACAGTATTACAACAAGAGTACCTTGTTTATGTATTTTGACCTGAGGAATCATATTTCAAGAATAAAATTGCAAAAAAGTTACACAGAAAAAAGTTTGGGACAAAAAAACTGATAAGGCCCCCCCGTTTCGCACACCCCTGGTTTATTAGGATTAATTCACGTGCAAAACCTCGTTAATATATCTCAAAGGGTTCCTGAGTTATTAAATAAAAACCGATTTTTTTAGCTACTTTCAAAGGGGTGTAGCTCCCTTATGACGCATTTTTAGACATGTTTTTAGGAACTTTTTGTCATATTTTATCATATAGAATCACCTGTTAAAATTTCCTACGCTATTTCAAATACACCCTGTATAGTACATATGTTGTTATGTGAGTCTGTAGATATGCCCTTACTTGCAATAAAAACCTTGTTTCCGCATGCGCGTGATTCTAACCAATAAAATAACGTACATGGTACACGCTTGATATTACACCTTACTTATTTCGTCGCACGCATACGTAAACAAGTTTAGAGCTTTTAGATCTCTGCAAAGTACATGTTTATAACGAGTTAAAATACATTTCACCTTCCAGTCACCTCTTCAAAAATTGAATAAAACACAAAAAGATTTCGTCGGTAGTTTGCTTTTTCTACAAACACTATATGTTTCAGTTGTGTAATTTTGTATTTTATTTATATTTATAATATGAAAAAAAAAAGATTTGAGTAAAAATCATAATTTGGAAGAAATTTTTAAAAACATTTTTCAAAAAGTTATAAACGTCACGTGACGAGTCACGTGAGTGATTATTGCAAATAGAAAAGGATTGGCCAGGCAGATTTTTTTAACTTGATAATAGTTATACCCACCATGTTACAATACTATTAAATAAAATTTGGATTATTTAAAAGTCCAACTAAATCATAATTTTCGGATCTGTTATGTTTTTTTTTATTTTCAACGCTGGGGGATTTTCATAATATTTATATACTTTTCTTTGTAAATGTAGTAGTTTGATAGCTTATAAAACATTTTTCTAAAATTATTATTAATTTTTTTTACCCGGCTATCGATTTTGACGTCACGAATCGGTAAAATCCGATCTCTATTTATCACAAAAAGTGTCTACAAATTTATATCGCTTTAGTTAAGTTTTTATGTTTTAAGTATAAATAAAATGAGTTCAAACATAAATTTCCGTAAATTAATTTATTATATTTTTTGAAAATACATTTTAGGTACCAAGTTATCTATTAACTATTATATTTTCGTTCCATAGTGAACCCTCGAAAAGCTGTAAAGCCTTCTAAAGTTGTGTTAGTAAAGTATAATACAATTTTTAATCGTGCACCACCCGGGGGGTGTGAGTAATTATTTTTAAATATCTTTAATATTTCCTTCAAAATTGGTGTATAGGGGGTTTTGAGGTGGCTGAAACTAAATCTATTCACACATTTTTCCTAACTCCACCTAATTATTTTTGCTAACTCCACCTAATTATTTTTAAATATTTACAATATATTTTAGTGAAAATTGCTATACAGGTTTTTTTAGGTTGCTGAAGTAAATCTTGGAATAAATATTTTCTTACTCCATCCCTTGGGGGTAAGAGGCTATCATTTTTAAATATTTTCGTAACTTCGTCTGGTAATTCTTGTGGGCACGATAACTCAAAAATGCTTTGAGGTAAAGAGTTCAAATTTAGTACATAGCTTTTCTTTCTGAAGTTCTCGGTTGGATTTCTTTTTGGTAAAAATCGGGGCGAGGCAAATAACCTATTTATTTATTTTTATAACTGAAAAACGGGATGTTAGAGGCAGGACCGGATTTAGAGGGAAGCTTCCCCGGGGCCCAGGTTCGAGGGGCGCCCTAAGTCTACAGTTTATTTTAGTTTATACTGAACAGTTTATACTTTATTTAATGAGCAAATATGCGGGTTCTTTCTAAGTGGACCACAGATCTTCAAATTCGTAAAAAAAATTGCTTTGGCACTAGTGCTTTTAACGAGACTTTTAAAATTGGTTTTACAGTATTAAATTAATGTCAATTAACAGAATTCGTAAAAATGTCACCTGCGGTGGAGGGCTGACAACCATTTTTTGTCGTCACTTTTTTTAAATCGAGTGTAAAACTTAACGTTAAATTTAAAAAAAATATCGCCTGAGTGGCTAGAGCTTTCTTGCGTTTTTATGAAATTTTGAATTGCAACAAAAAATTTACAATATTAAATAAAAAAAACGTCAGAAATTAACAGTTCGTAAAAAAATCGTCTGCGGTGCTAACCTAGTTAATGAAGAACTGACGACCATTCTTTTAGGAAGGCGTCACTTCAGTCACCCTGTACAAGTGCCGTAGCTAAATTATGTTTTAGAAAAATATGGGGGCCCGGGAAAAAGTTTTCCTTTTTTTGTCCAAATATTTTCGCTTTTTTGTCCAAATATTTTGTCATAAAATTTGTGATAAAATGCCTAAAATTGTCATAAAATCATAAAAAAAAAATCTAAAAAATCTGTATATATAAAGCGAAAAATGCACATCAAGGACATGGTGATAACTCCATTTCACGAAAAATGGACATGGTGTCCTTTACCTTCGGGGTCCAGAATTTTTAACATATGTTAGTATTAAATAATATAAACCTAATTATCAAGCTTAATTTAGATCAATTACGACATCTTAAAAGTCGAACTACCCTAACTTTTTCTCTATACCGAATTTTGAACTTTTAGGTATTGATTCATATAAAGGATCTTAAATGAAGCACCCATACCAAATTTCAGCAAAATCGAAAATATAAAATAAAATGTTCCACCCTGGTAACGCGGATTTTTTTTTCAGATTTTTCACTATGATATTCAAAATCAGCGGTAGGAATCGAAAATATAAGTACACAAAAATACAAAGTTTTGTCAATTTTTTTCTATTTCTGGTCCAAGTGACCCCACCTTACGTGGCTTCCAGGTTTCGGGATCCCGAAATCCCGAAAATTTCATAAAGTTCGGGATCCCGATCCCGAAATTTTGAAAGGTTTAATTTCAGTAGAAATTATTATTTATACACTCAGAAAATGTCATTGTGATTTTCACACTAAATTTTATTTGTAAATACATATTTGTTATTTATATCGCCACCATTGGTATCTAATACTTTACTTGTGATATTAAATACTGCAATGTGTGTATTCTATATAAAATGTTGTCATACTAACATAGAGACCGTGCTGGTACATTTGGATCCCCACGCAACATGTGTTTATTAATACTAGCATGTTAGTAAAAATTACTGTAACATTTGGTAAAGCATATACACTTATAGTATGGTATACTGAGTTGTATTATAGTTCTTCGCATGAAAGTCTCCGACGAAAGGGGGAGGAATCATTCGCGCTCTCTTCTTTTCGTCAAGAGCGTTATGGCGTGCGTGTCTACAACGGGCCTCCCACTTTCACACACATTCCAAACATATTTCCCGTAGCCACAGATCCGTGCGTCAGTATAAACTGATCTAGTTTAAAGTATGTTACAGCTGTACTAGTATTCAGAAAAATTAACAATCGGTAAATAATCCCAAAATTTTGATTAGTAATAATATAAAGATTGCAACCATACACAATTACACACTGATAAAATAATCGATCCTTTTTTTAATTTTCTCTGTGTTATTACTAATCAAAATTTTGGTATTATTTACCCATTCTTATTTTACTAAATACTGTAACATACTTTAAACTAGATCAATAACACAACAACTACAATTTAAGATATACCAAACTATAACTGTGATAAAATTTACCAAATGTTACAGTATTAATAAACACATGTTGCGTGGGGGTACAAATGTACCAGCACGGTACATTGCAGTATTTAATATCACAAGTATTAAATATCAATGGTGGCGATATAAATAAAAAAGATATATTAAAAAATACCATTCAGTATTAAAAATACAACAAAATTTTCGTATCTTATCTGTATCTTATTAATATTATCTTATTAATAAAAAACTTGTCGATATCTCATGTAGAAATGGAGTTTATAACCAGACAGACATACATACAGACAGACAGACAGACAGACGGACGGACGGACGGACGGACGGACGGACGGACGGACGGACGGACGGACGGACGGACGGACGGACGGACGGACGGACGGACGGACGGACGGACGGACGGACGGACAGACAGACAGACAGACAGACAGACAGACAGACAGACAGACAGACAGACAGACAGACAGACAGACAGACAGACAGACAGACAGACAGATATACAGACGGACGCAATTTTTTTTCACTGATTTCGACTCAGAATGGTCTAAAATGTCGAGAAATGTGAAAAAAACGTGGTCAAAGATTTTTACTTTTCGGCGAAGATTTCAATACATCGGCACTCTTAGTAGCACTAAGTGCCGATATAATTATGCATAAAATGATATAAGATACTTTATAGATCCTTTTAGCGGTTTTTAAAATAATGTTGTCAATGTCAAGAATTTAATTTTATTTTTTTCAATAAGAAGGCCGTGGAATTTTTTAAAATACTTTTTACCCTAGAATATTTTTTTTTAAATAATTTATACAAAAGAATAACTAACAAGGCCATGGATTTTTTTAAAATAATTTTTACACTAGAATAATAATCTCTAAAACTCGAGTCCGTTAATGAGTTGATTCCATGATGTATGGGTTTTGGCGCTATCCACAGGCTCGCATAACCATAAGACATAGCTTAGTGCATATCCACAGGCTCGCATAACAAGCATAGTACATAAGAATGCTATACCGTGATTGAAGATACATGACGGCACATTATGGGACGATTGATGTAGTGGTCCAACGCGTCTGTACATGACAAGAGTACTAGCTAACTAGCGTGAGTTCGATTCTCACTGGCGCCAATTTGACTTTTTCAATTAATTAATAATTGAAATTTGGCGAAGGCGTAAGTGAAGCGGACACTTCCTATAAAAACTGGTTCGAAAGTCAGTATAAGCCGGTGGTTCCCTCTACTACTAGCCCACACAAGTCCTGGACTTAGCGGATGCTTAATTAAGTAGAATATTACGTTAAAAAAACATGTAAACATGTCATTTATATTCAAATATACATCAAGCCAATTACGGCATCGCATTCTTATGAACTATGCCTGTTATGCGAGCGTCTGGATATGCACTAAGCTATGTCTTATGGTTATGCGAGCCTGTGGATAGCGCCCAAACCAATACATCATGGAGTCAACTCATTAACGGACTCGAGTTTTAGAGATAGTTCCCGTTAGCATTGAGTACAAGCTAGATATTTTTTTTATAAATTATTTTAACAAAAATATTATAGATATATATATATATATATATATATATATATACTCCGAAAAATTGCATCCGAGATCCGTGTATTTCCGTGTATTTCGAGATCCAAATTTAAAATTCAATTTTAAAATTTATTTTGAACTCAATTAGGTTTTTGTTGAAATAACCTCTAAAATATTATAAAAGTTTTTATTTTTTCATTAAAAAAACTAATATTGTGTGTCATGTCAATGTTAATGATTATGGGATCCATCATTAGATACACTATGCGAGATCCCTAATATAAACATTATATATACTTTGCAAATAATACGGAACCTGAGATCATGCAACGTTGCCACTTGTACGGATCTCTAATTAAATTTATTTGTCAGGTATTTTCATTAGTATAGTTTTACATAGTTTTTATTCTGATCAAATTTTAATTTTAAATATGAATGACAATACACTGATAAAGTGCTTCTTTTAGGGATAAAAAGCTCTAAATCTAAATTATCTGTTTGGAATATGGCTTAAACTGCAGATTCTATAGATTATCGATTATTTTACTCGATTTTTTGAATTAAGTATTTTTTAAATTATAGCATTAGGTTAAACTGATAATTCCTATTGTAAAGTAAAAAAATAAATTTTAGCTAATAAAACAACAGAATAGCATTAATTCTTTATTTAACTAGTTAATAAAAATAATAAAATTCCGATAAATCCAGTAATCCGATAATTCAATAAAAATTATAAAAATCCGATATACAGGGTGTCTCAACGAAGCCGAGTCGGCCGATATATAGAAAAGTATCCACTTTAGAGGAAAACTTTAATGGGAAAAGTTGTATGGTTTTAAAAAAGGCACATTTTAAAAATATTTTAAAATATACAGGATGGTTTTCTTAGGGTGGGTAACATCTGGCTTATTTTTTTTTTAATGGAATGGTATATTTTTTATTATACCATCTTATTTCTCATTAAAGTGCTTTTATTTTGATATCATATTGTATGGGTCTATTATTTATAGTTTTTGAGATATATTTTTTTTTTTTTGAGAAAAAATGCATTTTTAGTGATAAGATAAAACCTTCTCCAATTTCTTTATTTTTTGTCAAAAATTAATAAAATTTTGCAAGCTTATCTTAAAAGGGTGTATCTAATTACTTTATGTGCAAAAAATAAAATAATTTATAAAAAATAAATATTCAAACTTTTGGATTTTCAAACATAAAAAAAGTCCAAACTTCATTTTTTTAAAAGGAATGCTATATTTTTTATTCATTCATTAAATGAAGAATAAAATTCTGCAGAAAATAATAGAAGATACTTTATAGACCCCTTTAGCGATTTTTAAAATAATTGAGTTTAAAAAATAAATTTGTCAATTTCAAGAATTTTATTGTTTTTTTTAATAAGAAGGCATTGGAATTTTTTTAAATCGCTTTTACACTAGGATAATAATTTTTTTAAAATAATTTATAAAAAAAAAAATAACTAACGTACTCAACGCTAACGAGAACCATCTCTAAAACTCGAGTCAGTTAATTTGACTCTATGATTCATTGGTTTTGGCGCTATCCACAGGCTCGTATAACCATAAGACATAGCTTAGTACATATCCACAGGCTCGCATAACGAGCATAGTACATAAGAATGCGATACCGTGATTGGCTTACAATATACGTGACGGCACATCAAATCAATCACGGCATGGCATTCTTATGTACTATGCTTCGTAAGCGATCCTGTGGACATGCACTAAACTATGTCTTATGGTTATGCGAGCCAGTGGATAGCGCCAAAACCAATACATCATGAAGTCAACTCATTAACGGATTCGAGTTTTAGAGATGATTCTCGTTAGCGTTGAGTACAAGTCAGTTTTTTTTTGTATAACTTATTTTTAAAAAATTATTATCCTAGTGTAAAACTGATTTTAAAAAAATCCACGGAATTCTTATTAAAACAATAAAATAAAATTCTTGAAATTGACAACTTTATTTTTTTTAACTCAATTATTTTAAAAGCCGCTAAAGGGATCTATAAAGTATCTTATATCATTTCATGCAGAATTTGATTCTACATTTAACAAGCGAATAAAAAATATAGCATTCCTTTTAAAAAAATGTTTTTTAAGTTTGAAAATCCAAAAGTTTGAATATTTATTTTGAACGCCCTGTATAAAATATTTTATTTTTTGCACATGAAGTAATTAGATACACCCTTTTAAGATAAGCTTGCAAAAATTTTATTAATTTTTGACAAAAAATAAACAAATTGGAGAAGCTTTTCTTATCACTAAAAATGCATTTTTTCTCAAAAAAAAAAAAAAAATCTTAAAAATATAAATAATAGACCCGTATAATTGATATCAAAATAAAGGCATTTTAATGAGAAATAAGATGGCATAATAAAAAATATACCATTCCATTTAAAAAAAATAAGTCAGATGTTACCCATCCTGTATAGTTTAAAATATTTTTAAAATGTGCCTTTTTGAAACCCACACAACTTTTCCCATTAACGTTTTTCTCTAAAGTGGATACCTTACTATATATCGACCGAGTCGGCTTCGTTGAGACACCCTGTATAATATAATTATAATTTATTATAATTATTTTTTATAGTATTGATTAAAAACAAAAGCTTTATTTTTTTTTAGTTATTAAGGTTGTTTCATTATTTTTGCAGTTCGACTTCTAAAATTCATTTTTAAAGGAAAAATTTACACTGGCAATTTTTTTTTTTAATATGAGGTTATGTTACGAAAACCAAAACACGAAATGAATCACAATAAACACGTGTGAAATATATACATTTTAAACGGGTCTCGATACGATCAATGTTTACCTATACAGGTAAACCTCGCGCGTTCCTAGATCCGTTTAAAATGTATATAATCATCATCAATAGTTTGTTTGGGTCTTTAAGAGACAGGCGCAGCCTATGGCTCATTTATCTAAAAAAATATTTAATCTGAATTGAAAGTTGGGGCAGTGAGTCTATGCTCACTGATGCGAGTTGCATCTGTCATAATTTGGGGGGAGTGAGTCTCTGCTCACTGATGCGAGTTGCATCTGTCATAATTTGGCGCTGTGGAGTGGGTGGGAGGGGGATGGGGAGGGATGTGATAGGGAGAGGAGGGATGTGCGGGAGGAGTGAGACTATCTCACTGATGCTGGGAATGCATCTGTCCTGAGTTAGTGGGTACCATTACTGGTTGAGGACGTTCTTGATCTTTTTGTGAGTGTTGTGTATTTCATGATCGTAATCTAGAAAGTTTGAAATGAGGGGGTTTGGGTGATTTAAATTGTCTTGAATAAAAGACGTGCTGTAGCGGATGATTTCCGTTTTTAGGAGGGGCATTTCGAGATCTCTGTGTATCTGGTTGTTCCTCATGAACCAGGGGGCATCGAGGCATATTCTGAGTGCCTTGTTTTGGAAGGCCTGAAGTTTTGCTGAGAGCGTTTTGTTAAGGGTGATTTTATTCCAGGCTGGGGCTCCGTAAAGAAGTACCGGCTTTAGGGTTTGGTTGTAGAGAAGAAGTTTGTTTTTAATGGATAGGGGACTCTTTCTGCCTATTAAGGGGTAGAGTTTGGAGAGGCGGCAATTTGCTATTTGGAGGGTGTTTTTGACGTGCTGATCCCACGTCAAGTTTTTGGAGATTGTAATGCCGAGGTATTTGGCATGGTTTTCCCAGTTAATGGGTTGGCCATTTATCTGAATGGGTTGGGGTGGGCCTCTTCTAATCCTAGAGATTAGGATGCCTTTGGTTTTATTGGCGTTTACTTTGATTTTCCATTTGGAGAACCATTTGATTAGGGCATCCATTTGGCGCTGGAGGGCGATATGGATGCGCTGGGGGTTTCTGGCTTTTGCTAGGATGCCGGTGTCATCGGCGAACAGGGCTAGTTCAGCGCCCTGTGTTTTTGGAATATCTGCCGTAAAGAGGTTGTACAGAAGGGGGGATAGTGGGGAACCTTGTGGAACGCCAGCTCTGATGCGGCGGGTGTTGGACTTACAGTCGCCTATTTTTATCTGAAAATCTCTGCCTTTGAGGAAGGAGGCTATGAGTTTGGTGATGCCTGGGGGGAGGCCGAGAAAGTGGAGTTTGGCTACAAGACCTTTGTGCCAAACCTTATCGAAGGCAAAATGTATATAAGGTTCCGGATCCTTATATATATATATTTTAAACGGATCTCGGAACGCGCGAGGTTTGCCTGTATAGGTAAACCTCGCGCGTTCCGAGATCCTTATTATAAGAATCTTAGTTGAAAACTGTATATTATACAGTTTTCAACTGCATATGCAAGGTTGTCATTTTTTTGGATCTCATATAAAGTACAAAACTTTCTAAATCTTAAATACATCGGTTGATGTGAGCGCCACCTGAGAAAGCGCGTGATGAACTATAATTATATATATCTAGGTAAAAAGCGTGTAAACCGAGTACCGCCTAGGATTTGGCTATCAGCCTATATACACCCTAAACATATGGAAAAGTATGGTCCTACGTTCTGAGATCCGGGCATCGGAGCTCATGATCTCGGATTCCGCCTGTTTATAGCAAAAGTGATCTCGCATTCCGCCGCCAGGTATGTATATATATATATATATATATATATATATATATATATATATATATATACAGGGTGTCTCAAAGAAGCCGACTAGGTCGATATATAGTAAAGTATCCACTTTAGAGAAAAACTTTAATGTGAAAAGTTGTATGGTTTTAAAAAATTCACTATTTAAAAATATTTTAAAATATAAAGAATGGTCCTCTTAGTGTGGGTAACATCTGACTTATTTTGTTTAAATGGAATGGTATATTTTTTATTATGCCATCTTATTTCTCAATTAAATGCCTTTATTCTGATATTATATTGTATGGATCTATTATTTATAGTTTTTGAGATATATATATATATTTTTTTTTTTGGAAATGGAAATACTTTTTAGTCTGGCAACGTCGTATTTGAGATGCGACATTTCCGAGTATAATTTTTTGGAATAGTAGGGATATTTTTATAATTTACAATCACACTAAGGGGGCGCTGAGGGGCAAAATCTTAAATGGAAAGGAAGGTCGCATCATACATTATTTGAAAGGCATTTAAACAGTCTATTTAAAGATATATTTATTTTCCAATTTCCATTTAAATTAAAATATAAAAGTCATCAATAGTTACAGGCAACGCAATATAGCTTGGCCTCGCAGAAAAGTAACTAGGGGTTGGTATTATTAGTAATTTTGAAAAGAGAAAGAAAATTTTGTGTTATTCTTGTCTGACAAATTGGTTACATTTTTTAAAAATGCATTAAATTAAAATTTTAAGGTTAGTTTATTGTCAAATTATTGTCGATATAAAAATTATTATTTGGATATTTGTTGGTTTTTCTGAAAAATCTACCTAACCATATATATATTAATTAAAATACTTCCCTCTGGGCCGATTTTAACGATCGAGGCGTCAAAATATTCGCCCTGATCATGCGAGTGGCATAGGCTAAAATTATTTAAATATGCTACAGTTTGTATCTATCTTCTGCGGTTTTTGAGTTATTCGGGTTTCTAGAAAATAATTAGTAATATCATGAACCCTCAAAAAAAATCCAAATTTGATATTTGTATTTAATACATCTTGATCTTTTAAATTGGATTCAACTACATAAATATTAGAATTGCATGCAACTACACAAATATTAGAATTATTTAATATTTGTATAAATAAATCAGTTTTTCAAGGCTAAACTATGCAAATGTACCTATTACCTCAGCGTCCAGCTCAATTATTATTTAGTGACTAATAAAGGATAATTTAGATCGCATTTTTAATGTTTTTTTTCATATAAATTTATCAGACAAACAGGTGGAAAACGAATAAGTATTTAACAAGATAATAATAATAATAATAATAATGATGACAATAAAAATAGTAATCCTAGCCACTGACGGACGCGTTGGCGTTTGACGCCCCGTAATCCGTCAGACATACTTATCAGAATTTTCCTGTAAAAATAATAATAATAATTATTATTATTATTATTATATCATTATTAAGCCTTTAAGGACAAAGGCAGTTTTTCATGGCCGAATTTTTTCTTTTTTGATTTTACAAAACTATCTTTATTTTAAAACCATTTTTATGATAATTTAGCACCAGAGGCAAGTTAATTTTTGGTAAGGCACTCAACCTGTTAATAACACTGTGCGACAGAAAATTTAGGCAAGAGATCTGTCAACGTCAATCGTTAATTTAGGACCACTATAGTCGAGTGACGTCACACTTGATCAATCCACCCTCCCCCCATGTCACACTTCGTCACAAATACCTGACCCCCCTCCCCCTAAAGGTGTGACGTATTCTATGGACGACCCCTAATTAACAATTAGAACTGTCAAAAAAAGGACTGTGTTTTTATTAACTCCCGTAGAAATAAAATTGTGCTAAATCTGGTAACAATGCCTAGGGTAGTCCTTAAAAAATAATTTTTAGGGACGTCCCCTAATTTGTTCCAAATTGGCTTAAAATTATGTGTACCAGGCCGATAGCTCAACGTTAACACGTGTCGCATCGAGCAATATTTTTGAAAAATGTTTGTTTTTTTTTATTATTATTTTAATTCCTAATAAATCGTTTTGTATAGTAAAAATAAATTAGTTCACAATAAATAAAAATTCACAAAATGATCAAAATTTGCGTTAAGTAATACTTGAACGTTTCCTTTATCACTTTTTTTGTTTAATTTTAAAATAAAATATTTTATTACTATTTTATTGCGTATTTGGAAATAAATATTAAAAGAATAGGTAGAAGACAGGTTTTGTTAATATAATTAACTAGAGGATCATGTAGACTATAGACTATTGTTACGTAAATATTATCAAAGTCCTTTTGCGGATTTTAAATAAATTTATTTAATTTTTAGTAAAAATTGGGCAAAAACAGGCAAATTAGTATAAAATACGTGTTTCATAAGTAGACATCGGATTTTAGGGATTCGTTACGTCAAAATGCATAACCGGGTACAATAAGTTAACAAATTCATATTAATTTTATAAAAATGTTTAATATGTTGCCAAACTACTACATTGCCAAAGAAAATTATATAAATATTATGAAAATCTCGTAACGTTTTAAGTAAAATAAAATTTTAAAAAATTACAATTCTGTAATTTTGTTGGGCTCTTTAATAATCCAAATTTAATTTTATAGTATTGTGGCATGGTGGCTGGGTATTACTTTTACCAAGTTAAACAAAAATCTGCATGGCCAATCGTTTTTTATTCGCAATAAAAGGTCACGTGACGTTTATAACTTGTGACTAAAATTAATGGTGTTTTTTTTACTTACTTTAAATATTAAATTGTCCTTGCTCATCATCTCCTTTATGGGTTTTTTTATTCACATGTCTTAAAATATTAGTTTTTCTTTCCCAGGTTGTTTTTTTTACAAAATGTGCAGTGTAAAATATTGCCGTCGAACTCTAGTTCTGGATAATCTTCAATCCACGATTTAACCGTAGTAAGTTATGGTTTTACGAACATAAGGGATTTAACTTATGAAATGAACGGTTTGGAAAGTCCAAACCAACGTCACTTGAGCTGTTATTGCGAATAGAAAAGGATTGGCCAGGCAGATTTTTTTTAACTTGATAAAAGTAATACCCAGCCACCATGTTACAATACTATTAAATGAAATTTGGATTATTTAAAGGTCCAACTAAATCATAATTTTCGGATCTGTTATGTTTTTTTGAATTTTCTTTTACTTAAATAAAAACGTTAGGGGATTTTCATAATATTTATACACTTTTCTTTGTAAGTGTAGTAGTTTGATAGCTTATAAAACATTTTTATAATTTATTTTTATTAATTTATTGTACCCGGCTATGGATTTTGACGTCACGACTCGGTAAAATCCGATCTCTATTCATAAGACACTTGTCCATTAAAAAAATCCTCGCTTCGCGAATTTTATTTTTTTGATCTGGACGCGTTGTTTAATATCATATCCTATGAAACTAGTATTTCAATATACTATATTTTTATAGTGCGGTTTTTATAGTTAATTTTTAAAGAAAATCTAATTAGCTATTTTTGACAAAAAAATTCCAACCGACATATTTTACAATTTTAACTATTTCCTTTAAAAAATAGGCAAAATTTTTCCTAGAAACTCGGTCCCTTGGGAAAGGGGGGGGCGATTGCCGCCACCACCCCTCCCCTGAGTCCGCGCCTGGTTATCATGTAGATTAGTGAAAAAAAAAACGAAAATCGTTTTTTTTTACATACGAGGTTGAGAAAGTAATACGACGATATGTAGTAGGCGTGAGATGAATTCAAGTTTCAGTGCCAAGGCCATTCGAGGGGCCCAAGGTGGGCACACTGTTATTAAACTGCACGCTTTTTTGTCTGAGCCATAACATAATGAAAACATATTTAGGGAACTCCCAGATTTTTATTTCAGACAAATATAATGCAACAGGTACAAATTTCTATCCAATATGGTTTATATGCTGCATAAAAATAATGCATGCGCATTGTGTGCATTTTAATATCTTGGTACCTACAGGGTGGCCCGAAAAAAACCGGACACTTTTTAAACCGTTATAACTTTTTTTGCCGTTTCAGCGATCTTTACTTACTTTGAAATAAATAGGCTCAAAACATGTAAGATTCGGTGTATAGTTTTATTTATTTAAATTATTATCATATTTTTTAGTAAGAAAGCTTTTTCTGAAGGGGTTATTCTTTTAGACACATGGGGATTAGAGCAAAATCTAAAAAATGATAACTTTTCGTTTGTATTATGTTAATGTCTATCTTCAATAGTTTTGTGTGTTTACCTTTTAATTTAAAATTGTAATTTATTTTTTATAATTATTTTTCCGAAAGGCTACAGATACCGTTAAATGGATTTTTTAGCTTGAAAAAAATGATTAGGTTATCTAAAAGTAATTTTGACATGTCTCAAAAAATAATATGTCAAATTAAAAATATTACAAATTACCGATCAAAAAACTAAGAATTAAAACTGCATTGTGGTGGATATATATTTTAAGGAAGATGAACAATAAAAAATGAATATAAAAAACAAAATTATGTAAAAAAATAAAAAAGTCTAGTTTTTGTTAAAACGAAAAAAAGTGCTTAACTTAAAATAAAGGATGATGGGAATTTTTGTAAACCAATATGGAATTATTACTACAAATAAGCAACCAAGTTCCTGTACCATAATGTGCTTTTATATTATGGTTAAAAAATAAGACAGTGTTTAATATAATTTAATTTATTTGTAATAAAAACGTATTCTTTAAATTCTTTCTTTGTTTAGCAAATACTTAAATCTTGTTTTATTTTAGCGATTTATTATTTCTCATGTTAATGTAGTAAAATTTTCCATACGCCATTTATAATTTTTGTGTTATTTAATACCCATTTTTCTTAAAATATATCTAGAATTTAGCTTTCACATTTTTTCCTTTGATTTTTAAAGTAATTCGATTTTTTTTTTCAGTTTTTTGGTTATTTTAAATATTTTTTAAATTAAGAGAATATTTTTTGAGAGATGTCAGATAAATAACACGCCTACTGAATCGTTTTTTTTTTGCGTTTAAAAATCAATTTTTTGCAATATGTACAGTTGGATCCTCTATGTTTTTAATTGTGTAATGTTTTTTTTGTTTTATACTGACTTGTCCATAGACTTATACATTGTATTTTAGTGTCTCATAAGGATTAATAAATTATCTTATCTTATCTTATCTTGGATCCGAAAAAAAACAAGATTGAAAATTTAGTTGCGTAAATTCAATAATTACAATACAAACAAAGCCGTTGTCATGTTGACAATATTTGTCAAAATTACTTAAAATATAAAGTAATTAGAAATGAGTTAAGAAATGTTAAGAAATCTCAAACTATTAGTATATTGGAAGCAGGATGTAAGGAAGTTATTGTGGCTAGTGATCTCTATAGAGACCTTTAATTGTGGCAAGGTTATTTAGTGTTTCGGAGAGTTGTGTTAAGATCATAGAAAAAAGAATAATGGTTAAGATTGAAGAAAAAATAGATGGGGGAGGAAAGGGCGTGCAGACTCGGAAAGAAAGAAGATATCAAATGAAATACAGGATGAAAATTTACTTAATTATTTGAGAGAATACCATTTACAAGAAGTGGTGCATGCTATAAATAATAAAAATTTTCCTGGGTCAAAAACCATCGCCCGTCGCCGCATCCATAATTCCAAGATTAAAAAAGCGAAAAAAAACCTCCGGAAAAACTTTTTTTTAAACGAAAATCATAATTTTCATAAATTATATGTTTGGTTAGTAGACTTCAAATTTTTATTTTTACTTTTATTTCATAAGATTTACTAAATATTGTGATTTAATTTTTGATTTAATTAAATATTCTAAATGTTTTTTCAGTTTATTATTTATTATTATTATTTTTTAATATTCGACATTATTCGCATGCAGTTTCTGTAATAAACTTTGAAAAAACTGACAATTGTCAAATTAATCTAACCTTTTTCTTAAAATCTTACTAAAACTATTAAATAATTAGTAAAATTGACATTTTAGCATATTTAAATCTTGCGTTTTTGTGGGTCCAACTGTACCTTTCGGAAAAATATGAATAAAAAATAAACTACAATTTTAAATTAAAATTTAAACATTTATTTCATCATCTATTGAAGAAAGATCACTGAACATAGTTAGGTCAGAAAGTTATCATCTTATACATTTTGCTCTAATCCCCAACGCTTTAAATAGTGTCCGGTTTCTTGGGCCCTCCTGTACATACTTAATTAAATAAGTTTTACTTGTCCTTAAGCTTTCAAACCAATTTATTTCTTGGTTTGAAAAGCATTAATATGGATTTAAAAGAAATTAAGGAAAGCGTATCATTTGCGTTTACCATTGGCAGAAAATGTAGGATACGATACCTTTCCTTTTCTTTGGAATTTCACAAAAAGTGTAATAAATAATATGAAATGCACTTATAATACATGAAAATAAATTTTTGTATTTTATTTATAGCTTATTTACGAAACCTTGACCTACACCGTTATCAGAAACATACGTATAAATAAGTTTCTAAAAAAAACTAAGTTTTAATTTTATTATGTAACTTTTTAAAATTTTGGTTTTTATGTTAAACAACGCACATTACATTTTCATTTTACTAAATTTTAATTCCCAATTTAAGAAGAACCACTCCTTATAGGCAGACAATCTAAAACCATACAACACATCCAGACCAGAGTAAATTTTAGTTATTTTACACAGTGAAAAATAAATTAACATGGAGACATTTATTTTGTTAAAGAATAAAAAATTATTTATTAATTAAACAAGTAGGTAAACATAATTTCTCCTTATTAATAAGATTACAATAAAATTATTGAATAAATTGCCAAATTTTCGTTTTCTGTACAGTTGATTTCAACAAAACTGGAAAAGTGGGGTTAAGTAAAATTTCATGTTTTCCATAAAATTTAGTTATGTGAATGTGGATTATTTAAATGGGGTTATGCCTGTTTGAAAAATAAGGTTAGTTTAACCATGTCAAAAATCATATGTTATTCTATGCATTTGTGTTTAGTAAATACTATTTGGATTTTGAAGCGTATCTCTATTGTTAATTACTGTATTTCTGCTCTAAAATATCCCTATTCTAAAATGTCTATTATTAAATCCCCTTATCAATATATTTTGTATCTAATAAACTTGTTTTAAATACCTTTATTTTAAAAAAAACACTACTAGTATATTGGTCTCCTACAACTAGGTATTCCTCATAGTTCCTTAATTTAAAAATTATAATTATGGGTTTTACACCAGTATTCTTCGAGTATTCTTGTTTTTCTGCTTTATCTCTTCCAATTTTAAAAAAATACACCAACATTTTTTGACTTTGATATTGATGTGGCAATAACAATATTGACACTAAACTTATTAACAAGTAAACAAATATTTGTCAAATGAAAGATCGTTCACAGTGTATTTTTTTTTATAACCCCACTTTTCCAGTTTTGTTGAAATTAACTGTACGGTATTTTGTTCAACCTTTTTTAAGTTTTTGGACAACTAAATGTGTTTTCTACATAAATGTTTTCTTCGTGAAGATTTCCAAAAATCTTGCTTTGTTAAATGTTTCATTCTAACAATAAATGTTAGATTAAATCTATTTCAAGTTTTGGATATTAGATTTGACATGTTTTTATGAACGTTGACAGCAGAAAGCTGCCGCTGGAAGGAGCAACCCTACGTAATACTTGAAAATTTCAATTTCAAAGCAACCTATTTTTTTGCGATAGCGTCATTCCGCAATAAAAGTTACATTTTAAAAGATTTTTTAAAATTAAAAATTTTAATAGAAAATTTATGTTTTTAGTAAAAAAAACTATTATACAATAAAGAAAAAATATATATTTTTTAATTTAGGCAAATTTAGCTCAAATCCAAATTAGAGTAGAAAACTTTTATTTAGGGTCAATTGAAGTTAACTTGGTCTATATTGACTGGTAAAAATTTCATAGTGATATCTTTGTTAATAACGCCAGAAATCATCTGATTAGTCTTAGACGGCCCGTCCTGTACAATGTACAGTGTACATACGTACAAACAAACACGTTAAGTCCAAACCCTCCTTTCGTGTTGCCGTAGTCCAGTTAAAAAATGATTTTTTTCGATTTTTTTTTCAAATTAAAAATTAAAATTTTCTGTTTTCTTTTTGCAAAAAATATTTTTATTTAAAAATCTTTTTGTTCCTTGCATTTTTTTGATATAATATCGTCGGCTTACAAGTAAAAGGCACTAAGTAACTTTTTTGCAAAAATGGGATTTTAATGGCACTGTAATTAATTTTTGATGATCTATGTATAGGTAAACCGAACTAACTTCTAGGTGGACTGTCAAGGAAGTTACCCACTATACAAAACGCACCACTTTGATTTTGATTAAAATTTTATCTGGCAATAGGCACTAAGTCACTTTAAAGAATTAAAAAAAAATGGTATTTACTTTTTTGTAGAAAATTAAGCAAACTTTGTTTTATTTATAATAATATTTTTATTATAATTATAAATAGCCGAGATATAGACAAATAGAATAGGTACAGATTCTTATAAAAAAATACAAATAAAAAAAACTAACTGATGGATTTTTTTAGTTTTACTCTTAAATCCCTGGTTACTACATAAATAAGAAGAATCTAAATAAAACTAAAGTTTGCGGCAAGTTCGGAAAACAGCCCTTAGAATTGCACCGTGAAGTGTTTTATCATTAATAATGATTCATTATAATTATTGACTTTAGGAGATGCTTCTTTGCCGGCACAGCCGCTGGCCCCTCATATAATTAATACTAATTAATTATTATTATTAATTTTGGAAACGTTCTTTAAACAATCAAAAAGTCCAAACCCTTCTTTTAAAAATCTAGTTTTTGAAAATTTATGTAAACATCTTGTTTTCTAATTTATACAGTTATACATTACGTTTAATTAATAGAAGGGTTTTAATTTTAAATAGTTGTTTTTTATATTATTTTATTGACTTAGTGCTCTTTACTTGTAAGCCGACATCGTGGGCCTACAAGTAAAAGGCACTAAGTCCATGTCTTTTTTCAAATTTAGTTGAATTAAACTACCTAAATTTTTCGTTATTTAACTGCAAATGGGATATTATTATGTCCAAACATGTCATTGCAATTTGCGGTAATTTTTTTCTAAAAACATTTATTACAAAAATTGAAAAACAACAATGAAAGTTAAATTTGTCAATATCTCAAAACTATATTTTTGGACTTAGTGCTCTTTACTTGTAAGCCGACGATATAATTTTATTATTTATAATAACCATATTGTCAAGGTCTTTAACAAATTTGTACTTTTGTAAATGGTGCTTTTTCCACCATAAGCAAACGAAACTTTGCTTTAATCATTAGGTAGTTAATAGTGTAATTTTAGAAGATTAATAGAATACAGTATTTTTAACTGGCAAGGGATTTCGGATTTTTTGCACTTGGCAACACATTCTAAATAATCAATTCTAATTTATAGAATAAAAATAGTTTAATATCAATATTGCAATGCCACGTTAGAAAAAAGGCTATTTTTAAGCAAAAAAAAATTATGTTTAAACTACGCGAGTTCGTGAAGTAATAGTTTTAATTCCAAATCATTTAGAAATGGTGAAGCTGGAGTTAAAGTGGTCTAACTAACAAAATGTAAATACGGAGAAAATGAAGAAAACGCGTTTTAACTTATAATTTAATCAATTTTACCTTGCAAACAAAACTTTTTGGGCATATGTTAGCATAAAATATAAAAAAACTTATCTCATTAAAATAACTTTAGTTTTGGGTGCCTTCAATTATTACGCGACACTTTTTAGGAAAAACTCATAATCTCTTTTCACACAAAAGTTTAATTTTTTTTTTGGGTTTGGACTTTGGCACCGTAGGTGTAAAATAATACTTAAACATAACCATATAATATAATTTTAATTATTTTAATGTCATTTTAAAGCTATTTCATACATAAACTTTAGAAATTGCTATTTTCGCCGCAAGTAAAAAAGCTAAAGTGGTTTAACTAACATTGTTTTCAACACTCGTTATTTCCCAAACAAAACCAACTATTGCAACAACTATGCATTAAATGCCGTAGTTCTACCTAATTAACAACTATAGATTTTCCAACTTTTACGTATGTATGTAATTAGCTTATTTGGTAAAGCTGGAGCTTAAGTGGTCTAACTAACATTTTTGGCAAAAATAAGTTACGGCCATATTTCAATACTAGACATTATATCGTCGGCTTACAAGTAAAGAGCACTAAGTCCAAAAGCATGGTTTTGAGATATTGACAAATTTAACTTTCATTGTTGTTTTTTAATTTTTATAATAATTGTTTTTGGAAAAAACTACCGCAAATTGCAATGACATGTTTGGACATAATGATGTCCCATTTGCAGTTAAATAAAGAAAAATTGAAGTAGTTTAATTCAACTAAATTTGACTAAAGATATGGACTTAGTGCCTTTTACTTGTAGGCTCACGACGTCGGCTTACTATTAAAGAGCTTTAAGTCAATAAAATAATATAAAAAAACAACTATTTAAAATTAAAACCCTTCTATTAATATAAACGTATAACTATAAAGTAGAAAACAAGATGTTTACATACCTTTTCAAAAACTAGATTTTTAAAAGAAGGGTTTGGACTTCTTGATTGTTTAAAGAAAGTTTCCATTTTGGACTTTAATAAAATTAATTAGTATTAATTATATGAAACTGATTACTATGCCAGAACTAAGACAGTTTTCAGAGGCCATCGGCTGTGCCGGCAAAGAAGCATCTCCTAAAGTCAATAATTATTATAATTATAATAATGAATCATTGTTAATGATAAAACACTTCACGGTGCAATTCTAAGGGCTGTTTTCCTAACTTGCCGCGAACTTTAGTTTTTTTCTTATATTCTTGTTATTTAGGTAGTAACCAAGGATTTAAGGGCAAAATTAAAATAATCAGTTAAAATTTGAATGCGTTTGTCAGTACAATAAATAACGCGATATTGTATCATATAAATGATTCAAGCAATCATAGTTTTATAAATTAACTCTTTTAGAAAGTCGTTTAGTGCAGAAACATTTGAAATAATCTACAAGTAAAACGCACTAAGTGCACTAAGTGACTTAGTGCCTATTGCCAGATAAAATTTTAATAAAAATCAAATTGGTGCGTTTTGTAACTCCCTTGGCAGTCCACCTAGAAGTAAGTTCGGTTTACCTATCCATAGATCATCAAAAATTGACTACAGTGCTATTAAAATCCCATTTTTGCAAAAAAGTGACTTAGTGCCTTTTACTTGTAAGCCGAAGAATTTATAGTTTAAACGCAAAAAATATATACATATATAAGCGAGCTTTATATAATAATAAAGTTATTTTTGGGTGTGCCCAAGTATTACGTGACACTTTTTGAGGTATACTAAATAAGCCTGTTTTTTACAAAAAAAAATGTAATGAATAATTTTAGCTAAAAACGCACAAAAAAAGTTGTATAGAACATAAAAAGACACACGAAATAAGATTATGATTAATTTAATGTCATTTTAAAGCTATTTCACACATAAATTTTAGAAATTGCTGTTTTTGCCAAAAGTGAGAAAGTTAAAGTGGTCTAACTAACATTGTTTCCAACACTCGTTATCTGCCAAACAAAACCAACTATTGCAAAAATTATGCGTGAAATAGTATAGTACTACCTTTAAACTATACTATAAACTAATTTTGGGTCGCTGATCCTGAATTTGGCCTAGAATTTTCCTATTACTTCAAGTTTCTGAGATAAATGAGATAAAAGTGGCAAAACATCATTATTTTAGCCATGTTTTGTTCTAAAAGCATGGGAAATAAAAATATTGTGAAGACAAATTTGGATTGGGCGACTCAAGATTAGTTAAAAAATACACTGCCCAGTAAAATCGCTTTCCCATTTTTCACCTCCGCGCATTAAATGGATTTTTTAATATCAGATTCACTTTCAGCAAACTCAAAAACCCCAATATACAAATTTTCATTAAAACTACCCCCCACCTTCCAGGGGGTGGAGTTAGAAGTTTTTTATTGTCAGATTAACTTTTAGCAACCCCCAAAAACCCGTATTTATCAATTTTCACGAAAACTACCCCCCGCCCCTTAGGGAGCGAAGTTGGATTTTTTTTATTATCAGATTTACTTTTAGCAACCTCAAAAACCCCTATATACCAACTTTTACAAAAACTACCCCCCACCCCTTGAATTGGAAAAATGTTATTATGAAATTCAGTTTCGTCGTCCCCAAAAACCCCCATATACCAATTTTGACCCCCATGGAGTTAAATTTTTTTATTATCATATTCAAACTCAGCAACCACAAAACCCCTATATAGCAATTTTCAATTTTTTTTTGAAAAATTATTGTATTTACCTCATTTGCCCCCCTTGCCCCACCCCAATTTTTACCAAAAACAATCCCGAGCGAAAAGTTTTGGTAACATACCTGTATGCCAAATTTAAAGTCTCTAGCTTAAAGCGTTTTTAAGTTATCGTGACATTTCCTAGACAGAACGACCAATCGACCAATATTTTTTTTTGCTTGAAATGGATTTATATCGTAATATATATATAATCTAAGTTGGGTATTGCTTTCCCATTTTGAAAATTTTCAAAATTTCGGAAAACCTTGTATTCGTGCAAATTTTTTTTTTTGCGTTTTATGACGTTTTATGTCGATATAAATCCATTTCAAGCATAACTTAAGAATGCTTTAAGCTAGAGACTTGAAATTTGGCATACAGGTATGTAAAAGTTCTCGCTCGGGATAGTTTTTGGTGAACATTAGGGTGCGGCAAGGGGGGCAAATGGGGAAAAATACATTTTTTTAGAAAAATTTGAAAATTGCTATATAGGGGTTTTTGAGGTTGCTGAAATTGAGCATGACACATGTATGATTTTTTAAGGTCAAATTCGGATTTTGGGCCTATAAATTTATAAGAAAAATGTATTTTTTTGCGCTCGGGAAAAAAGTTTACACTGTGTGCTTTAAATTTATTTTTATTTTATTAATTTACTTTTTACGAACAAACTAAGCCAGATAAAAAGTATATGTATATACAGGGTGTCTCAACGAAGCCGAGTAGGTCGATATATAGTAAAGTAGAAAAAATTTAAAGGGAAAAGTTGTATGGTTTTAAAAAAGACACATTTTAAATATATTTTAAAATATACAGGATGGCCCTCTTAGGGCGGGTAACATCTCACGTATTTTTTTTTAAATGGAATGGTATATTTTTTATTATGCCATCTTATTTCTTATTAAAATGCCTTTATTTTGATATTATATTGTATGGGTCTATTATTTATAGTTTTTGAGATGTATTTTTTTTTTTTGAGAAAAAATGCATTTTTAGTGATAAGATAAAAACTTCTCCAATTTCTTTATTTTTTGTCTAAAATTAATAAAAATTTTGCAAGATTATCTTAAAAGGGTGTATCTAATTACTTTATGTGTATATTTTATACAGGGCGTTCAAAATAAATTTACAAACTTTTGGATTTTCAAACATAAAAAACTCATTTTTTTTACATAGAATGCTATATTTTTTATTCACTCGTTACATGCAGAATGAAATTCTGCATAAAATGATATAATATACTTTATAGATCCCTTAAAATACCGTGATTGGCTTACAAGATACATGACGGCACATCACCAATCACGGCATGGCATTCTTATGTACTATGCTTGTTACGCGAGCCTGTGGATATGCACTAAGCTATGTCTTATGATTATGCGAGCCTGTGGATAGCGCCAAAACCACTACATCATGAAGTCAACTCATTAACGGACTCGAGTTTTAGAGATGGTTCTCGTTAGCGTTGAGTACAAGTTAGTTTTTTTTTTGTATAAATTATTTGCATTTACCCCATTTGCCCCCCATTGGGGTGGGGCACCCCATTGTTTACCAAAAACAATCCCGAGCGAGAACTTTTGGTTACATACCTGTACGCCAAATTTCAAGTATATAGCTTAAAGCGTTCTTAACTTATCGTGGATACAAGATTTCCCGGACAGAACGACCAAAGTCCAAACCGAGCGACAATTTTTTTTTTGCTTGAAATTAATTTATCACAAAACACAAAAATACTCATTTTTGCACGAATACAAAGCTTTCCGAAATTTTGAATATTGTAAAAATCGCAAAAGCAAAATTAAAAATTGCAGCTACAACAGTTTTTTTCTGATTTAACTGAAAGTTACATTTATGATCTATAAAATAATTACGAAAAATGTCTAAAAGTCATTTTAAAAGTTCAGTGGATGAATAGCTCTTGATGCCTTTGCAATGATGTTTAAAATAAGGTGAATTTATCTTTGTTAAGCAGTTTTTATAAATTTAACGTCCTGGCACACATATAGGGGGGTTCCTGGGCTTCAGTCAAACTGCCTCAAATTTTGATATTTTCTAATTTCGGGGGTAAATATTAAATTAGGAAAATTGCAGCCAAATTAAATGACCAGTTTCGGAGAAAAACGCTTTTAAAAATATAATCTTATGTCAGATTTTTTGACGTATATTAAGGTTATTTTTTACTTAGGTAAATATTAACTTAATTAGCCGTTTTAAGTTTATTATACTCTATTAATTAAAGAACAGGCAAGATAAATATTACATAAAAGGCTTTATTATCATTTGCTTACATGTGGTTCTATAAAAAATTTAAAACTTTGTGAAACTTCCACATGCTGGCATTTTCCACGTGTTTGCTAATTATCTGCATATTTTCTGTTATATTTTTGCTTTATTATGTTGAAACATGGTTTGGTACATCGACAAATATTTTATAATTATATATTTTAGATTTTCGTTTGGACTTTTTTTTTCAAAACAATATCTGATGGTTGACAAATCTCTCATGATATTTTCATATGCAAAACATATTATTGAAATTGCCTAGCAACAACTTAATTCATTAGTGAACCCTTTGTAGTAATATTTATTAAAAGTTGTTGCTAGACCATCTCAATAATATATTTTACCTATGAAAATATGATGACAGATTTGTCAAGCCTCAGACGTATTTTTGGAAAAATATATATCAAGAAAATCTAAAATATATAATTATAAAATATTTGTCGATGTACCAAACCATGTATCAACATAATCAAACAAAAAATCTAACAGAAAATATGCAGATAATTAGCAAACACGTGGAAAATGCCAGCATGTGGAAGTTTCACAAAGTTTTAAAATTTTTATAGAACCACATGTAACTAAATAATAATAAAGCCTTTTATGTAATATTTATCTTGCCTGTTCTTTAATTAATAGAGTATAATAAACTTAAAACGGCTAATTAAGTTAATATTTACGTAAGTAAAAAATAACCTTAATATACGTCAAAAATCTGTCATAAAATTAGATTTTTAAAAGCGTTTTTCTCCGAAACTGGTCATTTAATCTGGCTAAAATTTTCCTAATTTAATGTTTACCCCCGAAATTACAAAATATCAAAATTTGAAGCAGTTTGACTGAGGCCCAGGAACCCCCCTATATGTGTGCCAGGTTCTTTATTATATTTGTTTGTCAATTTTGCTAAATAGAATAGAATAGAATAGAATAATTTATTTGGTATTGGGCCATCGGTTGATGGATATACAAGTCAGAGTAACAAAAATAAGTTTAAAAGAAAGAAAAACATTTACATTTAAAAATAAAATAAATACTTAAAAGAATGTAAAATATAGATACAATATACAGTGTATATTATACACAACATGCATTAATATAAGGACAAAGTAAACATATATACAGAATTTAAGGGCGCGCATCTAAGAACTCATTTACAGAATAGAAAGCTTTTTCAGTCAAAAACTTTTTTGTGGTTGTTTTAAAAACATTATAAATATGACATATACTGCCCAAAACAGTCTTAAACAGCAACACTGAATCGTCATTGCAGATGTCTTAAAAACTAGTCTTCAGTTGGATACCGAAAATGTTTTTTGTTTTTGGAGGGATTATTTTCGTGTTCTTAAAAAACGTGACATCGGATGAACGAACATTTCCAAATTTACTTATTTTTTCATGAAACACATTTTAGTAGTACAGAGGTAAACAGTCGTATCTTCACATTTAAATGCCAAAATTTAGGTGATTGATGAGAAAACTTCTTTTTCGAATGGTAAAGAATCGTATACGATGCAAATATATGTGCAAATCCAGTACTTTAGCTATTTAAATATAGTTAGGTTTTACTACTTTACACTTCTTTATGTGAAATAAAAAACTGTTTTCGTTAATTTCTCAAAATTTTCTAAAATGTAGATACAACTATTTACCTCTGTGCTACTGATTTGTATCGAAGTATTTCTGTCCAAGGCGTTTTATGGCGATTTTGGAAAATTCTAAACTACTTTTTCTATTTTGCGACTCTTATAAGCTCATAATCACACGAATTTTGCGTGTTATTATAGGCCCATAAGAGGTCTCTACTTTTTTTTCTGTTGGGTTGGCAACATACAAAAGCCTATCTCTTGACGTTTTGCGTGCAAATGTCAATGTCGATATAAAGTTTAATTTTTTACAAAATTTTGCGTTTTGGTTATTTTTTACCGTGTTAAAATTTTGGACTGGTTAATTGCAGTGAAAAAAGTTGAGTAAAATATATCAAAATATCATTTGTTCTTAGAATTTTAAACATAGTGTAAACTGTAATGCCAACCCAAAACAAAAATTCCTAAATCAGTCATCAATTTAAATGTAAGTTTTTTAAATTTTAGAGCAAAATAGAAAAAAATGTATAAAGCACTGTTTCATAACACGTTTTTAGAGCACTAGTACTTTAGAAAACTCGCCGAAAGAGGCTGGTTTTCTAAACTTGTACTCGTGCGCTAAAAACGTATGTTATGAAACTAGTACTTAATATACTATTATTATACTCTTCAAACGCTGAGAGTGTAATGATAAGAAAAATAAAACTATTCTATTTACATACTGTATGAAGTTGGCTCATCTGAAAACTTACCTAAAACAAAAAGCTAAAATTAGATTGAAGTTGAAAAAAATTGATCAGAACCAAAATATAAAATTTCGTTCCTTGTTTATATATTCGATCTATTTCAGGACTTTTTAATAATTTATCTAAATTTTTAAATAAATGTTAAAAAAGTTAAAGTTTGTTCCACCCGAGAAAAATCGGGATTATAGTCCCTCTAACGGCCCACAATGGGCCGTTTGCCCGAACGACCCATAGACCGAGCAGGTTGGTGATCGAGATCGTGACATAAGCAGAGCGCGTACCGGTGACAAGACGTATCACTAAGGGCATATCCACAGGCTTGCATAACAACATAACAATGAGATGCCGTGATTGGCTTAATGTGCTGCCATGTATCTTGTAAGCCAATCACGGCATCGCATTCTTATGTTTTATTTTCTTATGCATTCTGGATAGGCCTTAACGCTTGTAGGTTCTAAAGAGTTTAAATTTATAACCTAATTTTTGAAAAAGAAGGTAACCTCAATTATATAGTGGCTGTAAGTGGGTAAAACTGAAAGGAGATTAATTTAGCCACATGGGCTATGTTAGGGGGGGGGGGGTGTTCAAATTATCAGGAAATTTTATTGTCACGGGATGAGTATGTAATGCACTTTTAATTTTAATTCATTTTACATGGGCAAAGAAAAGGTTTATTTCAATTTTAAGGGTGAGGGTTGGGGGGTAAATGTTATTTACAAAAACGAGACATTTAAAAGAAGAGTTGGCAAACCCTATAAAAAAATTCGGATTCAAACAGAATGAAAATAAAATCTAACTGTTTGAATTTGTTTGAATCCGTTTTTGGAATCACATTTGCGAATTAAAACGAATTAAAAATATTTTATTTTTAATCAAAAACTTGTTTTTTATTTCATTTTATTTAAATTTAAAAAGTCTTTTATTAACGAGTCAACTCTAAATAAACAGATTTTGACTAGAACAGAGTCTTGTATTGTTTCCTGGATAAAGCTTTTTATATAGTAAGTTAGAAACCACTGCAGTGGCAGTGCACTGCCATAGGGCAGAGTAATAAAGATTAAACCAATTTTTTACTGTGTACGTTTGTGTATTTAAATAAGTCGTATTAATAGACAATCATAATAATGTTGTTTTTCTTGGAAAACTATTATTTATGTAGGTACTATTTACATTCAGTTGGCGTAGGTTAGTTTCGAATTATAACACTTATGTTAATTCCAATTTATTATGCGTAAATATTTTTTAACTACATTTATTTATAATTTAGAACTTCTAAAGTACAAAAATCATTTAAATTATGAAGCTAGTTACTCTGCGTTTTTACACAGTTTTAGCAGAAAAAAAACAAGGTCAAAATCTGTTTATTTTGAGTCTCTGTTAATTTATGACCGAATTTTAAAAAATCTGCATTTAGTTTAGACAAAAACTAAGACAATTTTTAATCTTTAGTTTAAAACTATGGTTACCAACACTGAATTATGAAAATATGAAATAAAGGACATAGTTCTCAAAAAAAAACACTTTGTTGAAAAAAAAACACTTTTTTAATTTTACTTTCTCATAAATTAGGGGAGACCGGCGCACAATGACCACCAGGGCATAGTGAACATCTTACAATAACTTAAAAATTATTGCGTTATATTTGGCGCAATCTATAACAAATATATAAAATTCAATTTTAAATTTCGTTTTATTTTGGTATGTGGAACAGTTTTTTATACTTCGAAATTTTTTGTGATAACTCCGCCAATAACTAAGGTAAAGTAAAACTTTTTGTTTTGTCTAAACAGGCATTTAAGTAAAAAATTGCATAATAACTTTTAATATTTAAAAAATATTTTAATAATTATTAACATTTTTGTAAAAAAATGTTACCGGGGCACAGAGGAGGATTTTCGAATCTAGGGGGATTTTAAGGGACATAAAATGTAAAATAGATACTAATTTTTATATAAAAATATTCTTTAAGGGAGCGTTCAAGTATTACGTAACGCGCTAGGGGGGATCTCAAAACGTTACGCCGCGTTACAGAGGGGGTTGGGTGTCAGTACAAATGTTACGTAACACTTTATTATTATTAAATTATAAACTTATAAAATGTTTATTGGATCACGGTTTTTAACAATGATCTAGGCCTTAAGAGACGGATTTTCTTGCAAATTTGATTACACACGGCGTGTTTAACAGTTCACTAAATCCTCTCTAAACAAAAACAAACTAGATATGGAAAACCATAGCCAATAACCGGTTTTCGGTTAACCGGTTGCAGAAATTACATCAGTCCGGTTTTGATTAAAACACGGAAGCAATAACCGGTTAAAAACCGGTTTAAACCATAAAGCAAAATTTCCTTTCAATTTGTTACTTTTGTATGAGGTTTTTCTATAGTTAGGCCTATAGACGGTATGCTTTGTTCTAGATTTTGTGCACAAGAATGGTCTTTGAATGTCTCCTGTGGCGCTATCTTTAACGCAATTATAGACAATTCCAGGACATTATAACTTTTTCCAGGTATATTTTCTGGGAAGTTAAAATAGGATAATTCATATTCTTATAATAGTAAGATCCAGTATAAGTAAATAATAAACTCTATAAGGAAAACAGGAATAAACTGAGAATGAAAAAAGGCACATAAACACTTTAAACCGCTTTAACACTGATTTCGTTAACGGAACAAACATTTTTACAAGTGCGAGGTTTTGCGCACATTGCTGTGGCCCTCGCAATGCCCCAGTCGGATTTTCAAATTTTGCGTCACAAGATGCTGCGCGTCATTTTGTAACCCTTCGCGTGGGTGACGCGAAGGTGGTAGTGTTAAACATAAAAGGTGAAATTAAAAATGGCGTAAGTTTTTCGCGCCAGCTGTATCAAGTAATTTATGTAAAAATGTGTTTGTTAAGAAAATATTATTAAATCTACAATCGGTATAACTACTGATATTGATTTTACAATGGAATGTTAGTATATGTGATGTAATTTAGTGGTTGAATCTGGATTAGGGTTATCCACATGTTTTTGAGGTTATGATAGAAGAAATTTTATTTATTTGAAACAGGGATAACACTTGTACCTGGCAAAGCGACGAGTTCAAGACCAAAAGGTCATAATTAATGAAGAGAAGAAGAAGTAAATAGTTAAGTGTTACAAAAGACCAGGCCAAAAGAAAGCGATGTATATGTGAGGTAATTTAGTGGTTGAATTTGGATTAGGGTTATCCACATGTTTTTGAGGTTATGATAGAAGAAATTTATTTATTCCTACGCACATTTAAACAGAATTGGGAGGTCCCACAAGATATCTTACAGAAGACCAGGCCGCAAGAAAGCGATGGTATGGTAGCAACCAGGCAAACCATCTGCAGAAATTAACAAGAGAGTAGCGAGCTGGCTAATTGACATAAAGCAAAGGCCAAAAATAAAGAGAAGAAGAAGAAGATGCTGCGCGTATACTGGTATACTACTGTTTTCAGTTTTGCGTTTTAATATAAAAGGATATATATATATACTCAAGAACAAAAACAAAAAATCCAGGACAAATTAAGAATAAAAGGCAAATTCAAGGACAATTCCAGTACTGGAAAACATTAAAAAAAATCCAGGTTTTACAGGACGCCATTTTATAGTCAATATAAAATTATATAAATCACCAAAGATTCGTTTTTATCGAATGAAGATGAATGTTAACTTTGGTTTGGGGGTGGACATAAATAAAACTCACCCGGTATACCAATTGTCACGAAAACTACCCCCGCCTACATGGGGTGGATTTAGAAAAATTTTATTATCAGATTCAGTTTCGTCGACCCCGAAAATCCCAATAGACCAATTTTTACGAAAATACTGAAAATATTTAAAAATATTTACCCCCTCACTGGTTGGACTTTTTTTTATTATCAGATTCAATTTCAAAATACTCAAAAACCCCTCTAGCAATTTTCAAATTTTGTGAAAAAATATTGTATTTTCCCCATTTTTCCCCACCCAAATATTTACCAACAAAAATCCCGAGCGAGAACTTTTGGTAATATACCTGTATGCCAAATTTCAAGTCTCCAGTTAAAGCGTTCTTAAGTTATCGTGCCTACAAGATTTCCCGGACAGACCGTTCGACCGACCGACCGACCTTTCGACAAGTTTTTTTTTTGCTCGAAATTGATTTATATCAACATAAAACGTAATAAAACGCAAAAATACCCAAAAAAAAATTGAAAATTTTTGCACCAATACAATGCTTTCTCAAAATTTTGAATTTTTTTAAATGGGAAGGCAAATAAGAAATTATGGCTAGATGGTCTTAGAAAAAATGTATATATTTAAATCATTATATTATTTAAAAAAATGTCCTTGAAAAAATATTTATATTTACCTTGCTGTGATTGAAAGTATTATAAATGGTATCAATAGAATAATTAAGTCAATTTACATTGTTTATAAATTACTTAAAACGTACAAAATTGCGAGTGACCTTCGAATTGGGTTGCACTTTAAAAACAAGCCGTAAAAATATACAGTGCATGTCTAAAGTCAGCCCCGCTCCCCTTTAACTTTTGAACGGCTTAGGATATCAACCTAAAGTTTGAAACACGTAAATAACATAACCCAGATATTTTTTTGGTATATATTAATATTTAGCGGGTACAATGGAGGTGGGGTACAAGGGGGAATATTTTTTAAATGGAAAGGGGGATCATGCGATACATCAATTTAAAGCTTATTAATTCTATACCATATAATTTTCAACTTTTATACTTTATAACGTTTAAGATCCTTTAACAAGTCGATCAGAAAACCACGATTATTTCAAAAAAGGGCATCTGAACGTGTTTTAGACATTTGACCTTGATTTTTGACCTTTCTAAGAACAAATTTCTCATAGACATTGCCACCTACGCGCCTGCGTGAGCTCGGCATTTAGATTATCAAAATATGAGGAGCGGCTAATTGTAGATATAAATACCGAACTCAGGCATGCGCGTAGGTCACATTGATAATATTTACAGCTTCAAACCTAACCTCCGTTAATTTAATTGCTTCGTTTACAAAGCACTCTGCGCAAAAATGATTTATTTAATTTCCCTCAAAATGTAAGACTTGATCATCGTTATCAGAAAAAATAACAAAAATGTATAAATTCCAAAATGGCACCCATAAGAAAAAACGAAGTATTGTAACTCTTGCATCTAAAATGACATGGAAAATATGATAGCAAATTTAGATTCCTTGCAAAGTCTAGCTTTGTCGGTTTTCGCTCAAAAAAATAAAAACGAAACTCAGGATTTTAATTTTTTTAAAAAACAAAAAATGATAGGTAATTTTTGATAATTATTCATCAGCATAAAGATGCGTAAATTTTTCCTAATTTAACCGAGACACCCATGCTTGAGTTCGAAAAATGGACACCCTGTACAGAGCGTCTCACCCAAACCGACTCGGTCGATATATAGTAAAGTATCCAATTTAGAGAAAAACTTTAAAGGTAAAAGTTGTATGGCTTTAAAAAAGGCACATTTAAAAAATATTTAAAAATATACAGGATGTTCCTCTTAGGGTGGGTAACATCTGACTTAATTTTTTTTATGGAATGCTATATTTTTTATTATGTCATAATTCTTGTTAAAATGCCTTTATTTTGATACCATATTATATGGAACTATTATTTATATATAGTTTTTTGAGATATAATTTTATTTGAGAAAAAATACATTTTTAGTGATGGGATAAAATCTTCTCCAATTTATTTATTTTTTGTCAAAAATTATTAAAATTTTGCATGCTTATCTTAAAAGGGTGTATATAGTTACTTTATGTGCAAAATATGAAATATTTTATATATATATAAAAAGTTCAATATAAATATTCAAACTTTTAGATTTTCAAACATAAAAAAGTCAATTTTTTTAAACGGAATGCTATATTTTTTATTTGCTCGTTAAAGGTAGGATAAAATTTTGCATAAAATGATATAACATACTTTATAAATCCGTTTAACGGTTTTTAAAATAATTGAGTAAAAAAATAAAGTTGTCAATTTTTTAATGGAATTTCTTTAAACAATTTTCACACTAGGATAATAACTTTGTTAAAATAAGTTATACAAAAAATAACCTGTACTCAACGCTAACGAGAACCATCTCTAAAACTCGAGTCCGTTAATGATTTAACTCCGTGATGTATGGGTTTTGGCGCTATCCACAGGCTCGCATACCCATAAGACATAGCATAGAACGACACTTTGATTGGCTTCATATGCCGTCATATGTCTCATGCGCAGACTTATACGTTATGCAAGCCAGTTTATATTGCCTATTAGATAATTTGTACCACCTAACTAATAAATGCGTATATTAATAAATTTTAAATATATCTAAACTTAAAACATAACTTGAACAATTTTACTAAAATATAAGCTTAAAACATAAACAATTTTACTTAAAACATAATTTAATAAATCTAATCTTTTTATGAAGCTGAAGTTTCAACGTTTTTTTTGCAACGAAAATTCAAATAGTATATTAAAGTACTAGTTTCATAACATACGTTTTTAGCGCACGAGTACAAGTTTAGAAAACAAGCCGCTTGCGGCTATTTGAATTTTCGATGCAAAAAAACGTTGCAAACTTCAGCTTCATATCTTTTTTTAATAAAATTTTCAGCATATCCACCATTTTGGGCGATGCAATAAAATATACGCAATTATTAGTTAGTTGCTGATTTAATAGACACTATAAACTAGAATTCCTATAATAGATTATAATTTTAATAAAATCATAATATAAATAATACATCTCCTGCGTTTACTGTTTGAGGCACCATCCCTTGGCTTGTATAAGACAACGTATAAGTCTGCGCATGAGACATATGACGGCATGTTAAGCCAATCACGGTGTCTTTCTCGTTTTATGCTATGTCTTGGTTATTTATTTATTTATTGACCAACAGCTAGTGCCAAACAGGACAGTTATAACAACTATATAAAAATATGTGTAAAAAAACAACAGAAGGTACTTAATTAATATTACTTAATATAAACCTTAAAGTATGTGTAAAAAATAACAAAATGTTCTTAATTAATATTGTTTAATATAAACCTTAACGTATCAAAATTTATATCACAGAGCTCAGAAATATCATTGAAGTTACTGCAAATAATATAAATAGGAGAAATAAACAAAATGTTGGTTCTAGCTCGGGATCTATAAAAAGTAAGTTCGTTTCTAGAATTAGTTCTCGGTATCAGAAATTCTATTTTGTTTAACAAATAAGTACAATCCAACTTATTATGTAGTAGTATAAAAAGAATAAATATAGATGATGCTTTGCGTCTGTGTTCTAGTGATTTGAAATTTAATCTTAACAAAAGGGCTGTGTGGTCAGTACCCTGGGATGGGTATCGACCGTCTTCTTTAAAACACACGTATTTTAAGAAACGTCGTTATGGTTATGCTAGTCTGTGGATAGCGCTTAAACCAATATGTCATGGAGTCAATTCATTGACGGACTCGAGTTTTGAGTTGGTTCTCGTTAGCGTCGAGTACAGGATAGTTATTTTTTTGTATAACTTATTTTAACAAAAACCCACGGCCTTCTTATTAAAAAAAAATAAAATAAAATTCTTGAAATTGAATTAAACTCAATTATTTTAAAAACCGCCAGTCGGATCTATAAAGTATAGCATATTATTTTATGCAGAATTCCATCCTACATCTAACGAGTAAATAAAAAAGTTTGAATATTTTGAACGCCCTGTATTAAATATTTTATTTTTTGCACATAAAATTACCCTTTTAAGATAAGCTTGCAAAATTTTATTAAAATTATATCTCAAAAACTATAAATAATAGACCCATATACATAATATATCATAATAAAGGCATTTTAATGAGAAATAAGATAGCATCATAAAAACTATACCATTCCATTTAAAAAATTAAGTCAGATTATACCCACCCTAAGAGGACCATCCTGGATATTTTAAAATATTTTTATAATGTACCTTTTTTAAAACCATACAACTTTTCCCTTTGAATTTTTTCTGTAAAGTGGATACTTAACTGTATATCGACCGAGTCAGCTTGGGGGAAACACCCTGTATATAAAAAAATTGAAACCCTATGTCAGCCCTATAAAAATATTGATAATTAAAAATCGCGATTTTGTTGAATTTTATGTCAAATTTTGGATAGCATTTTAACCTATTTTAAATTTGTTGGGAAAAAGTGTTTTAGACAAAGAAAAGGTAGCCAAATAGTTGCTTAAAAAACTGGCGTTTGTTCCATATATCTCATCTCAAAAATATCAAGTTTCTCAACATGAAAAAATCAGAAAAGTTCAAATTTTGGAGAGTGGCCACCCCCAAACAAAGCATTATAAAATTTTAATCCAATTGGTTTTAGAGTACACATATAAACAACAGGCAAACAATTATTGAATTTAAAAATAGTTGAGCGCCCTAAATTACAAAGCTATGTACAGGACCAAAAAAAAAGTTAGTTTTTTATTTTTGTGCGTTGAAAACGAATATGGCAATAAGAAAATTCTCAAAAAATCCTCAAAATCTTGAGATATAGCGCACAATGTTTTTTTTTGTATACATTCAAGCCAAAAAAAATATCCGCAAGATTTCAAAAAAATAATTATATTTATGAAAATATTGCAAAATAAAATTGATTTATCCAATACATACAGATAATCAGACAATTACCAGCTTTATTTTAAATAGATAAACTCAATAATAACCCCCGCGTGGCTTTTACTTTATTGAGTGGATAATTATTTATTTTACCCACTCAACTGTCACTTGTCAAATTATTTTCTTGTAAATGTCATTAAATATTTTAATAAAAATATGAATTTCTTAGCTATTTATTGGATAAAACCTTGTATGGCACTCATGGGTAGACCGATATTGCCCTCTCGAAAGGTTAATTTTCTCATGGGCAATATCTTACTTTACCCACTAGTACCATAAATAACTATTATGCCGTTACTCTCAGATTTTAAAAATCTAGCCAAGTTAATTTTTTACAGGGTCACGAAGTCCAAATATGGCACTTTTTTTCTTGCTTTCCAATATATTTCATTAAAATTTTTATATAGTATTATCTGTATAGATAAAGCCAAAAATTTATATATACTACAAACAAATGCTTTATAAATAATTAACATATTTTTTTATCTCCAGTAGTGAAGAGTCTGGGGGGTTTAAAGTACACATGTCAAAAGAAATACCATAAAATTGTCTGATACCCTTAACCAGACTGTTTTTTTTTTAAGTTTTTTTTTAGCGATTCCAATAAATTTTAGAATAAAAGAGCTCTCTGATCCCTAACCGAACCGTGAAATTTCACCTTCAAATTAATTTTTCTCGAAAACGGTTAATCCGCAGTATTACAACAACAGCAGCACCTTTTTTATATTATTTTTGACTTGAGGAATCATATTCCAAAAATAATATTACAAAAAATTTACATAGAAAAAAGTTTGGGACAAAAAACTGTTAAGGCCCCCCCGTTTGGCACACTCCTGGTTAAAATAAGTACATGAAAATAACATACAAAGATGAGCCTAATTAAGATTAGTTCACGTGCAAAACCTCGTTGCTATATCTTAAAGGGTTCCTGAGTTGATAAATAAAAACCGAATTTTTTAGCCACTTTCGAACGGGTTTTGGGTTCCTTATGACGCATTTTTAGACTTATGTTTATAGGAACTTTTTGTCATATTTCGGAGCCTATTTCAAATACACCGTGTATACAAAGTTTCCAATTTTAAAATTTTATTTTTACGGGAAAGCATTATTACTTTTTGTTTCTTTATTAAGTATTACGCAAGGGGCATGTCACAGGGGCGGTATTTCGTCCCTTCGAGAGGCGATATCGGGGGCGATATGAGGCGATATCGGGGGAAATATCGAGGCAATATCGGGCGATATCGAAGCGATATCCGGAGATCTCGAGGCGATATTGGGCGAACTCGAGGCGATATGGGCAATATTGATTACTGTAAAAGGCGATATTTTGTCCCGAAAATGAAGAGAGACATACCCCTCGGTATTACGTAATGCACTTTTTGGTCAATTTGGATCCCCTTCGACCCCCTGGTAAAACACTGTAAAATTTTCGGTTTTTACCAGCTTTATGATCAAATTTTTCCACTGTGCGTGTGGTTTTGAAATAAATTAGGGATCAGGGAGTTATTTTCTTGTCAAATTTATTGAAATCACTAAAAATCACTAGAAAAAACAGTGGTTAAGGGTATCAGACATTTTTATGATATTTCTTTTGAAATATGCAACGTTAAACCCCCCAGATTCTCCTCCAATGAAAATTAAAAAAATATGTTAATTATTAATAAAACATATGTATGTAGTAGTATTACATAAATTAAATTACATAAATTTATTTTATTTATATAAAATTTTTAATAAAATATATCGGAAAAACACGAAAAAAGTTCCACACTTTGACTTTGTGGCCTTGTAAAAAATTAACTAGGAAGAAATTTAAAATCTGCAAGTAATGGCAGGGGAGTAGAGTTAGATTTTTTTTATTATCAGATTTACTTTCAGTAACCTCAAAAACCTCAATACAAATAACAGTTTTCACGAAAACTACCCCCGCCCCTCAGGGGGTAAAACTAGAAAAAAAAATATCAGATTCAGATTCTTCGACCCCAAAAACCCCTATATATCATATTTGAAGAAAATATTGAAAATATTTAAAAATATTTACCCCCTCACCCCCACGAGGGTGGAGAAAATTTTTATTATCAGATTCAATTTCAGCAACCTTAAAAACCCCTAGTTATATAGCAATTTTCAATTTTTTGTAAAAAAAATCTATTTTATTTTAAGTTTGAATCCGTTTTTGCGAATTAAAAAGTAATTTTCAATTGATATAAATAATTGCGAATAGAAAAGTATACCCAATAAAAAATATCGGATCAAACAGATTAAAAATACAATATTTTTAATCCGTTTGAATTAGTAAATGCTAATGTAAAGTTACTTTTTATTTCGCAAATGCGATTCCAAAAACGGATTCAAACAAATTCAAACAGTTTCATTTTATTTTTAATCTCGAGTGCAATCTGTTTGAATCCAAATTTTTTATAGGGCTCTCCCATTTAAGAATTAAAAGTTAGTGGCATTTGCGGTTAAACCGGAAGCGACCAGAAGCTTGCATAAGAATATAAAACATAATAATGCGATGCCGTGATTGGCTTACAAGATACATGGCGGCACATCAAGTCAATCACGGCATCGCATTATGTACTATGTTGTTAAGCGAGCCTGTGGATATGCCCTAAAATGTCTATTTTATATTAAAAATTGACATTTTATACCGATAATAAATGCTTCAAATTTTAAATCTCTAAATTGGTCTTGTTACACCCGGTATATCATCCAAAATTAATAATTTTAAATTATATAGCACAGTCATTTAAAGTGAAAAAAGGGGTAAACCTCGGAATGAAATATAACAAGCTATAAACTTGAATAAATCTTTGTTTTGACATTCTATAAGTTAGCTCAAAAGTCATGAAGCTGAAGTTTGCAACGTTTTTTTGCATCGAAAATTCAAATAGTATATTAAAGCACTTATTCCATAACACGTTTTTAGCGCACTAGTACTTTATAAAACTCGCCGCAAGCGGCTTGTTGTGAAACGAATACTTTAATATACTATTTGAATTTTCGTTGCAAAAAAACGTTGCAAACTTCAGCTTCATCAAAAGTCTCATAAAATTTCGTGTCCGCATTGCAAGATATTCAAGGTTAAATGTAAATACGTCAATTATACTTTTAGACCAGTTTTATATGATATAAATAAAATTTTACAACAAAAATTGTATTTTTTAGTGAAAAAAATTGAAAAATTAAAAAAATTTAAAAATATATGGTCAAATAGAAAATTTTATTTGATTTAAAATTAAGGTACACGACCCCTTTCCATTAAAAAAAATACCCCCCTTTGCACCACTGGTCACATTTTAAAAACTACAAATATCGAATATAAGCCAAAAGACAGTTTAGGTTGTCTTATTTAAGTGTTTTAAATTTAAAGTCGATATCTCAACTGGTTTAAAAGGTAAAAGCTGTACTATGTAATGAATTCCACAGTTGACCTAGTGTTATCAAATATACGGATAAGCGCTCTAACCCGAGAATGGTTAATTATATAAAATGTTGCCTTGTACCAATTTGTAGAGAATTTTATGCTCTACAACTTTGCTAATTACTCAAAATGTCATTTGAAACAAAGAAAACAAGATAATTACAAAAAACGGCTTTTGCGACATTTGACCTTGAATATCTTGGGACGCGGACACGAGATTCTATGAGACTTTTTAGCTAACTTATAGAATGTCAAAACAAAGATTTATATTATAGATTGTTATATTTTATTCCGAGGTTGAATCCCTATTTGACTGGACTAATATTTTTAAATAGCTTCATAATTATTTGTAAATAATTTAAAGTTGGGAAACGGCGTTATCTGCAATATGCTGCTGCTATATATTAAACGTAATATTATTTTGATTTAACCTAAATGACCTTAATCCAAAAATGCTTCCTAAGGGAGCTAGCTTTTTGAAGATGGCGCCTTCAAGCCATTTTTTTTAATATCTTAAAATGCTGTTATTTAAAAACTTGGCACAGTGACTAATATATCATGATCACGGGTCTGATCGAAGGAGCCATTACAGGGGGCATGCAAAAATTAAAATATTAAAAAACTCTTTTTTCCAGTAAATAGACACTTTAAACTATTGCTCACCAAGCGGAATGTCATGTCGACGCTGTTAATACTCAGTGAGTCACTTGGTCATGGTCCATGTCTCATAGAGAAAGACTTTTTTTTGATAATTGTTTCCCTTTTCAAAAAACTAATAATTAATAAAAAAACAATATTAACTATTAGTTTTTTGAAAAGAAACAATTTTCAAAAAAAAATTAAGTCCTTCTCCACGAGTCATGGACCATGACACTGAGTATTAATAGAGTCGACATGATATTCCGCTTGGTGAACAATAGTTTAAAGTGTCTATTTAGGGAACGTAGTATTACGTAACGCAAATTTTAATGATTTTGTAACGCTATTTTCCTATACCATTAACATGGGCGTAACACTCCAAAATGGCCCCCCCTACGAGCGTTACGTAATACCTCAACGTTCCCTTAATTGAAAAAAACAGTTTTTTTTTAATTCTAATTTTTGCATGCCCCCCGGTATTGGCTACTTCGATCCGACCCGTGATCATGATACATCGGCCACTGACGATACATTTTCTCTATGGGATCGCAAGTGTCTACTTTGGGGAGGGGAGAGGGATAAATTTTTAATTATATTTTTTTAATTTTGAAGTTTTTGACATATATTATGTCAAATTTTAAAACCATAGGGTCTTTTATAATAATAATGTGGTCTTGTTTAAAGTCCTATTATGTACAATTTTCGAGAAAAAACCCTTTCTTGCATAAAATCTCCTTTGATACTAAATTATGTATACCAGGATGACTTTGACAATAAACAACATTAGAAATTTGTGGAGGTTTGTAGATGTCAGTTTTTTTTAAATTTGTATTTGAAAAAAAATTACGGGACGCTATCTTCAAAGAACGCAGCCCTCTTAGAAAGCATTTTTGGATTAAGGTAATTTCGGGTAATTTAAATTACCTAAATCAACATAAAATCACGTCTAGTATCTGGGGTTTCCATTTCACAAGAAAGTTTTAGGACACCCTGTATAATTTTATAGTATGTAAACTACCCCATTATAGTTTATAAAGTACCCCATTAGGCGAAGACGAAAAAAAAACTTTTTACCATACGTACCACATCTTGCATCCAACAATACATCCTGAATTCTAGGTAATAATTCGTATAATTAAAAAATCACTAGCCACATAAAACTTATCTTTAACGAAATATATAATTCGTTAATCACAGATACATTTCCATTATTTTAAATATATCCTAATCACAACCGAAAAATATCCTTTTGACGTTTTTCTAACCTAACATTGGTCAATATACATGTATACGATTGCTGACCTACCGTGATTTTTTGTTCGTTAACGATAACTAAATATACACCGAACCACGCAAAACGACAGCAGGATACTAAAGAAAATGCGCGGATATTTCTAGCGGGCTGCCGATTCGCAGAATACCCGATCACAGATATTGCGATTTTGCGACCACGTGTTTGCTTTAAGCATATGTGGAACCACGCCAGAAAAGTACCTTGTTTGTCGGACACACAAAAAATGGAACTGCAGTAGACCTGATCCGCGGAGATCAGGCGAAGTTGAATGCACTATACAGGGTGTCCGGAAATGATGAGCAAAAAACTCGGGGGTGATTCTACATCAGAAAATATCACAAAAAGTTCCTATAAAAATATTTCTAAAGATGCGTCGCACTATGTCGTAATGAGGCTTAGAAAGTAACCGTAAGTCACTAAACGATTTTGGCAATATGATCACAAAATCTATTTAAACTAGTTAATTGTACTATTCTCCATTAGGTTTAAACATTTTTTTCAGACGTAATCATTTTATAATGCAGTGGCTTAGCATGTTTCCTAACGGTGCTGAAATTTCGATTTTACACGTTTTGTGATGCGAGAGTACTTAATTTGGAATAAAAATTACAATTTTATTTCTAGGAGGGCTATAATTTGTCTGGAATAAAACTGTTTATAGATAAAATCGTAAATATACGGATTATACTCAATTCAAGTGGGTATACCTGATGGAAATTAAAGACTTATTTTTAACGTGTTTGTTGAGACACAAAATTTAAAAAAGTTATGGTGCGAAGCTGTTAGAAGCGGTACCACAAATTGTTTGTAAAAACATGCCGAATTGACATATATCATTAACTTTAAAAGTCCGCCTCCTTAAAGTTAAGCGTTTTTTTAATCAAAAAAAGTATGATTTTAAGCATTTAAAATTTTAATTTTTAATTATTTCGAATATAATAAAACAAATAGTAGGGGAAGTCGGGGTTAACTGGGCCGCTTTTTTTCATATCATGTTTTCGAAAAACCTGTAAACAATTTTCAAATATGTTCTATAGCAAAAGGTAGATTAATACTATAGTTAGAACATATTAATACTTCAGACAAGTATTATTTATATAAAAAAAATTATTAACGATAAACCAGTTAACCCCGCTGGACCAGTTAACCCCATAGGGCAGGGTTAACTGGACCACTACTCAGGGTTAACTGGTCCACTAACAAAAATGTATTGTATTGTAATTATTGTGAATAAAATACGATTTGAAATCAAATAAAATTTAATTCTAACATAAAAATAGACAACATAATATGTTAAATATTAGATATATCTGAGGGTTAACTGGTCCGGAGTTAACTGGACATACCCACTTTTCATCGAAAAAAATTAACTTTCTTTACTACAACTTACACGTGGACAACACGGTCCGTCATAATACTTTAAACAATACTACTAACTAAATATCACTAGAATTTGCCCTAAGGCGCCAATACTAATAAAAAAGTTGATAAAATCCAGGTGGATCAGTTAACCCTGTGGCCCAGTTAACCCTGACTTCCCCTACTATTATTTGGCATGCAAATAAAGCTCTTTGATAGTAAAAGTATCGCAATTTATAATTGTCCTAGAAAGGACAAAGATAAGGACTACTCATTGAGTATTGGATAAACATATACAGGGAATCACGGTTCTCCTGGGCGATTTTAAATGAAAATTTCTTGGACCCCTACAATTTTGGACTAAAATATACCTGATGACATAAGAAATCAAATCCCATTTGAAAGAAAATCGTAAAAGATACACTTTTTTAGAAAAAAAAAAAATCCCGAATTTCGAAATCGAAAACGCTCTCTGGATCAAAAGTTGCTCCTTAGGGAACGTTCAAGTATAACGTAACGCGAAATTTGGTCAACTTTTGCGCTATCTTTTGTTTTCGAGTTACAACTATTCCTAGATACATTTTATTAAACAATTTCTGTAATTGATATATTTTTCTCAGTGTATTAAAGGTAAAAATTAATAAAATTGACATCGGCATTTCTCATATTTGACAAATACGGTTTTGACTTTTATAAATAAATATGAATTAATATTTTACCTAATAATTCTTCTGATAAAATGAAAGTTCTGCAAACGAATTGAAATTCTACGGTCAAAATAAAGAGTACAGAAAATTAAAGCAAGTAACCGAAACACTAAAAGATTTTTTAATAAAAACATAATTATACAAAAGTGTGATTTTTAATTGGTTCATTAAATGTTTAAGGGTATTTACATTTTATTCTAAACACTTTAAACGCCGAAGCTATAAATTTCTTCGGACGTTTTGTACCACAGCACTAAAGCAAAATCGTATTCCGCTCTCTTATAAATTGCAACGCGTTGGAGGTTTTCTAACAACACTTTTCTTTCAAAGTTACAGTCACTTGTAGAAGGACCTCCAATAGCATTTTATTTATTTTTTTAATTTTTTTTTATTTTTTTTATTTTCTTTATGTATAATTTACTATAGAGGCATATTCAACTACTCTTTTTGGATTTCCGGTTATTGGAACTCTTGCAATAACGTATACGTACACTTCCATAAAACGCTGTAGTACTCTCAAAATTGTTAATATCTCTTCTTAATGTTTTATATCAATAAACGTCTGGATATCTTTCATTTAAAATACGTTCTTATAGATAACGGCTACTTCTTCTGCCTTTCAATTCGTAAAAAATCTTTTTTCCACGATCTAATAGAAAAGTTAACACTTCTACAAAAACAAATGAAGTTTTCAGACTTCAAAATAACCTATTTCTTAGTATTTTAATTTTCTGCTCGTTACCATGACAGCAAGCAGAAAAGTGATTTTTTCGCGCGCACAGTGTAGCCAACCGGCATGTCAATCGTGAAACAGAGCTGTCAGTTATATTCGAAGAGATGTTCGTCCGCCATTTTTTTAATATGAAATTATTATTATTTTGAATCAAATCTTAATTTCGTGTGCTATATATTTGTTTGTATATTTAAAAAAAAATAATAAACGTTTATTGTATAAAAGATTACAAATCTTGTTACAAGAAGTTTGAATATATAAAAAAAAATACAAGAGAAGAGAAAAAAAAATACACTAAATACTAAACCCTAACTATTTAAGTAATTTGATGGATATTCATAGATAATTTAATAAAAAGAAAAAGCAGAAATTTTAATACAAAAAAAAAAGTTAATTAAAAGAAGAAACGATAATACCAATATTTAAAGGTTAAAGACAAAAAGCATTATTCGTTAGTTATAAAGGAACGGAGCTTTAATAAGTTTCCGATAAAACTGTGCAGCATTTTTATTTTAGTTACATTAAGAAAGTTAAGTGCAAAGACTAGACCGTCTAGGTTAATAAGGCTATCAATGTAAGGTGCACGCAACGGTTTGTACATGGGGCATTTAAAGAAAATATGATCTAAAGTCTCAAACTCGTTTAAGTTGCAAATAGTACATACTTCTTTAGGGTTGATTTTGTAAAAGCTGCCATTGAATGAGAAGGAGGTAGAAAAGCTTGTAGCCATACGTAATTGCATTATTATACGAATGATAGAGATATTATCTCGACAGTATAAATAATTTTGAGGTTCCAGATTAATTCTAAACTTTTGATAAATAGTTGAATTTTTGGAAAAAAATAATGAATTTATGTCATCTCTATGTAGAAATTCGCGAAATTTGTTAAGTAAAATTGGTCTATTGTATTTTATTTTTCTTACTGTTAAATTAGTCAAAAAGTTAGATTCATCAATTTTTTCCAGCATACATTGAAACTGTGCCAACCAGTTATATTTTGTATTACCATTGTTTAAGTTTTGTAAGCGGTTAAAACAAAGCTTGGGGTATCTATGAGCGGGCATTCTAATAAGCTTTTCAATCCAATTAAGGCACATTTTAAAAATCAAGAAAGAAACTTTAACGGACCCAGTTTCGAGTCGTATCATATAATCCGGGGTGTTGCGGGGGAGTAAAAATAATCTTTTAAAAAAGGCCAACTGAACACGCTCAATTTCATTAAAGAAACGTAACGCCCAAACTGGAGAACTATAAAGCAAAGTAGATAGGACTATAGATTCATAAAGTTTAATTCGGGATTGCCAGCTGTTGATTTTTGAGTTTGACAAAAGGGACATAACGGTACCGATTGATTTTTTTGTTTTATTGCATGCTTCTTTGGTCATTTCAGCGAATAGCCCTGACTGAGAGAATGTAACACCCAGGTAAACGTACTTGTTTACTACTTCAATATTTTCGCCGTCATATTTAAAGTTTAAGTCACGTGAATACCTAAAGCCACCCTTGGTAAAACAGATTATTTTCGTTTTTTTAATGTTAATTTTAAGGCCATTTTCATTTGCATACTGAGAGAGAATTTTGAGTTTACGTGAAATATCAATGGGCGATTCCCCAAAAATGACCAAATCATCAGCGTATAAAAGCATAAGTATGTCCACAAGACCATCCACATTAACACCCAAGGCTCCATTTTCCCTAAAATATTTTTCTATGTCAGAAATAAACAATGCAAAAAGAATGGGGCTTAATGGTTCACCCTGTAGAACTCCCTCAGAAATGTTGTAGGGTTTTGAATAGCCTTCAGCAGTTTTTATTTGTGCAATTGCTTTGTCATACAACATTTTGAGGATCCTGATTATTTTCGAACTTACTCCAAGAGAGTGTAATTTTTTCCATAACAGATGGTGGTTAATACAGTCAAACGCACGTTTGAAATCTACAAAAATCGCATAAAGTTTTCTACCTTTCAACCGTAGACAGATATTAATGAGGGAATTAAGAGTAAATAGATTATCCAAGCAACCCCGGTTTTGTCTAAAGCCTGCCTGACATTCCGGTATAACATTAAATGTATCGGACCACTCTGTAAGCCTTTGTAAAATTATTTGAGAGAATATTTTTTCCATACAGTTTAGTAGAGCTATACCGCGGTAATTAGCAGGATCCTCAACTGGACCTTTTTTGTGAAGCATAAGAAGTGAAATTTCCGACCAAGTATGGGGAATGATTTCTTTGTCAAATATATTGTTATATAAATTCAGTAGGTAGCATAACCAGTTTTCTGGTAGATACTTAAAAAACTCAAATGGAATATTGTCCTTACCTGGACTTTTACCATTTTTGCATTTATTAAGACTGGACTTTAGTTCATTTAAAGTTATACGCGAAGTTAGTAATGACGAACCGGCGTCAGAATATAAAAATTGTGACTCGTTATGCACAGTGTAAATTGAGTCATAAAAGGACTCCCAGTCAAGCAAGGATAAACTAGCAGGTTTATTATTTGAGCGTAAATTTTTAATTAATTTCCAAAATTCTGATTGATTTTTAGTTGCACTAAGCCTGAGAGTTAAGTTAATTGTATGAGCCTCCTTTTTAAGTTTTAAAATACGCCTGTACTGTTTTTTAAGGCTCAGATAAATTACAAGTAAGTCCTGCGAGAAGTTATTTTTTTTACAGTTTTTTAAAGCATTTTTGGCAGCTTTTTTCGCTAGTAAGCACTCATGATCAAACCAGATATGGTTAAAGGAAGTAAGTTTCTTTGTAGAATTTAAATTTAAGCGCAAATCTTTGGCACAGTCAGTGATAGAACTGAGTAAGTTTAAATAAGAAGCGGAGATATCGTTTTCTCTGTAGTTAAATATATTATCGGAGTGTAACATTTTGCTGTAAAATTCGTCGTGTTTACTAGTGTTCCAGCGAAAGATGTCTGTACTATTCGCTACAGCTTTTTTATTATCTGGCAAAATATCTACGGCTGAGTCAAAAGTTAATAGAACAGGAAAGTGATGTGAAGGTGAAAACGAGTTAAGGACTTCAAGATCGTTTGTTTGTATATTTGTTGTTATGAAGGAATTATGGAGAGTTACTGTGATTCAATTCATTTATTTATCGTAAGAAAAAAAATTACAATAGTTATTCTACAGTAATTTCACACTAGAAATAGTATGTCCGTTTTGTGAAAATTGGTTTTACAATTTATATTTTATTTTACAGCATGTCTTAGTTTAAATTTTTACTTTACAAGAAGTTGTACAATTTTCTAAACAAACAGAGTTTATATGCTGGGACCACGACAAGTCATTTGTAACCACAATGCCAAGGTCATTATGCTTGTCCACTTTTGAGAAACACTATCTTTGACGATGTCTATCTATGTAAACATAGCCCACGACAATAAAGTGTATTATTATTATTAATTTGGGGTTGTTTTTCCCCATGTGAAGAACCACACATTTGTCTATATTTAAAGGGATTTGCCACAATTCACACCATTTAACTATAGTGTCCAAATCGCGCTGAAGTTCATGGTGCTGCAGAAGTGGGTTGCCATAGACTTTGGAGTCGTCAGCAAAAATAGAGCTTATGCACATCAAAAGATGAGGTAAATCTGCCGTGTAGATCAAAAATAAAAGCGGGCCAAGCACACATCCTTGTGGCGCACCACTTAATACAGAGAGAAAATGTGAAAAAGCTGAACCAACTTTTACTCTAAATTTTCTATCTGTTAGAAAATGTTCAAGCCATTTTAGTAAGAGGCCTCTAAATCCAAAATATTTTAACTTTGAGAGAAGTCGTTTATGCGGGACTTTGTCGAACGCTTTACTGCAATCCAGATAAATAATATCAGTGGGACATCCATTTTCCAATGAGCGAGTCCAATCGTTTACGCATTCCAGAAGATTTGTAGAGATGGATCGGCCGGGGAGAAATCCATGTTGTTGATCCGGAATTATTTTGTTCTCCAAAAGAAAGGGTATCATGGAATCAGCTATAATTTTCTCCATTATCTTCACTTCAATTACTGTTAAGCTGATTTGGCGGTAGTTTTCCTTCTTAAATTTGTCGCCTTTTTTGTGGATAGGTATAACATCCGCTGATTTCCAAGTATCCGGTAAAGTACCGCGTGTCAAAGGAGTTTTGCATGATAATGGACAGTGGATGGGAGAGGGAGGGTGCACAGTTCTTTAGGGTATATGGAGAAAGCCCACCTGTTCCTGTTGAACAAGTGGTTTTGATCTCAGATAGTTTTTAAGCACTGTTTCTTCTGAGAAAAAAAAATGTTCCAAAGAGTTAGGCCTTTCTGGAAGTTGAATGTTTGGCATAGTTGCGGTAGATTCTATGGAATAGCTAGACGTAAAAAAATTACTGAATACTTCAGCAGATTTTCTGTCGTTACTACACAACTTATTGTTTAAATCATAGACGCATGGAACTTTGACTGAGGAACAGAGGGACTTCCTAATATAACTATGGAATTGTTTTTTATTGCTAAACAGTATAAGGTTGTTTTCATAATTTCGTTTAGCATTTTCAATACTTTGGCTTAGCTGATTTGAGTGAACCCTATGAGATATGTAGTCCTGCATATTTCCAGACCGTTTGTATCTTCGCCATAAGATTTTTTTGTACTTAATTTGTTGAAAAATGATTCTATCGAGCCAAGGTTTGCATGGGTTTTGTTTGAAATGTACATCTCTACTGCAGGACTTGATTATATCTCGAGAATCATTAACAAAAAAGTTCCATTGTTAATTTAAAGTTTTGTTTAATAGTAAATTAGGCCAATTTAGGGCTTTGATAGACTCATTTGCCATTTGATAATCGGTGAACACGAGTTTTAATTCGATTTGTCTTAGGCGTGATATTAATCTGGAAGTTGCAGGACAGCAAAAGGTGGTCGGAAATGCCTATTGGGGGTAAATAATCTGGCTCAGTAAGAAGACCTGGGTCAGAGGTGAGAATAAGATCCAAAAGAGAGGGATCCTGATTAATTCTGTAACAAGTATTTTCATTGACTAGTTGTGTAAAGCCTTTTTCAGTAATCATTTCAAGAAACAAATATACGCTGGAATTTATGTTATTCGGAGGCGTAGGATTTGGCCATTTTATAGACGGGAAGTTAAAATCGCCAAAAATTAGAACGTTTTATAATGTTCACTAAGATTTGCAATCTTATCAAATAATGCAGGATCATTATCATTGAAAGCAAAGCCACATGGCGGTCTATATATACAACTAAGAATAAATGTATTACCGTAATAACTTTTTTTTTAGGCATGTACATTCAATTCCAGTGACAGAAAAAGGCAACGTTTCTATTTCACAATTTGAAAAATACAAGTCATTTAGAAAAATGACTCCCAAAAATCCTTTTCCCTACCGCTCGCCTATCGCCGCTTTGTTATGTAATATACCGTGAGTTTCACTCCATAGACACACCCTAAAATGGATTTTTTTTTAATCTGATCAAAGCAATTTTTTTGTAGATTATATTTCTTAACAAGGGCTACAAAATGGCGTACAAAATTATTTTTTTGCACTTCCGGTTTCGCCGGTTTGATGTTTTTTTTTTTTTTAACAATAATATTAAGGCGTTCTTCACTTCCGGGCCGCGCTACTGGCTTAGGCGCCAGAACTCCTAGTGGACCATTGAATGGCCAGCTAAGTTGAAAATTTTGGAGAAAAATTTCACCTATTTGTCAAAAATAATTGTGTTATTTATGAGAGAAACAGCAAACATAATAAAACTAATACTAAAATTCGGAATATGTGATGGCGTGGTAATAGTCATTATGTGAAAAATAAAGAAAAAAGGTGCAAGAGAAGAATTTTGCTGCATTGAAAAGCAAAATCCGTTTGGACTTTTTATTATTATTATTATTCATTAAATTATATTTTAATTGTTATTAAATGTGAAAATTATTAGCAATTTTTAGTGTTGTTTTTTTAATAATTATTAAAATCGCATAGGTCTATTTCCATTACATTATATTAAAAGAATGTACCTAGAGATACAATAGTTATTTATATACCAAGGGACTAAACTGGCTGTTTTAGTCCCGCTGCATTAGTGTTTCCTGAGCGAGCGTAGCGAGCGAGGGAAACAGAAATGCAAGGGACTAAAACAGCCAAGTTTAGTCCTGAGGTATATACACTATTTTTTGCAGGACCAAACATAATTTAGGTAGGTAGCATAGACAAGGAAAGACCTCCAAAGCCGTTGCGGGATACTGTGATAAATGTGCCTAACGCATCTGAGATAAACTTGCACATGCGCACTACCATTGTTGTTTTTGACGAGTATTTTTAACCTTATTTTAGTGTGTCAAATAAAAATTGTAAAAAATTCAACAAAAAACAATAAATATCTACGAAGAAACGTCGAAATAGTTTTTTAAAATTATTTTATAAGAATTTTTCGAGGTGTGCGAGTTTCGGGATTTTGTACACCTACTTTGAGTACACCAGGGATTGACCCTTTGCTCTTCATAAAGCAACAATACACGTTAGGTTTAAAGTTATAAACAAATGCAGCAAAAAAACAATTAAAACACAGTAGAAGTCGAAAAATTAACAGACACAAACGACGATCTGACAGTACTGACAGTATAAACAAACTACTAATAATTCGTCACCCCAGTATTGGTTTGCCATATCTCTATTTTCGGACATTTTAAGATTTTTACTGGGGGATTTTTGGAGATAAGATAAATGAATACTGGGGTGACGAATTGTTTTACGACCGACAGCATTTCACAGCTGATAGAGATGTGTACTGCGCAAGGTCAGATATATTGCGTTACGTCATTTCGCTGCCCCGTTTGTCACAAAATAATCTTGCGCAGGCTGGACTAATGGTTCTCTTTCCTTCTCTATGGTAGGTAGATAAAATTAAAACCACGCGTCTAAAATCGGTTGTTTTATTTTCGTAATTTAATCAAGATGCCTGTAAATTGCGAAAAGTCAGTTTCATGGCTATCGCGATTTCAATTGTTTTTTAATATGGTTGACACAAACGTCAAAAAAATGGACGAAGATGATAAATTTTAAGTTATTTATAAATTGTTATAACAATGTTATTTTTAAAGGTTTTCTTTGTTAAAATCAAATAAATTGGTTTGAATCGCTAATTTATTACAAAACACCACCAAACCTAATTTTTGAACCAGCAAAGCACATAGTAAGTATAATATTTTAATATTATCAAGGTTGCCGTGATTTTTATTCCCTAGGGAGAAAAACGGCAAGTTTAGTCCCGAAAATGAAAGCGTAAAATTAGGTTTTAGTCTTGGTCGTGCAAAAAATATTTTATTTTTATTTTCCGATATTTGTAAGTAAAAACGTTATAATAAATATATAAATTTTAACTTAATTTATTAGTTTATTGCCATACATGAAATTACAGTATCTTCTTTGATTCAAGCAGCTTAATTTTACACTTTATTTTAGTAAATGGTTCACAATTCTCACATACCAAAATTAATTTAATTTTTTTGAGTAGTTTCGTGTTGTTTTTTAATAAATGTTATATTTAGCACTAGGATATTTAAAGGCAAATTTGAAACAATAACATTTTTATAAATGCTTCCACTTTGACTTGATAATATGTTTTAAACGGGGGGCTAAAACTGTTAAAAAAAGTGTTCCAAAACAGTTACGAAAAAGTGTCCCAAAATGTGACGCTCTTGTCGGGTCAGATCAGATCAGGTCAGTTTCTAATAACCAGAGTTGATACTTTCATTACAATAACAGGGTCGGACAACAGGAATTTTACATTATTTCTGATTTTTGGTGAGTTTTTTTAATACATACCCATGCCAAATAAGATTATGTCTGTATACAGACATATAATCTTATCTGTATACAGACATATATTCTTATTTGGCATAGGTATGTATTAAAAAAACTCACCAAAAATTAGAAATAATGTAAAATTCCTGTTGTCCGACCCTATTATTGTAAAGAAAATATCAACTTTGCTAATAACCCATAAATATGTTTTAATGGTTTAAAACATATTAATGTTCACACGGTTTTGCTTAACTTGTACAGTAGAACATATTTTAAACTTAATCATCATGTTTTCTTAATGGAAGGCGTTGGTTTACGTTAACATTGGGTTTTAGTTGGTTTGGTGTTTTTTTTATTGTTGGTTTAATTTATTATGTTGAGCTCTGCTAGCGTATGCGCAAATGGCCGAGTATTTTCCTCCCGTTATCTCTACGTTAACTGAAGGTAGGCACTAGTGGTAAAAAGTCCCGAAATGTGACGCTCGGGTCGGGTCGGGTCAGGTCAGGTCAGGTCAGTTTGGTTTGGTGTATACAGACATATAATCTGAGAAATATTTTTGTGTAGATTTTCTATTTTAGTGATTTTGTTTTCTATTGGGAGTAAGTCAAAATAGTTTTTTTGCATTAACTAGTTTGTAGGGGAGGATGCCTGGGTTGGTTTTAAAGTCAGTTATCTTTACTTCCTGAGGGTAGCTGACCGTTAGGTGGAGGAGTATCCTGTAAAAGGATGTTTTGATTAGTTAGTGGTTTTTTAATGTTATTTTTACTATAATTATATGCGTTTTCTGTTTGTATTGTTAGGTTTCTATTTTCTCTAACGATCTTGGGCCTAAATTTGGGTTTTAGTTTATTACGAGCGCGTGTTTTATGGTATATCTTCATGCATGGTTTATATATTAAAGGTTCAAGTCTTTTTTCGTTTTTTTGTTCTAGCATTGTTTCGTTTAAATTTTTGTAAAGTTCTTTTGTACAATCCCGGTGTTGGTTTATATAATTGGTGTAAACTATTTTATTAACATCTATATCGAAGGGTGTGCGTGAGTCTACGTGTCCGTTAATAAGGTCTATGGGTCGGTGTTTGGTGGCGGAATGAATTGCGTGGTTGTAGCCTAAAATTGCATATAACATTTGGTCGCATATACTTAAGCTGCTTTTGGTTTTTTGAAGTATTCTTAAATGTTCTATTATTGTAGAATGAAACCGTTCAACGGGGCTATTTGAATTTGGGTTGCCTGGGGTTGTAAAATGAATGGTAATCTTATGCATAGCAGTGAAGTCTTGTAGAGTATTATTTTTAAATTCGGTTCCGCTATCGGTGGTAATCATTTTTGGGGTTCCGTGGTGTGTCATAAAAATCAGGAGGGCTTTTATTACTTCCGTAGCGATAGAGCTTTCGATAGGATATGCTTGTGCGTATTTTGAAAAAACATCTACAATGGTAAGGAATTTTTGGTTCTTTATAGTAAAAACATCATCGTGAATAATTTCAAATGGTCTACTGGGTGTTGGAGTAATTGCCAGTTTTTGTTTAGGAGGATTTCGGTCGTATTTAGAAATTTGGCAGATTTCACAGTTGTTAATGTATTTAGTTACGGTGCTTCTAATGTTTGGCCAGTAATATTTTCTTTTAATTTGTATTTCTGTTTCGGATATTCCCCTGTGGTTTGTTTTGCCTTCGTGACAAAATTTAACCTTCTCTTCCTGTTCTTCCTGTGATTTAACATCTTCCAGGATTTTTGTACAAATTATTGCTTTAAGAGCTGAATTTTTAAATGTATTTTTAAGTGTTATAGAAAGTCTGGGAATATATTGTTCTTCAATGTTAATGGCGTAAGTTCTACCACTGGTAGTAAATTCTTTAAATATATTGATAATTTCTTTATCAAAATTATTTTCTGATATTTGAATTATAGTTTTTAATTTGTTTTGAAATGGATGGTATAATTTTGGAAGGGCGGGTGAATGTAAAAGGACTTTAAGAAATATTTGATTTTTAAAATTATTTATGGGCGTTTCTGATATGGGAATTTCTAGAATGGGGTTCTCTAGGCTGGTGTGTACTGTTTTGCCGTCAGATTCACTGTTTGGGTTGTCAGAAACGTCAGTTAAGTCGGGATTTTCGTCAATGTTTCCTATTAGGGATATGTTATCAAATGTGTCGTCGGCTTTATTAGAAATAGTCTTATTTGCATGCTCCTTAGTTTCTTTTTCGAGTTGTGCGCTAAATTCCTTTATGTAATTTGAGAGTACGTCGCTGGTGTTTAGTTCGTGTTCGTCGATCTTAACACGGGAGAGGCAATCTGCATGACTAATCGAGGACCCCGGCTTGTAGTGTATAGAAAAATCGTATTGTTCTAATAATAGTCTCCAGCGTATAAGACGTGAAGATGTGGGGCCTTTTATAGAGAAAAGCCAGTGTAAGGGTTTGTGATCGCAGAAAATGTTTATTTTCCGACCGAAAATATAGGGACGGAAGTATTTTGTAGCAAAAACGATTGCCAATAATTCCCTTTCGATGGTACTATATGCGATTTCTGCAGAGTTTAGAGTCCGCGATGCGTACGCTATTGGTTTGTCTTGTCCTGGAGGTCCTTGCGAAAGGATCCCTGATATTTCGAATTGAGATGCGTCGCTGGTTATATTGAACTCTTTGGTGAAATCTGGATATTGTCATATGGGGTCGTTGATGAGTAGGGTTTTGCAAGTTTCGAAACATTTAACATAGGTCGGGTTTAAGTCGATTTTTGAATTCTTTTTGAGGCAGGCAGTCATTGGTTTAGTTATTTTTGCGAAGTTTGGTATGAATTTACGGTAATAGCCTAATAGACCTAAAAAGCTTTTGATTTGTTTGCTTGTTTTTGGTATAGGGAATTCTGTTATTGCACGGATTTTGTCGGGGTTGGGTTTGATACCTTCTGTTGTAATTATATGTCCCAGGTAGGCTGTTTCTTTTTTTAAAAATTCGCATTTATCTAGTTGTATTTTGAAGTTGTTCTCGCGAAGTCTGTCAAAAATTTTCTTTAAGTTTACAAGGTGTTCCTGAAGGGAAGTAGAATAAACGACAGTGTCGTCTAGGTATACTAGACAAATAACGTTTTGAAGGTTATTAAGGACTCGTTCCATGATCCTCTGAAATGTCGCTGGAGCGTTTTTTAATCCAAACGGCATTCGAAGGAATTCGTAGTGACCGTTCTCAACATTAAACGCGGTTTTATGTATATCGTCAGGGTGCATTTCGATCTGATGAAATCCGCTTGCTAGATCGAGAGTAGAAAAATAATTGCAACGTCCGAGTTTATCTAATATGTCAGCAATGTTGGGTATCGGGTAACGGTCGTCGACTGTCTTTTCATTTACTTTACGGTAATCTACAACGATTCTCCATTTCTTTTTTCCAGTGGCGTCCGCTTTTTTAGGTACAATCCAAATTGGACTTGACCACGCGCTATTGGAGGCTCGAATAATTTTTTCTTTGAGCATTTTATTTATTTATTTATGAACTTCTTCTTTATGAATAAATGGGTAACGGTATGTTTTTGTGTAGACTGGAATTTCGTCGTGTGTTTTGATTCTGTGTTTAATTTGGTTCGTAAATGTCAGATCAGTTTGGTCAGAGTGAAAAAGGTCTGCGTAACTTTTTAAAAGATGTAATAGTCGTGTTTTTTCTTCTGAATTTAGGTGATCGGTTCTAATATTGTCTTCGAAATTGTCTATTTTATTTTTGTTTATTTCACAAATATCGGCTGTATATAATTCGAAATTATTTTCAAGGGGAAAGGCTTTAATAGGGCTGGTTAGTGTAAAGTTAATATCCGCGATAAGGTTATTATGGACTTCGACATGAGCCCAGTTATCCTTAGCAATAGTTAAAGTTTCCGGAATAATGCAGTTTTGTATATTTTGTTGAGGAATAAATATTTCGCCATTGGGAGTTGTCACGGGAATTTTTATCCTTGTGGCATTATTTCCCAAAAGTAGCTTTTTTAAAATAACTTGGGGGTTGGATCTGAAATATTGAATGGGTATGCTTGCGTTTTTTGTGGTAAGTTTATTTTGTGAAAAAAATATGTCAGCACCTAATTTTTCAAAAATGTCCATTCCTATAACTCCGTCGAAAAAATCGTGGAATTTGTAAACATGGAATTTTATTTCATTATGTGCAGCTTCGTTGAATTCCAAGAAAACGGGTGTTGTTACTACAGTGTCGTGCTTTGTGGTATTATTTGCTGTTTTGATTAAAAAGGGTTCAAAGGAGATTTTATCTTTATAATATTGGTGTACTACTGTCGGATCTAAGAGTGATTTCGTGGCACCTGTATCTATTAAAAGTTTAAGGGGTGGGTCGCTTATTTGAATGTAAGGAAGGGCGCGATTGTCAAAATTCGTGTTTAGTTCTATTATGTTGTCTGGTTGGGGTTCATTAGTTCCTGAAAATCCTGTTCGTAACAGTTTTCAGTTTCAGTATATTCGTATTCGTAGTTTTCTGCTTGTTGTTCTGGAGGGTTAGCTGCGTCGTCAGAGGGATTAAAATATTCCGTGTTATCTAGTTCTTCCGAAACCCAGTTATGGGTTGTAGGGCGCGGGTTATTTTGGCTGAAAGATTGTCTTGATGTCGTGCTCATAGGAGTTGGACGGTCAAGTTTCCTTACTTGGGAGTTTGGAGCCCAAACATTTTTTGGTTTCCCAAAAACTTGTTCATTTGTAGGGAATCTTGTCTGTACGTTACGTCTTGGTTGGGGTAAGTTAATAGGACCGGTGGGAAATGTTGGTGGGGGTGGTTGGAAAAAGTTAGCGTGTTGAGGTTGTGGTAGTGTAAAACTTTGTTGAGGTTGTTGGAAAACTGGTTGGGGATAAGAAAAGTTTTGTTGTGGACGAAAAAAGTTTTGTTGTGGTCGAGAAAAGTTTTGTTGTGGTCGGGAAAAGTTTTGGTTTGGTCGAGAAAAGTTTTGTTGGGTGTGGGAATAGTTTTGCTGAAGATTAGAAAAATTTTGTTGTGGTCGTAAAAAGTTTCTGTTGGTGGGAAAGTGTTGTTGTAAAGTTGGTCTTGAAATGGGGATGTTTCTTTTTTGATTGTTGTATCCGGCATTTAGAAAATATTGCGAGTTTTCCTCGGCTTCTATAATATTCAATGCGTCACGCATTGTAGCAGGTTGTAAAGCACGCAATATTGGTCCGTGAGGTTTTCCTAGGCCTGATAAAAATACTGTCGTTGCTTGTTTGTTATAAATATCTAATTTCATACGTCTCGTGTCAACGTCTTGTTCGTGGATCGCGAGGTAATTTGATATGGTACTACTGAGTTTAAGTACCCTGTCGTAAAAGTTCAGTGCGCTTTCGTTGGGCGCTTGTCTACAATTATTTAAATCTACTAATAAGCAACTTTCATTCCTAGGGTCGCTAAAATTACGCACTAGTTCGTTACGAATATCGTCTATATTATCCGCATCTATAATATTTATGACCGCTCTAGCGGGGCCATGTAATTTACTTACGATTGTATTAAAAATAACCTGATTTTGTAAGCAGGGTGGGTTATTATTATTGAAAAAATTAGCAACTATACTATCAATGGCACGTAAAAAAAAATTTAATTCATCCACATTCCCGTCGAAGCCATTGTTAGCGGGTTTAAGTTAGGATTTCTAAAATTATCTAAATTCCCAGAATGAGAATTTCTATTTCTTCTCCTATTTGATATAACTAAATTATTAAAAAAGTTTCCTAAAAGCTCTATATCACTCTCAGTTTCACTAAAGGAGGGATAGAGGAGTCTGACATATGAAAATAAAGCGACTTACAGTAACAAGGTGGTCATCTTCATTTACAGCTAATCCTTGTTTTCTTCGGTTTAGATTTCCCACTTTCCGTTATCACTAAATGATTCGCGAAAGTTCGAAAGTTCGTTTAATAGTCACTTCGTAGAAAGAACTACTAACGTTTTCTGCGACAGAAACTTCGTGACTATCCTACCGACTGCGCCAATTATGAACTTCAAAAAGGAAACTCCGAAAAAAAAACAATTTATTTTTATATTTTTACAGGTATACAAATAATTACAGGTAGCTATTATGTATTAAGACTGAGTTTACAATAATGATGTTGGTTTATATATATATAATAGAATGTGCTGACAAGCAATAATAAAATATACATGAAATGTGTATTTAACTCACTTGTACCTGGCAAAGGGACGAGTTCAAGACCAAAAGGTCATAATTAATGAAGAGAAGAAGAAGTAAACAGTTAAGAAGTCTTACAAAAGACCAGGCCAAAAGAAAGCGATGTATATGTGATGTAATTTAGTGGTTGAATCTGGATTAGGGTTATCCACATGTTTTTGAGGTTATAATAGAAGAAATTTATTTATTCCTACGCACATTTAAACAGAATTGGGAGGTCCCACAAGAAGTCTTAAAGAAGATCAGGCCGAAAGAAAGCGATGGTATGGTAGCAACCAAGCAAACCATCTGTAGAAATTAACAAGAGAGTAGCGAGCTGGCTAACTGACATAAAGCAAAGGCCAAAAATAAAGAGAAGAAGAGAAGAACAAATATGTTATACTTCACCTCCTCGCAACCTCACCGATATAGTGGTTTGTTTACAATTGGCTTTGTATATGTTCTACATAAAACAAATCAACATTAATGCCATATCTATGTATATATGATCTAATGCAGGCACTAGTGGTAATTTCACCTTTAGCTGGTGCGCTGTAATTCTCACGATTATTCGTCGAATAATCTATGAGTGTGGGAGCTACTTTAGTCGCATCTGGAAAAAAGCTCTAAATCTCTACTAAAATAGTCCTTTTATTTTTTTAATACTATTGGTCTTTTTGTAAAATATAGTAGGTAGCCCAAATATTTTGGAGTATGACAATTTTTTAGGTCACCCTATTTTACAATTTTGACAATAAGGTCAAGTATGAGTCTTACTACCGATTTTATACAAAACCGCATATCACCAAAGATGTCGTTTAAGCCCTTATGAAACTTATACTCTTCATTTGTTTTCGCGGCGTAATATTTATTTTCTTGAATAATAAATACGATTTGAGGCTAGTTTTTAGTAAAGTATTGATAAAAAGGTTTAAAGTCAAGGCTTGCTTATCAAAATTACATAAGGTAAGCATTTGATATAATAGTAATATCTAGGGGAGGCTAGGTCACCTGGTGCCACCATGGGACTTAAAAGCTCAAACTCAATAATTTCAGTTGTTATTAAAAAGATACCAGCCAAACAAACTAAGTATTAAAGACCAATATCTCTTTTGGTAACAAAAATTTATCCAAAAATTGTTTTTGGTATAGTGGTGGACCACATAAATGCAGGGCAGTAGCGAAGAAGTCAAAAATTACAACTTTTTTTAGCCTAAAAAATGCAACTTTTACTTTCTCCAAGGAAAGTTTTTATTGCTTTTTTTACGTTTCTGAAATTTTTATATCAAAAAAATATGATTACCGTCAAAAAAAATTATGTCTGTCGGTCTGTGTTGTCCGGGAATTTTGTGACCACGATAACTCAAGAACGCTTCGGGCTAAAGACTTAAAATATGGTCCATAGGTTGATTACACTACGCCACAAACGAAAACTTTTAGTTTGTTACACAAGGATTAAAAAGTAGGTCTTGACCAATTTTTTCTCTTGATT
>OY294045.1:31297382-31333748 GCA_958510825.1 Brachypterus glaber | reverse complement strand
TTTTTTGTCTAGGACGTTTACTCTAACGCTACGCGCTGTGAATAGTATAATAATATACAGAGCGGTCCAAAAGTCACCCCCCCCCTCTTAACTTTTGAACCAGTTGAGATATCGACTTCAAATTTGGAACTTTTAAATAAGACAACTTAAACTATCCTTTAGCATATATTTAATACTTTCAGCTCTTAAAATGTGGGCAGGGGGCATAAGGGCACATTTTTTTAAATGGAAAGGGGGGTCGTGTAATACATCATTTTAAAGCTTATAAAATTCTCCATTTAACTCCATATTTTTAAATTAAAAAAAAAAAAAATGGGTTGAAAATGGGTATTAATGTCAAAATTCCTCTAAAGAAAACAAATAAATATACAGAGCGGTCCAAAAGTCACCCCCCCCCTCTTAACTTTTGAACCAGTTGAGATATCGACTTCAAATTTGGAACTTTTAAATAAGACAACTTAAACTATCCTTTAGCATATATTTAATACTTTCAGCTCTTAAAATGTGGGCAGGGGGCATAAGGGCACATTTTTTTAAATGGAAAGGGGGGTCGTGTAATACATCATTTTAAAGCTTATAAAATTCTCCATTTAACTCCATATTTTTAAATTAAAAAAAAAAAAAAATGGGTTGAAAATGGGTATTAATGTCAAAATTCCTCTAAAGAAAACAAATATTTTTTTAAAATGCCTAATTTCATCATAAAAAAAAAACGTTAATTATACTTTTAAACTAATTTTAGTTGACATAAATAAAAATTTATAAAAAAAAAACTTAAAAAATCGAATGTTTTAGTACAAAAAATTGAAAAATCAAAACCTTAAAAAAAAAATTAAAAATTTAAAAATGTTAATTTAAATAGAGAATTTTATAAGCTTTAAAATGATGTATCACACGACCCCTCTTTCCATTTAAAAAAATGTCCCCCTATGCCCCTACCCACATTTTAAGAGCTGAAAATATCAATTATATGCTAAAAGATAGTTTAAGTTGTCTTATTTAAGAGTTCTAAATTTGAAGTCGATATCTCAACTCGTTTAAAAGTTAAAAGGGGGGGGGTGACTTTTGGACCGCACTGTATATTATATTGTATGCACGTATAGAAGAAGCCAATAATAGTGGCAAAGTATTTAAAAACCTGGTGGTTTATTTATCTCGATTTATCTTTAGTAACTATGCTTGAACTATACAGGGTTATTCACGGAAGTGGTCTTTGAAAAGTTTATGAAGAACCAATAGTTTTAAAAATCTGATATTTTGCCCTTTGGGGTTTTTGAATATGACCAAATTTGATTTTTTAAATGGAACATCCCATATATTTTTTAATTCTTAAAATTCGCATTAAATTTGCTTTATTTTAATGTATAACACTTTATGTCTATCTCCGCTAGTTTTTGAGTTATTGTTTTTAGCGAAAAATTAGCAAATTCAATCACGCCTAAAAAAAGTAATTTATCCTTGATTTTTTAAATTGGAAAATAATTGTTTTGTGGTTTACTTAATGATACTTAACCGAATTATCCTGAGCCAAAAAAGAACCCAAAATTTATACAGGGTGTCTCAGAAAGCAGGTCAAATCTAAAAAATTTAAAATAGCCATACCTCATTTTTTTTTTTAAATGGCACCCTATATATTTTTTTTATTTAGCTAAATAAAGAATTAGATTTGATTATACCTAACATTAACCGCTTTCGAGCTATTTGCAAATTATTATGATAAAGCCGTATTTCCGTTAAAATTTGTTATATTTGTTAGGGCCACTTGCACCAACGATGGTTTTGCTTTAAACTTGGATTAAATGGACGGCCAACCAATCAGAATGCAGTATTTTTAACTTAAACTCAGTTTAGTTGAGATAATCCCAGTTTAAGAGTTGGTGCAAGTGGCCTTTAATCAAGTAGGCCAGTAAAATGAATCGATTTGTATTTAAATTTAATACAAACTACTCTAATTTACCAAGACTGTCGTGTAAAAAATTTAGAACAATTCACACAAAATTTTTCCAATTTGGGAAAGAAAGCGCAGTGAAATCTCTAACAAAACCAATTAAAAACAACAAAGATAATGAAGTCAAAGTTTTGGGTTACTTTTATTGTCATCTACATGCCTAAATTCCTACAGGCAAGTCACGAATTGGGAATTTCCTATTCAAGCATCTAAAGAATCTTTAAAAACCACAAGGTGCACGATTACAAAAGCAAAAAGTGCAGGCTTAAAACCTGGTGATTTTCAAAAATATTGTAGCTAATGTCAAAAGGGACTTTACTTTTAAGGTTAATATTAATGGTCCTTAAGGTAAATATCTAAATAGGCATTATCGTTGTTGTTTTTAATTGGTTTTGTTAGAGATTTCACTGCGCTTTCTTTCCCAAATTGGGAAAAATTTGTGTGAATTCTTCTAAATTTTTTACATGACAGTCCTGGTAAATCAGAGTATTTTGTATTAAATTTAAATACAAATCTATTCATTTTACTGGCCTACTTGATTAACAAATATAACAAATTTTAACAGAAATACGGCTTTTTCACAATAATTTGCAAATAGCTCGAAAACGGTTAATGTTAGGTATAGGGTATTTTAAATTTGTTAGATTTGACCTGCTTTCTGAGACATCCTGTATAAATTTTGAGTTCTTTTTTGGCTTAGGATAATTCGGTTAAGTATCATTAAGTAAACCACAAAAAAAAAATTTCTCCAATTTAAAAAATCAAGGATAAATTAATTTTTTAGGGGTGCTTGAATTTGCTAATTTTTCGGTAAAAATTTGAAAAACCTAAAAACTACCGGAGATAGAATAAAGTGTTACAAATCAAAATAAAGAAAATTTAATGCTAATTTTAAAAATTAAAAAATATATGGGGTGTTCGTTTTAAAAAATCAAAGTTGAGTGCCACTTCCGATACAACCGGAAGTGGCACCAGCTTGAAAATATTTTGAATCGATTGGTCATATTCAAAAACCCCAAAGGGCAAAATATCAGATTTTTAAAACTATTGGTTCTCCATAAACTTTTAATAGACCACTTCCGTGAATAACCCTGTATAGTTCAAGCATAGTTACTAAAGATAAATCGAGATAAATAAACCACCAGATTTTTAAATACTTTGCCACTATTATTGGCTTCTTCTATACGTGCATACAATATAATATATATCGATATATATCATTATACTATTCACAGCACGTAGCGCTAGAGTAAACGTCCTAGACAAAAAATTCTTGGATTTTTGAAATTAGAAAATGATAAAATATATCGTCGGCTTACAAGTAAAGAGCACTAAGTCCAAAAACATGGTTTTGAGATATTGACAAATTTAACTTTCATTGTTGTTTTTTAATTTTTATAATAATAGTTTTTGGAAAAAAAACTACCGCAAATTGCAATGACATATTTGGACATAATAATGTCTCATTTGCAGTTAAATAAAGAAAAATTAAAGTACTTTAATTCAACTAAATTTGAAAAAAGACATGGACTTAGGGCCTTTTACTTGTAGGCCCACGACGTCGGCTTACAAGTAAAGAGTACTAAGTCAATAAAATAATATAAACAACAACTATTTAAAATTAAAACCCTTCTATTAATTAAACGTAATGTATAACTATAAAGTAGAAAACAATATGTTTACATAAATTTTCAAAAACTAGACTTTTAAAAGAAGGGTTTGGACTTTTTGATTGTTTAAATAACGTTTCCAAAATTAATAATAATAATTAATTAGTATTAATTATATGAAACTGCTTACTATGCCAGAACTAAGACAGTTTTTAGAGGCCATCGGCTGTGCCGGCAAAGAAGCATCTCCTAAAGTCAATAGTTATAATGAATCATTATTAATGATAAAACACTTCACGGTGCAACACCCCTCAGAAATTCACCGAGACTTTAAACTTAGTGTGAAGGCTTCAAATTTAGTTTTGAAATATTATCTCATAATAAAAAAAAAAAACCAATGCAAATGAAAATTAAATTATTACCTACACATAAGACAGAACATTTCAAGATAAAATTTTAATCAAAATTAAATTGGTGCGTTTTGTATAGTGGCAGTCCACCTAGAAGTAAGTTCGGTTTACCTATACATAGATCATCAAAAATTAATTACAGTGCCATTAAAATCCCATTTTTGCAAAAAAGTGACTTAGTGCCTTTTACTTGTAAGCCGATGATATATTCAAAAAGCCCAAAAGGCAAAATATCAGATTTTTAAAACTATTGGTTCTCCATAAACTTTTAATAGACCACTTCCGTGTATAACCCTGTACTAAATGTGAAACACTTTCTCTTTTATGGTGTTTTACTTATTGCATGCTTCGCAATTTTATGTTAATTTTTTATTATCTAGAAATAGTTTTATAATCTGTTTACCTAAATGATATCAGTAGGAATGTAGTTTAATCTTTAACATAAGTGTACAGTTTAATATTTTAAAAGGTATTCATGGATCTTGTTCTATATTGTGCACAAAATTCGAAGGTATTTTAAAAATATTATTTTATAATTTAAAAGAGCTGTAACCAAAGCGAATAGGGGGCTTTAATATTGTAATATATTAATAGCTGCCAGTTTTGCCCAACATTATAGTGTGCTCTATAAAAATACGGTTTTATTTAATGGCTAAAATTAAATTATTATGATTATTATGATACTTTATTTTGTTATTGTTTTTTTTTTGTTTTATTTATTATTTTGTAGTAAATTATATAAATAAACAATCCGTGAATATATGTAATGCTAAGCATTCCATTATATATTATTCACAGTAAATGAAAATTTAAAATTATAGTTTTTTTTAAGTTTAACCCTCCATAACTTTTTTGTTTTTTGGGGGGATCACTTTCAAAAATAATAGGAATCTTCCCCTCATAGAACTTGATTCTTTTTAAAAATTTCGAGTCGATCGAATAATTGGTTCTTGAGTTATCGTGTCCACAAAAAACGTGACGTCTAGACGGACGGACATTTTCAGTTTTTATATTTTTGCAAAAAAAAACTTTTTTTACGAAAAACTAAAAAAATTTAAAAAAATATATATATATATATTTTTAATTTAAAAAAATTCAAATTTTATTTTTAAGAAAAGTTTAACCCCATAACTTTTTGTTTTTGGCGGGACTACTTTCAAAAACAATTTTAGTTCAGAACTGGGGTATCGGGTAAAAAATGGAATCTTTGGAGTATCAAAAATGAATTGGTAAAGGTTTGGACCGAAAAAAAATTGTTTTCAGAACGTTATTAACGAAAACATCTAATACTCTTTCATAGCTGAGAGATAATAATGCTTATGTCGCTTAGCCCTTACTGTTTATCGAAACCGGACTTTTTTTCGGGAAATTTTGGAACGCACATTCAATTCGAACTCGAAATTTTGGAGTAGTTCTACCTATTTGAACGTCAGGGTATCGTTAGATGAAATCTGAGGAAATAGGCTGACAATTGGCTCATTTCGCCGCGTGTTTCCTGATGGGCCAAAATTTTTTACCTAATTTTTGGACAAATTTTGAACTTATTTATCTCTTTTAATATAAATCCCAGAAATTTAAAATTCTAGATTAATGGCCAAAATAAGAGGAAATAAAATTAACGTTATATTTTTTCCTTGTTTTATTATAACAAAAAATAATTAAAGAATAAAGTAACTTTTTTTTTTGCCAACGTTTCGGTCTTTATTGTAAGGCTTGTTAAATAAATATTGTAAAGTTATATAAAAAATATTGAGTAAAAAATATAAATTAAAGGAAAAATTTTTTTCCTTCAATGTCATCAATTTATATTTTTTACTCAATATTTTTTATATAACTTTACAATATTTATTTAACAAGCCCTAAAGATGGCCTTACGCACCGAAACGTTGGCAAAAAAAAAAAGATTTACTTTATTCTTTAATTATTTTCTATCCTAATAAAACAAGAAAAAATATAACATACATTTATAGAACAAGAACAACAAGAAATTAATAAAATTAACGCAATCGAAAAAACGAATACTAGATCATTTATATAACACTTCAATGCATGTAAAAATCATATTCCTAGTCTCCTTAAAGGCATAATTTTTGCTAGTACCTTAAGCTTTGACTATTTTTAAGGAAAACTCGAGGGGTAAACCGCAGAGGAATTCAGGTGTACAAATTGGAGGTAATCTGGAGGAAATCTTTGAAGGTTACGAGGTAGTCTGAAGGAAATCTTAGAAACTTGAGGTAATCTGGAGGAAGATTTTCCTCCTAAAGGTGTAAAAAATTTTCTCAGCGGTTTACCCCTCGGGAAAACTTGATTTCATCGGCTACCAAAAAATATCTTACTTTTAAGCTGACAATTTAACCGCTTCCTGAAAATAATTACTAAATTTTATTCTTCATGTTCATTCTAGATATATTAAGCTACGCTTACGTAAAAAAAATATATTTATATACCGGGTGAGTTTTATTTATGTTCACCCCAAAAACTTGGGTGTTTTATATAATTTTACATTGGCTATAAAATGGCGGTTGTAATTGGCATAAATATGTTTTTTTAATGGAATACTCTGGAATTTTTTACGTTTTTGAATTTAGCCGATAATTCTATGTATAAAAAACTGATTTTTTTACTTTTTTTACGTTTTCATTTGTATCGTATGAAAATGAAATACACATAAAATACACTGCCTAGTAAAAGAGCTTTCCCATTTTTCACCTCCGCGCGTAAAATAAATTTTTTGTTATTAGATTCACTTTTAGCAAACTTAAAAACATACCAGTTTTCACGAAAACTACCCCCCGCCCCTCAGGGATTGGAGTAAGATTTTTTTTATTATCAGATTCACTTTCAAAAATCTGAAAATCCCCAATATACCAATTTTCACGAAAACTACCCACCACCCATCAGGGGGTGGATTTAGAATTTTTTTATTGTCATTCATTTTTAGCAACCTCAAAAACCCCAATATACCAATATTTAAAAATATTTACCCCCTCGCCCCTGCGGGGGTGGAGTTAGAAGATTTTTATTATAAGATTCAATTTCAGCAACCTTAAAACCCCCTATATAGCAATTTTCAATTTTTTTGTAAAAATATGTATTTTTCCTCATTTGCCTTGCCGCACCCCAATTTTCACCAAAAACAATCCCGAACGAGAACTTTTGGTAACATATCAAGTCTCTAGCTTAAAGCGTTTTTAAATTATCGTGCACACAAAATTTCCCAGACAGAACGATCGACCGACAATTTTTTTTGTTTGCTTAAAATTGATTTATATCGACATAAAACGTCACAAAACGCAAAAATACGCAAAAAAAATGAAAATTTTTGCAAGAAAACAAAGCTTTCCGAAATTTTGAAAATTTTTAAAATGGGAAAGCAATAAAAATTGGATCAGTGACAGCGAATTAGAGTAAAAAAAAAACTTTTTTTTGCCCTGAACTCCTATTTTTTTATGTCTCTGTAAACTTTATTTGTAGCTCTATAGAGCTTTGTATACAAATAAATACTCTTGTATTTTTCAGCTATTTTTCTTATACCAAATTTATGATTTACTTTAAAGATTAAGTAAGTAAGGTAAATTATGTGTAGGTATCTCGTTTTTATACGATAAAAACGAAAACGAAAAAAAAAAGTACAAAAAAAACAATCAAGTTTTCATACATACAATTTTCGGCTGAATTCAAAAATGTATGTATGTCCGCATATTGGATCCGACATTTTCTAAAAAAATATATCATTTTTGTAATTAGCGACCTCAAAAATCCCCATTTAGAGCTAAATTGAGTTTTGGCCAGCTTTTTTGAAAATTCCACATCTGTGCATAGCAACCGTTTTTTACGAGGATTACACTGGTCGACAAATCTGAAGATTTCTCTAACTGAGATTCCAGACATAGGTTTATACTAATTTTGGGTCGCTGAATCCAAATCCGAAGGCTGTTTGTCTCCATCACCCTCAGATTTTTTTATCATAAAAAAAGTTAAAATTAGGAAAATCGATTTTGTGTAATTACAAGAAAATGCTTTGACTTATCACATTAAAATTAAGTTTGGTTAATAGTGGTAATATAAATTATTTATTCCCCTACTTACCCAAAAATACAATTGTGTGTATGTCAGAGGCGTGCGTTCTAAAGTGTTTCTGTAATATATTTCTCCAACTAAATTTATGTTTAAGAATTTTACAATTTCGATAAAAAATTATTATTTATTGATTAATTTTACGTAAAAAACATACTGGACCTTTTGATCAAAGGTCAATAGTTTTCGAGAAAAATAGGTTTAAACATATCTCTGCAAATTCCACTAAGAAAAAAACTGCTGCCAACAAGATAATACTTTCTCCTATAGGTCTAGGTTTATTAAAATAAAAAACTTTTTAAATTTTTTTTCAATTTATTTTTCGTTAAAACGAAAAACAAAACTTTTTTAATTTTTTTTTTAATTTATTTATTTATTTTTATTTTAATAAACCCAGACCTATAGGAGAAAGTATTATCTTGTTGGCAGCAGTTTTTTTCTTAGTGGAACTTGCAGAGATATGTTTAAACCTATTTTTCTCGAAAACTATTGACCCTTGATCAAAAGGTCCAGAATGTTTTTTACGTAAAATTAATCAATAAATAATAATTTTTTATCGAAATTGTAAAATTCTTAAACATAAATTTAGTTGGAGAAATATATTACACAAACACTTTAGAACGCACGCCTCTGACATACACACAATTGTATTTTTGGGTAAGTAGGGGAATAAATAATTTATATTACCACTATTAACCAAACTTAATTTTAATGTGATAAGTCAAAGCATTTTCTTGTAATTACACAAAATCAATTTTCCCAATTTTAACTTTTTTTATGATATCATAAAATTTGAGGGTGATGGAGACAAACGGCCTTCGGATTTGGATTCAGCGACCCAAAATTAGTATAAACCTATTTCTGGAATCTCAGTTAGAGAAATCTTCAGATTTGTCGACCAGTGTTATTTATTACACGCATAAATTTGATTCGACAACGCTTATTTTTTCTCGGTTTACTCATTAATTGGCAATTATCTGATCGTGCATCTAGTTACATCATGTTCATTTGTTTCAATTAAACGAGTCTCATTCATAAAGGGGACGCGAAACGTCCGGACGTTTCTCGTTTGTTATTTTTTTATTAATGTGCATCTGCATTATTTGATGTTTAAGTGAATAAATACATGTAGTTTATTTTTTGCTTTTCGCAGTTTAGTTAAGCAAGCGAGATGTTAATTGGTGATTTTTTCTTTTTTCAGTGCGAACAAAATGAAGTGGCCAAGTGCAATAATGCGGATGGACCTTCTGGATGGGCGACATCCTTCGAAAAACTTCTCGAAGATCCTTTGGGATTGCATACATTTGCTGTAAGTGTATAGTTTAGAAATTTAACTAGGAGCGAACGGACCATAAAAAAAATATACACTGAAAAAAAGATACGGTTTTGTTTCTGGTAACCACAGCATATTTTGTTATTACCCTTACCACATTTCTGGCTTCAGCAACCTGAAAAATAGTTGATCCGTACTTAATTACACAGGTCAACAGCTAGAAATATGCCTGAGTTCTGTCAACGGATTCTGACTTTACCTAATGCCTAGCCTGATAACATAAAAGTTTTCTACTACACGCCGTTTTCAAGATAAATGATCACAAACTTTTTTTTTTTGAAAATGGGTATCCTACGGTTTTTGAGGTTGCTCAAACCGAATACGATGAAAAAATTTTAAAATTTAAAATGGCCTATCCAATATGGCGTCGAAATTTTTCAATATTTTTTGCCGAAACCATTTATAATATGCCATATCGCCTTGTCTGTTTCGAGGCTATATTGGATCAGTTATTTTAATTTTGAATTTTTAACATCGGATTTGGTTTCAGCGACCTCAAAAATACTTAATCACGAATTAAGTGCAAAAATATTAAAATGTTTAAAATTTTGACGCCATATTGAATTTTAAATGTTTAATATCGGATTCGGTTTAAGCAACCTCAAAAACACTACTATACCCATTTTCAAACATATTGTGTAATCTGTAAAAATTCTTATTAATTTGTCTATTTTAACAAGTTTGGGATTAATTATCTCGAAAACGGTGTGTAGTAAAAAACGTTTAGTTAATAGGCTAGTAACTAGGCATTAGGTAAATTCAGAATCCGTTGACAGAAACCAGGCACCTTAAAATGTGTTTTGCTTTGTGGAGCTGTGTGATTGATCTGGTTGCCCCAAGGGAGGGAGGGTGTATACCACGTTGCGTTGGTTCACGCAAAATACGACTAATAGGGTCGTGCAAATGGTCGCAAATTATTATTACCAATTCATCAACTAATAAAAATTGTATTTATAAAGGGAGTTTTTTTTTTAAATGTGTGCTGCTATTTTCTTAAAATTAAAAAAAAAAAAGTTACCTAAATAATAAAAAAAATCATTCATTTCTATTAAATATATGCCTAGTTTCATCAATATTCTTGAGGTCGAATCAACAAGGTGGGATAGTTTCCGCCAGAAATACTCATACGCAGTCTTAACTAGTTTCGTTTGAGGGGGTATTTTGGGCCACATAAAAAATACATTGATTTAAGCTTAAAATGTTAAGAAATGGCGACTTTTATAATTAATCAAAACTTTTTGTTTTAGTTTAGTTTGTTAAAAAACTCTTTTAATTAAATTAAAAATGTATAATTTGAGAATATGGCCTTGGCTTATTTTAAGACGGAGTCAACTAGCTGCAATTAATTACGAAGTCAGTCATGCCTTTTTACATCATATCTTATCTAGATGGCGCACTCACATCTATACTCTTTTACATCTGTGCTCTTTCATATCTCTATTATTTTACTTCTGTCCTCTTTTACTTCTCTACACGTTTATTTAGAAGGACACTTGTTACAGTTATTTTTCTGTACTATGTTTACTATCCCATTTATGGCCATCGTCCTTTTAAAAGAATACCATTTTTTAGGAAAACAGTATAAAATATGAAAAAAATTTCTTATAATATTTTGTTTATACAAGGAAATGGTATATTATTTTAATTAAAAAAAAAGTAAATATCCAAAAAAAAGTCTTGGGCATATGAGGGTTAACGTCTCTGTACAAAATTTTAATTATTTTTATTAGTACACACTGTATATGTCATAATTTTAACGCACCCAAGATTTGGGGGGGGGGGCGCAGCAATACAAATACCAAAATATGTATCTCAGCTGATCGAAAGAATTTTTTCTTATACTTGTATTAGTTGAGTAAAAAAAAACAAAAAAAAAAACAATATAAACGTGTTTTCTAAGCAAAATTATAAAATCTGGATCTAAAAGAATTTTACAAAATTCAAATTAGAGGGCTGGGAGGCTGCGATTTGTCACCCACCCCTAGGTACTTCCCCGATTGTAAATTCACTATTTGTCAAAGTTGAATTTTTGATAAAATTTGTATTATTTAATGTCCTCAATAAACGGTTTTGGATGCAATGGGTATTTTATATAAAGAATACCGCAGTCAGCACATTACTCCTCCCATATCTGCATACATTTTTACAGAAGCTTTCGACGGCAAGGTAAATTATTACCTTGAAACCAGAAAATAAATAAGGGTTGTCCACATTTTCTAGAAAGTGCAATTTATATCCTGGAGCACCATAGCTGCAGGCCTGTTATTACAATATTACCGATTTATGGCAAATCTCATTTTTTTCTGGTATACCTGTAATATAGTAAATAATAAATTCTTAAAATCTATTTATGTATATATAAAACACTTTTTAAACATAGAATGATTCCATTTTAGCTTTAGACTAATCCATATCAAGTTAAAATAAGCCATTTCTTGTCTATAATAATAAAAACTTAAAAAAAATTTAAAAAAAAATTGTAAATAGGTAATAAAAATCAATAAAAATCTTTTTAAAGAATTTATTTGATAAAGATATAAAATAATATAAAATGCTTTATTTAAAAATATTTGTTTTGTAGCATTTACAATGTCTAGAGACAAGAAACTTTCTTTAACTTTCTACGCAGTTTAAAAAAGTATATGGAATAGGCACTCCGCGTTCGCAGGACCGTCATACTCGCCAAACTTTCCGCTCTTTCCGCTCCGTTCTTTCATACTAGTTGTCCAGGTTAGATAAAAAAAATAATGCTTTCGATAACTCCAACCTGGCATATAGCGACTTTAAATTAACGAAAACGAAACGAGCGACAGTGAACTGCTTAGGGGGTTGTAAATAAGGGTAGAAGGGATACATAGGGATTTCACTGACCTTTGGTTTGATGCTGATCGATGTTGCTGATCTGTTTTCCTGTGCACAGGTGGCGTCTTCGTGTTGAGGTTGTGTGAGGATAAAAATGGTGCATCGAAACGGTGGTATTTTGCGACCACGAATAGGTTTTACGACAAATATATTTAACAACTTTTCGAATATTAAACGACGATTTTAAACGATACCGACATCTTTCACGAACGACTTGCTAGTTTCTTCTCCGACATTTTGCAACGAACTCATTGCTTTGCGGCAAATTAACCTAATCTAATGCGTGGTTTTTCGTCTGCCAAAAATTGGCATGATCGATAATACCAACTCTATAATAATTACTTTAAAAATTACTAACGATTTGAATTTTCAAAATAATAACTAAATCAAAATATATAATATTATGTAACTTAAACACTAGTTAGAATAGAATAGAATAATATATTTAATATTATATTATACTATTTTTTTATTAATTGACTGGCACATAAGTTATTTGCCAAAACTCGATGTGAAAAATTACGGGGTGAACAACTAAATAAAAACAAAAATATTGCTTAGGGGGGATACAAATAATAAAGTTACTTGGTAATACCTTTTATAGGTCCCAGAAAGACTATAAATAAATAAATAAAATAAATAATATCTCATTTAAGGGGTCTACCCTCTTTAGACGGGCAAAGATAAGGCTATTTTCACGAATTTTTTTGACCGGTATACGTCATAAATATGGACATAAAAAGTGTTAGGCCTAAAAAATACACTATTTGATTACACAAGAAAATTTTTTTTATATTTATTTTAATCAGTTTTTATACATAAAAATGAGGGAGAAGACTGGTCCAAAAAAAAAAGATGAGTGTGCGCTGTTGATGAAATATCTGGAATGGATGATCTGAAAAAAAAAAAAAATAGTTTTAGATTCAGTAAGTAAATGGCTATAGCGCATATCATACGATTTTTTTTTTTTTCAAAAATGACAAAATGGCAGCCATTTTTCGAAAAAGTACGAAAAATCACGTTTTTTCCGTCGTTCTTTGCCAAAAATAAATAGTTAAACTCAAAATTTCAAAAATCGTATGATATGCGCTATAGCCATTTACTTACTGAATCTAAAACTATTTTTTTTTTTTTTTTTTTCAGATCATCCATTCCAGATATTTCATCAACAGCGCACACTCATCTTTTTTTTTGGACCAGTCTTCTCCCTCATTTTTATGTATAAAAACTGATTAAAATAAATATAAAAAAATTTTCTTGTGTAATCAAATAGTGTATTTTTTAGGCCTAACACTTTTTATGTCCATATTTATGACGTATACCGGTCAAAAAAATTCGTGAAAATAGCCTTATCTTTGCCCGTCTAAAGAGGGTAGACCCCTTAAAAAAAAATGGTAGTTACCCCTCTGTGCCTAGTGCGGCACTACTGTAGGGTCATTTATTTTTTTTAGCTGATATTTTCCAGATTTGTTTAACCGAGTGTTTAACATCACTGGTAGATAAAAAAAATCTCGAACATCGGTGACCATAAACCGCTTGAAATTACTCGTCATAATGTTTAGAAAGAAATATTTTATGTATTATTTTGTTTCCAGGATTTCTTGAAAAAAGAATTTAGCGCAGAAAACATCTACTTTTGGACGGCTTGCGAGCGCTTCCGCAGGCTACCCTTAGACTCCGAACGGACAATCGAGGCACGTCGCATCTACCAACAGCATTTATCCGTTGGAGCTGCAGAACCAGTAAACGTCGACTCCCAAGGGAAAAAATACACAGAAAACTGCCTTCAAAACCCCGACTCTTCAGTATTCGATTTTGCCCAAAAACAAATTTTTAATCTAATGAAGTTTGATAGTTACCCGAGATTTTTAAAATCTGATATTTATAAACAATGTCTGTCCGGAGATATAGAAAACGTGCAACTGGATACTGGGTTGTTATTACAAGTCACTCCATCTACTCCTTCAAAACTGAAGAAATCTTTAAGCAATGCTGAGGACAGAAGGCGAAAGTCGATTCTTCCATGGCACAGGAAGAACAGGTCCAAGTCCAAGGACAGAGGGGAAAATGAGTATCAGAGCCAAAAGAAAGAATATTTAGCTAGTAAAGAATCACTAAATAGGGAATTTGAACAGAATAACATTTATAGTAGTAAATCGTCGTTAACGTCGTTAGATCTCGCTATAACACAGGTAAGAATGCAATAATAAACAGGGAATTTTTGCACCTTTTCCCAAAAGATTACCTCATTTTTTTATGATGCCCTAATTTTCTCTCGCACTCTCTTCCTCTCTCTCTCTTCCTCTATCTCTCTCTCTCTCTCTTCCTCTCTCTCATTCCCTCTCTTCCTCTCTTTTCCTCTCTCTCTTTCTCTTTCTCTCTCTTCCTCTCTCTCTCTTCCTCTCTCTCTCTTCCTCTCTCTCTCTCTTCCTCTCTCTCTTTCTTCCTCTCTCTCTCTTTCTTCCTCTCTCTCTCTTTCTTCCTCTCTCTCTCTTTCTTCCTCTTTCTCTCTTTCTTTCTTCCTCTTTCTCTCTCTCTATTAATGTTGTTATTTTCCAGGAAACATCAAAATCAAAAAGTCAAGAAGAAGAGGCCAATAGGGGCAGAAAAGCCTTATGTAGGGTGATTTTGAGTAATGGAAGTACGACAGTGGTTCAAATTAAGGACTCGGAAACCGTGCGAGAACTTATTGAAAGATTGATGGAGAAAAGAGGGATTACATATTCTTCTTATGAAGTATATACAAACAAACATACAAAGGTAAAAATATAGTTCATTTTTTTCCAGTACTTGTAAGCGATATTAGTCAGGGATCTAGTCCTCAAAAAGTAAAAAATGTAAGGTGCCTTCGATAAAAAGTAATACGCCAACGAAAAGTGGATTGGGGAATCCGAAAATTCAATTTAAAATTTGATAGCGAGGCGAGGCGAAATTGTCTTAAATGTATAAATGTATAAATAACGTCTATAAAAAGTAATAAGTAAAAAGTAATTAAAAATAAAATCCACCCCTTAATCCTCCTCCCCATCCTAACTTTATTTTTTTAGGGGTGCCTATAATTTTTGGGTTCTTTTGGATAGACCTTGAAAATTTCAAATACAATGATGTAATATACTTGCTATTTTTAAGTTAAGAAGTGGTAAAAGACATTTAAAAACCACCCACTGATTTCAACTATATTTGGCAGCGATTTTCCCGAAAACTAAAAGAGATAATTAATTTCTGCAAAAGCCAGTTTAAATAAGACAACAATATCTATAAAATTAGCCAAAAATTAGAATGAAATTAGAAAAGGTACTCTTGTTGTAATACTGTAGGATTAACCGTTTTCGAGAAAAATTCATTTGGGGTGAAATTTCATAGTTCGAGGACGAAAAATTAAATACTAAAATGTTGAAACCCGAAATTTCAATGATTAAAGATGAATCAAAACTATGAAAAAAAACTCATATACAGGTAATTCCAAAAATCATCCTAAGGGAGCTATGGTCTCCTAAAAATGCTACATTTTTAATGGTTCATTGTAGCTTTGAAAGCGACTTTTCGACCTACATGTAAAGAAACTGTTTTCTCAGTTCTTGATATAGAATATATTATAACCCTGCATCATTGTAATTTTGGTTTTAAACATTGGGCGTAATCCATCGAAAACCGTCCAATTTTGAATTATTTTTGCGCTCGACCAATATCGAATTAATTATTTTTTTTGTGTTGTTAAGCCTATTTATGTGTACTCCAAAACCAATTTTATATTATTTTTATATTGCTTCAGTTGGGGGTGGCCACCCTATAAAGTTTTCTTTTTTTTAAGTTTTGCGGAAATTTAAATTTCTCCTTTACTAAATGAGCTAGCGATATGAAACAAAAATTACTTTTTTAAGCATACGATTAGTGTTGCGGCCTAAAGCAATAGTTATCGACAATAAATACCTCTCGTATCGCAACTACGAGGCGATAGTTCAAAAATTATCGTCTCGCACAAACGATACCTCTCGCGATAACGATACTTATCGTACCAACGTAAAAGTTGAATATTTCAGCTATCTAATATTAGTTAAATGAATTTGACTCAAATGTCAAATTTAAAACAAATATGTAAAAAATCTCTAAAATGCATATATCTTCGTAAAAGAATATTTTGCTGCATATATGTGACCATTATAAAAGGCTTTTATCTTTTTAAATCGTATCGCAGGCAGAAATTGCTTCAACATTATAAAAGGCTTTTATCTTTTTAAATCGTATCGCAGGCAGGAATTGCTTCAACATTGTCCTATTTTTATAGCAGATATAAAAATATGAACTCCTGGCAGTTGCACTAAGTACCTAATTAGGCTTATAGTAAGAAGAAAAGAAGGCAAAAAGACCAGATCTGCTGTTAGTAGGATTTAAGTGCTAAAAATCAATGTTAATAGTGTTTATATATTTTGCTTTTCCATTTTTACTTTCTCATTTTACATTCAAAAGAATAGTGAAAATGGTCGAGCGCCCTATGCTGGACGATATTCAATGGATTACACTGTTAGTGTTTAATTTTTCGTCCTCAAACTGTGAAATTTCACCTTCATATTTTTCTCGAAAACGGTTAATCCTACAGTGTTACAACAAGATTACCTTTTTTATGTATTTTGACTGGAATCATATTCCAAAAATAAAATTACAAAAATTTTACACAGAAAAAATTTTGGGAAAAAACGTGCAAAACCTTGTTGGTATATCTCCAAGGGTTTCTAAGTTATTAAATAAAAACCGAATTTTTCAGCCACTTTCAAAGGGGCTTAGCTCCTTTACTACGTATTTTTAGACATATGTTTATAGGAACTTTTTTCATATTTTCCAATGTAGAATCACCCCTTAAAATTAATGACTATTTCTGAATAACCCTGTATAGTTGAAATCAGGGGGTTGTTTTTAAATGTTTTTTACCACTTTTTCTCAAAAATAGCAAAAATAATAAAGTATTGCATTTGCAAGCTCAAGTTCTATCCAAAACAACCAAAAAAATATAGGGGTGCTATTAAAAAAAAATAATGTTGGGGGTTAAGACACGAAAAAAAAATCAAACGGAACCCTATTCGCACTTGGTGAATTATTTTTTAATGACTGAGTATTTGGCCCATAAGTTCAAAATAATTAAGCATTGTTATTCTAGTTTTGGTGAACGACATAAGCTGAGCGCAACCGGAATCATCAAAAAATTTGAGACTTTAGTTGATACGAACTTTATTTTTTAGCCTGTGGACATAAACGATTCATCTACAAAGCTCTCAGGTTGTGAAGTTACTGTGGAACAAAGAGTGGTTTTTAAATTGGACCTTCCAAACCGAAAAATTATTTCAGTTAAATCAAAATACACCAAACTCATTGTGGATGTGTTGAGGCCAATTCTGCACAGGTACCACTACAATTTGGATCAAGTTCACGTGACTTACCCCAAGAGGTTAGGAGATGCGCAAGACACAGCGGCATTTTTTAAATTGGACGATCTGCAAGTACCAGTGACGGTTATTGATAATTTAAGACTGAATATCCAACTCAAAAATGGTAAGTACCTAATATTTAGGATTAGTTTGATACAGGGTTTGTCTGGAAAGTAATGCAATTAAGTTCGTAAAAAAAATTATTCAAGATATCGATACAAATGATTAAAATTATTTTAAGTACTCCCCTTTGGCATCCACATACTTTTGCCAGTGACTTTTCCATGCACGGTACACATCCTGGAAGGCTTCGACGGGGATCTCATTTAGATCCTATGCTGTTTCAAAGTAGGAAAAAAGTGTATCATATATCATTTAATTTGCCAAAATTGCTCTGAGCATCATATATGATGCTCAGACAAAATAGTTTGGACTTTTTAGCATAATAAATCGAAATACTTAGATAGCGGTAAAAGAATCACTTCTTTGGCATTATAAAACTTAAAGGATTAAGAAAAGTTTCTTGGCCAGTAGTTTCTGCTTTCCCATTTAAAAAAAAATCAAAATTTTGGGAAAGTCTTGTATTCATACAAAGATTTTCAATTTTCTTACGTACTATTTGCGTTTTATGACGTTTTATGTCAGTTAAAATCAATTTTGAGCGAATGGGAAAAATTACAATAAATTTTCACAAAAATTATTTTTTGTTTATATTTTTGTGAAATTTGGTACATAGGGGTTTTTGAGTTCGCTGATATGGAATCCGATAATATTTTTTTTTTCTTATTGCACCTCCCGGGGTGAAGGGTAGTTATTTTTAAATGTTTACAATATTTTCGTGAAAATTGGTTTTTTGAGGGTTGAAGTTCTTGTGAATGACTGTATGTTGGTATAACTGAAAAAAGTCCAAACTAGTTGCAACTCTCGTATAGTAATAATTATTTCCATACAAAGGTTTTTTTTAGCAATTCAATAAAATGATAAAAACTCACCCATTTAAAGTTGTATAAAATATATTGCGAAAACTTAAGATTTCTTGATTTCTTCCGTCTGTTTGAAGTTTCTTTTTTTAAATAAATTGTTTTTCAAATTTCGACTTGAAACTGCGTGATCTTGAAAATTCTAATCAAAGTCCCCCCACCTAACACAACCGGTCCGAACGTGCTGCGGCCAGGAATAGCGACGAAAAAAAAAACAATCGCATTACTTTCCAGGTACACCCTGTAACTTAGAGTAAGGCTAAGGGTATATCCACAGGCTCGCATAACAACATAGTACATAATTCGATGCCGTCATTGGCTCGATGTGCCGCCATGTATCTTGTAAGCTAATCACGGAATCGCATTCTTATGTTTTATGTTCTTATGCAAGCTTCTGGATAGGCCTTAAGTGTCCCTTTCGCACTCTCCTGTTTAAAATAACTACATGAAAATAACAAAGGATGATAGGCCTTATTAAGGTTATAACCTAACGTTAGATCACAGGCCTCGTTGATATAGCTCAAATGGTTCCTGAGCCCTTTTTAAATTGGCGTTGCTCCCTTACGAACCGTTTTTGGACTTTATAGGATGTTTTTCTCAATTTATTATGTAGAATCATCTCTTAAATGTGATTTCGAGTTAGATTTAAGTGATCGTTCTTTATCACGTCTCCGATTTAAATAAACTTCTTCCCTCTTATTTCTACGTACGTATTATAGGTCAAATCTAGTATTACTATAACTATAAATTTCATAATGTTCTACAAAATTGTAATTTTAAATAAATTATCAATTTTTCCTCGGAAAAAAAATGCGAAAAATAAGATTGCATAGGCTGATTTTGCAACATCATAATAATAAATGAAAATAGGAAAGAATATTCTTTATTATACTATTCACAGCGCGTAGCGCTAGGATAGTATTATGCGGTAGTTTCGAATTTCCTAAAATCGTCAAAAAACGTCCTAGACAAAATATTCTTGAATACAAATGTGTTTCATAAAAAATATATAAACTTTGAAAACGTCCGTCTATCAGTCCGTCTGATGTCACGTTTTTTGTTAACATGATAACTCAAGAACGAATAATCCGATCGTCTTGAAATTTTCAGAAAAGTTCTATGAGGGGAAGATCCCTATTGTTTGAAAGTAATCCCCCCCAAAAACAAAAAGGGCCCAAACTATCATTTTCAATTTTTTTTTTTTTTGAAAAACATTTTTTCTTTATTTTATTAATTTTTTTTGCAAAAAGAAAATTAGAAAAAAAAATATTAAAAAAGTCTTTATTATTATTTTTTTTTTCTTTTTTAAGTATTTGGGTTAATGCAATATACCATTTACTGTGAAATGATAATGGTATACATATCTTCACGGTTTGTTTAATTCTGCTATGGAGAAATATAAACAATAATTTATTTTATCATGGGTAAAACTTTTTAACTATGAAAACATTGAATCACATCGGAATGTTGGGAACTTTTTTTTTTGGGTTACGAACTCGTATAAGTTATACTGTATAACCCAATTACCCTAACATGACACATGACGTGATACCGCCATTCCGAGTCTATTGGTCTACTTACCCACAAATATATATTTTATTTTTACAGATATTAAAGATTGCCCTCTCAATCCCGTTATCAAAGTCGATCATTGCCAAGACAAAAAATTAGAGGAAATAACTAACCAGGAGTTGACGAACAAAGTGTTTGAAGGCATTCTTCAGGAAAAATCCGTTTCTGCTAGTACTAGGCCATGTAAATCCGACAGGGGTTCAGTGAAGGTAAAAAAAAAATAATTTTACACTGATTTTAGGCGCGAACCGGACAGTGTATCCAGAGGGACCCGTAGATGGATATTTGTACTTTAAAAGCAGCTAAATAACTGAAATTTGAAATATATGCTTAACCTTGTTTCCAGTATATTTTAGTAAAATTTCCCTTCTATATTTCCTCCCTATCCCCTTCAAACCTTCAATAATAACTTCTAAAACTAATATAAAGACAAAAAAGAAGTAAAGTAACCACAAAAACAATATTAATTCTGATGGGTAGTTCTATTCAGCCATCCCCTAACTGTAAATACCTAGGAATCAATTTTGACTCAAAATTAAAAATTTGAATACAAGTTATTAAAGACCGCGCCCGACATTTTAGGTCTGTAGCATATAAAGACAGTGGAATAAGCACCAAAACTGCCTCACACATGTATAAAATGATATGCAGGCCTATGCTAGATTACGGAGGCATTATCTCTTCTACTTGCAATCGACCGGCAAAGAATAACAGAGGTGGCTGAAAGAAGTGCACTAAGAATTATAACAATAATCATCCTAATAACCCGCTCCATAACCCCTCTAATGAACTACTTTATGAAAAAACTAAAATTCCCCCTATCCTTGACAGATCCCAAACTTTGGCAAAAAAATCATCAACAAAACACATAATCTAGATATCGCCCCCAAATTTCGCACACCCCTCAACCACGCTTTGCCAGTATCTTCTAGACCTACGCGACAACGAATTATTATTATTATTATTATTACATATTTTTTTTATGTAATATATTAAACATATTTAGTATTTTAAGTAATTATTTTATGTGCATTATATTTTATACCAATTAATTCTAAATTGGCCTTTTTGTCTAAATAAAGATTTTTTAATAATAAATAATAAAGACACGGTTTGGATTATAGGCCGGATAGCAAAAATGCCTTTGAAAGAGGTTTACTCAAATCTAATTTTGAACATTTTTGAAATCATAAAACCTCAAATTAAAAATTTTCTAACGATAAAATTATTGCTTTTTTTTTTCGAAAAAAAAAACAAAATATATTTTATTTGTAGTTTTTACTAAAAGAACCATTAATTATCAAAAAAAATTCTGAAGTACTTTTATTAGTAGACTAGACAAATTAAAAAATAATTTTTAAGTTTAAAGTAACTAATAATCTTAGTATTACTTACATTTGTTTTATAATTAAACAAGAAAACGTTAAAAACATATTTTGCAAGTGCAAACAAATTCTGGTATTAAAAGAAAAAATAAATGAGTTGGAGGTATAATTTTACGATACTAAAGGTTATATAACTTCGAAGAGGCTGCGGTAATATTAAGATTAATTGTTTTACCTGATTCTGTAATTTAGATTTTAAATCATTGATTTTAGAATAATGCGTTTTATAAAAAGTTTGGAAACGTATAGACTTTTTTTACCACATAGTGGGTACTACTTTATTTATTCAGCATTATTACTAACGCAATTGAATTATATGAATTGTTATAAAAACAAACAACGTTAGTAAGTAATGCGTCGGATGAGCCAACCCCCTCCACTTTTCATTAAGGCCACGCAATACCTACTAACGTTTTTGAAACGTTTACCAAAGTGGGGGTGGCTAAAATTAACTTCATATCGTAACTTCATATAAATTGCATTAAAATCAGAATTTTAAATAAAATCATGTAGTTATTAATATAAAAACCAATATGGCTGGAGTTTTACTTCAGTAATATCCCATGCCGACTAAAAGTTAGGCTTCCTTGTTTAAATATATCTTTTACTAAGTTGCCCATTTCGTCCATTGAAAAAGAGATGATACCCAATTATACCTAATTGATAATTTTAAAAATGATTTTCAAGATTTAGGAATAAATTTTACCCTCAAAATTCACACGGTTTTTTTTATCAGATCGCTGATTTTGTGAAATAAAAAATCAAGGACCGGGCAGATTTAGAACCTGTCCACACTGATTTTAATGCAATTTATAAATATGAAGTTAATTCTAGTTTACGTTTCAAAATTCCATTTATACGTTGCCAAACTAAGTTTTATAAAACGCATTATTCTGAAATAAATTATGTAAAATCTGAATTACAGAATCAAGTAAAACAATCTATTATTAATGCAGCGTATTTAAAGTTTTATAATATACCACTGCAGGAAAACATACCTTTAGTATCGTAAAATTATACCTTTAATATCAGAATTTGTTTGCACTTGCAAAATATGCATTTTTAAAATATGTTTTTACCGTTTTATTGTTTAATTATGAATTTGTTATAAGTTAATTTATCATAAGCTAATTAGCTTATTATATAAGTTAATTATTGTAAATAATCATAAAAAAAATCTTAGGCAAAAGTATAAAACATAAAAAATTGTACGGCAGTTGCCCTAAAAAAGGCCGTGATTACATAAACGTATAGAATTGTGAAAAATTCATATAGAAACGTTATGACATCTAAACATTTCTATACGTATTTAAAAAAATTTAATCTGTGCCTATACAGCATTTTTTAACTAAAAAATTATATAAAAAAATGTAAGCGATAAGGCCTAAGATTACTAGTTAGTTTAAATTTTAAAATTATTTTTTATTTTTTTTGTCTAATAAAAGTAGTTCAGAATTAATTCTTTTTTTTGATAATTAATGGTTTAGTTAAAATGAAAAATAAAATAAGTTTTTTTTTTGCAAAAAAAAAATAAAAAAATGCAATAAAAAAAAAACTTCATCATTAGAAATTTGAGTTTTTATTTTTTGAAAAATGTTCACAATTCGATTTGAGTAAACGACTTTCCAAGGCAAATTTTTTTGCTATGTAATATAGGCCGCTATGTAATATAGGCCGGATATTCCGAACCGTGAAAAAGTAAAGTAACATAGTTTTTGTTTCCTAATTTTAAGTAAATTTATTTGGTGACCGAAAAACAGGACATTTTCTGTTCGTTTTTCGGTTGGCAAGAATGAAATTGAATAGTATGTCAAGTAATAGAATATTTATCTTTTCAGAGTGAGGATTGGGGTTCGGAGCATTCTTCCGGTATAATTGGTCGATTGCTCAGAAGAGACTCAACATTTCATGAAAGAAAAAAAAAGACTGCTTTATCAAGAAGCAAAGGCAACTCGAATAACAGTAGTGCAGAAGAATTGCCGCATGAACAACCTAGCATGCAAGTCAAAAAACCCATTATAGCCAAGATGAAGCAGGGTGCAAACAGACTCAACGTTTCTTCCTGTGAAAATGATGGTAAGAACACTAAAGAAAACCAGCACCGTGCGCTTGAGTGAGGCAACGAGGCGACTGCATAAGGGCTTAAAGCTTATACAGGGTGTCCAATCTAAAATAGATCAATCGTTTTTTGGCGTTATTATTAGAGCTATAGGAATAAAATTTATGTCAGTCAATATACACCCAGCAAGCTATAAATGTGCATAAACAGAAATTTTCTACTAGTTTTTGTTTTTGAGATATAGCCTATTTGACACTATTTTTATAAGCAATTTTAATTTAAATACCAAAACTGAAAAAATAATTTTTTCTTCAAGCGTACTAAAATGTTCACATTTTATAACTGAACACACTAGTTAGAAGTGATCTATTTTTTTACAGTAAAAAAATGAGTTCATTGTGGTACGCCGTAAAAAAAGTTAGTTAGTAAAACCACCACTGGCGGCAGCACTCTTTGACTTTGATGACAGCCATACTACAAACTTGTTTGTTTATTATGTATGCTTGAAGAAAGACTAGTAAAAAAAACTTCACTGTTCCTCTTAGTAAAACAATATGCTATTGTTATTTTTAGATTGATGAAGTAATGCTTCATAATTTGTATTTAAATTATTAATTATTTCATTTGGAATAATCCTAATTTATTATTTTGTAAAAATCACAATGGTTTGTTTATTAGCTTCTGTGGTTAAGGGTCTCAAGTATCCAAACTATTTCCTAGATGGAACTACTCTATTTTTTAACACTCTATTAAGGGAACGTTCAAGTATTACGTAACGCTCCTATGGGGGGGTGGGGGTCATTTTGGAGTGTTACGCCCATGTTAATGGTATAGGAAAATAGCGTTACAGGGGGGGGGGGTGGGGGTCCAAAATGATTAAATTTGCGTTACGTAATACTTGAACGTTCCCTAAGACATTTATAATGATATTCAATTGTCGATACCCTTAACTGTAATCAAAATAAGAAATTTATGTTATTAATGAAATAATTTTACTAAAAAATGCATAGTTTTTTAAAGAAATTAATTAAAAAATAATTTAATATTAATATGATTTTTTTAGCAAATGTAAACAAATTAAAGAATATTAAAAAAAAATTTCGCAATTGGGTAATTAAAGAATAGTTTAATATTGTGATCATTCTTTAAAAATGTTATTTAAAGCGAGGCACAGTGGGAATTTTCGAGGTTTTTTATTTCAAAATTCCAGAAGACGGTCAATTTTGAATCGATCTTCCTATTATTTTTTTTTAAGATCTTGTTAAGGCTTGTATTTTCATAACCTACTGCTATAATTTTGTCTTTAGGCATAACAATTGAGTGCTGAAGGTTAACCCTTTGAGGGGCACATTAAAAAAAAAACAGTAATTAAGATCAAAGTGGCCAAAGGGGTTTTTGTGGTCGCTGATTTAACCGATTTATGCCAAATTTGATATACGGGGTTTTTTTGTTTTGGGCTCGCTGATTACGAATCTGTAGGTTAGATTTGCAAAATTCAAGATCCAAGATAACGACTCTTATTTTCAAAGTCTTAAATAAAAAATTAAATATGGCCTTTATTCTCCCTCTCAGCGTGATCCAGAACTAACGACGTGGACCCAACCAAACCAAAATTACTGAGCCGAAACCAAACAATAACTCTAGTTATAAGTATTCAAAAGTTAATTTTTGATTGCGGATTTGTATTCGCCACCTAGTGGTGTAATATGGAATCATTCGCCTTTTGTCTCGTGTAAAATTACATTATTTTCATACTCAGCGCACCGAAAAAAATAAGTATGTCAAATTTAATTATTGGTTTATTAGGTTTTGGGGTTATTCAAAATTGCAATTTTTTTTTTCATAGAACAGCGTGTCAAAAAATTTGCAAAAAAATATATAATAGTACAAAGCAAAGAAAATATGTATAAAAATTTTACCTCTTGCTCTAGCTGTTTACCAATAACCGATTTTTTCCGGAAATTTTTTTTAATTGTTTATCAATAAAAAAAACAACAATTTCGTCCGCCATCTTGGATCCGCCATCTTGAATTTCGCAAATCTAACCTCAGATTCGTTATCAGCGACCCCAAAAACTCCTCGAAAAACCCCCGTATATCAAATTTGGCATATATCGGTTGATTTTTTTAAATTTCGTCCGCCATCTTGAATTTCGCAAATATAACCTCAGATTCGTAACCCCAAAAACCCCCGTATATCAAATCTGGCATAAATCGGTTGATTTTTTAAAATTTAATCTGCCATCTTGATTTCGCAAATGTACCCTCAGATTCGCAATCAGCGACCCCAAAAACCCCCGTATATCAAATTTGACATAAATCGATTGATTTTTAAAAAATTTCGTCGACCATCTTGGATCCGTCATCTTGAATTTCGCAAATCTAACCTCGGATTCGTAATCAGCGACCACAAAAAAGCCTTTGACCCTAATGACTGTGTGACATTTTTAAATGTGCCCCTCAAAGGGTTAACCCTCAGCACTCAATTGTTATGCCTAAAATCAAAATTTTAGCAATAGGTTATAGAAGTACAAGTCTTAACAAGTTCTTAAAAAAAAAAAAATAGGAAGATGGATTCAAAATGGACTGTCTTCTGGAATTTTAAAATTCCCACTATGCGACGATTAAAAAAATTGAATTTCAGAAATAAAAACCAGGAGAAAACTTTTTTATACACAAATATCGCTTTTTGGGTGTATATTGTCGTAAATTTTATTCCGATAGCTTTATAATAACGCCAAAACACGATTGATCTGTCTTAGCTGCGATACCCTGTAGAGCGTTTTTTTTGTCAGTTGTCGACCTTTTTTTTTGTTAACTTTTAAACTTTGGGTCATAAGCAAGAACGTAATTGATGCTGGTTGGCATTTTTTTTTTTGGTCATCAACTGACCGCTCGAGGGAAACGCAAACTTACCAAGAGCGTAAAATTTTGATCTTGCTACACGTAAAAAAATTAGTACAAGGTCCTGAGAAAAACCGGGGAATTTTCAAAATCAGAAAAAATCACCGACATTTTTAAAAAATGTTTATCCAACACCATCCTGCCAGGATGATTTTAAAAAAGCTACACTCCTTTTAAGGGATAATTCTACGTCAAAAGAAACATGAAAAGAAGTTTTTATAAATATATGTATAAACCCGACTCGTAAGGAAATTCGATTTTTATTCAACAACTCAGGAACCATTTCTGTTATAGCAACGAGGTTTTGCATGTGATCTTTCCTTAATAAGCAGTCATCGGCGAAGTTCCAGTGCTCGCATAGGCGCCGCGTCGATTCTATCGTTGACGCGAGGTTTTAAATATTTACATTTTTATTTTCTTCGAAGAACACCGATATATTTACATATTTATAGTTAATATGTATATTCAATATTGTTGTGTGTAACAAATTAGTCGTCAAATGTTTCGATTTAGTGACCCTTATAAAAATTTCCCTCATAATTCGGCAAAATTATTCCGTAAACCTATGTTTATGTTTATTTTCAACGTTGATGAGTCATAACTGAATTTATTCCGATTAATGTTAATAAGGTCTATCAGGCAATGTTGTTTACATGTAGTTACTTTAACCAGGGGCGTCACTTATTTTTGATTTATCATTCCTAAGGTAAAAATACAAAAAAAAAGAAGATACTCTTGATGTAATGTCATAGGATTAACCGTATTCGAAAAAGATACAATTAAAGGCAAGAATGAATACACGTTTTAAAAACCAAAAATTAAACACTAAAATGTTAAAAACCAAATGATGTATCAAAAACTTTAAAAAAATGTTAAAGGCATTACTATTTTTCTCATTTCCTTCTCTTCATTTCACGAGTTCTTATTCACAACATCCTCATCCAAAGGCTTAAAAAAAATTATAAATAATTTAATAATAATAATTATTATTATTATTATCCAAAATCGTTTTTTACTTGTAGTCATCTGTTCTTTCTATTCTATTTAAATGCAAATGGCAAGTCTTACACTTTTACGCCATAATATTTTTTTATGTATTTTTACTTATAAAATCATATTCCAATTAAAAGGCTAAAAACAAGTTACTCAGAAAAAAGACGAGCAAAAAAGTAATTAGGCCTTCCCCTTTCGTACGCCCCTGGCTATAGTTATTAAATAAAAGTAGTATGTAGTAGTAGGCCTTATTGATATAACATATGCATAAATTCGTTTCTGTAGCTCAAAGGGTTCCTGAGATATTAAATAAAAACATAATTTTCCGGTTTGTGGCGTAGCATTTTTGGACATATGCTTATTGGAACTTTTTCTTTTTTTTTATAGAATTCACCTTCCAAAGTTTTGGTTTGGTTTGGTTTTTAAAATAATACTTGATTTCCTCAAGGGTAAAGGGTAAAACAAATGAAATGGGCGACGGGAAAAATTTATTATTCTGTTTTTTTTTACAAAAAAAGGTAAAATAGTGGTAAACTAAAATAAAACTGAATTAAAATAGAAATTTTAATTACCAAATCAAAACCCACCCCCTTTGACCATAAAAACATTAATCGAAAATTTCTTACTTTGGAACCTCTGTGACTCTGACCCTGTTGATTAAACTAATTATTTAATTTATTGCAGAACTTCTTGAAGGTTTGACTAAACTCCAAAGTCGTCTAGAAGATCAACGAGGCACAGCAATCAATTGTGAACTACCCGATTTCCTGAAAGACAAAGAAAACGACGAAAGAAACCACAAGGCTTTCCGAAGAGAACCGACCAAGTTTTACAACAGTGAATCAACCCTCAAATCAGATCGTGTACTTGCAGTAGCCTCAGCGAAAAATTTGAAGCTTGAATTACAATCAAACTACGAAAACTTAAATATTACGAGTAGTAGTTCAAATGACCCAGTAAATGTAAGCAGCGTATTTCACGCAAAAATTAATAATATGAGGTTTTCACCATCGAATTTTATAGCTGATGACAGTTTAAATCCAAATACGCCCAATAAAAGAGTCGATGTAACTGTAATAGAAAATCGGTTAGGAAACGGTAAAAATAGTGACCCCCCACCTTTGCCCCCCAAACCGGCAACCATACCTATTAAACCTCCAAATTGGGGGCAAGACAGGTTTGGATACAAACCGAAAAATTTGACCAGTGATAGATATTTGGAACAGCCATCTAGCAGCTTTGTATAGAATCATACAGCAGGTTTAACTGCCGATTAGATATAGCAAAGGATATAAACCGATTAAGGAGGCCCAGTCAAAATTAAAAAATGTTTTTTTTTTAGGGAGCCACTCCCTATAAAATTTATTTATTTATTTAATGTTCATTCAAAAACCAACCCTCATTTTTTTTCAAATTTTTAAATAAATATTTAGAGGTCTCGCCCGGCGGTTTTTTGAGAGAGAAAACATGTTAAGACTTTTTATTATTATTTAAATATAAAAACGTTGACATCAGGCGATTTTAGAAAGGGAAATAAGGGAATAAGGGAATATTAAAAAAAAATACCCTTTTACATGAAAAAATGGCTTTACCAGGGTAAAAACATTGCAAAAATTAAAGCTTATTTATGCTACAAAGAGGTTACTTACAAATTTTTCTCTTGAGCTATTTTTTTAGAAAATCATTGAAAAAGTACCAATTAACGGCCCATATTTATTTTTTTTACGAAAAAGAACAGTATGTTAAAAAAAAACACAAATCCCATAAACTGTAAAAAAATCACTGTATTTCGATAAAAGAGATGATATTTGGCCAAAAAGCATAATAATATGTATTTTTTGCTACTAATTGCTTTGAAATGTATTTATTTTTTTAACTGTGTGTTGCCGATTTTTTTTTCAATTTTTTAAAAATAAACGCCCTAAACTTAAAAAAAAAACTTTATTAAATGTGTTTTATTACATAATGTAACATACTACAAGGCATTTTGAAAACATTTTTTATTTATTTACTACAAAATTCATATTTTATTGCAATTTAATGCATTTTTTAACTTTTGAGATATTTAATTAATAATTAAATATCTCAAAAATTATTAACCCTGTACTTTTTTTAAAAAAAGTAAACAAAACCCTGAATTCGGACATATTGAAGAAAACCCTAGAAAAAAATACTCTTTGGAAAAAAGTCTAAGTGCATTTTTTTCTAGCCATTATTCGTGTCAATTTTTATAATGTTTTACCCATAAATCGCTTTTATTTTTGTAGAGGGGCATAAAAGTTGAGAATATTTCTTTATTATCCAAAAACACTTTTTTGTTCCACAAACGTTCAATATCAAAGTTTTTATATCCTTAAAAAACAAAAACCCCGCATGCCACGGCGGGCGGGAAATATTTCTTAAAAAATCTAAAAAAAATGAGAGTTGTTTTTTCACCTAAAGGAACAATTTTGATGGGTGGGACCCAAACAATTCCGTAGGTCCTGGGCACCCTAATTTACATCATCTAGACGCTTAGGCGAGAGTGTTCCGACGGTGTACAGTGTTTGTCAAGGGTAAAAGTTGGACATTCGAGGTTTTAAAAAACGTTGGATTTTTTTTTAAATATAATTTACTATTCTATATTGACGGGTCTATAAGATTGATAATATTTTTATTAAAAATTGATTTGTTAGGCAAAATGCACCCTTAAAAAGAATAAATGTATTTTTTCTGGTCCAATATCTTCCCTAGTGAACCGATTTTAAAAAGTAAAAATTTGTGTGTCATTAAATTTCTTTTAAAGTTTGTAAATTTGTAATATATTACAAATCTGAGATAGGTCCTTATTAATAAGGACCTATCTCAGATTTTACCAGTAGTAGTTTTTTCCAACAAATTAAATATATGACCATAATTACAATTATACACGGTGTATTTGAAATAGCGTCGGAAATTTTAACAGGTGATTCTACATCATAAAATATGACAAAAAGTTCCTATAAACATATGTCTAAAAATGCGTCATAAGGGAGCTACGCCCCTTTAAAAGTGGCTAAAAAAATCGGTTTTTAATTAATAACTCAGGAACCCTTTGAGATATATCAACGAGGTTTTGCACGTCAACTAATCCTACCAAGGCCCGTTTTTATGTGTTATTTTCATGTACTTATTTCAACCAGGGGTGTGCGAAACGGGGGCGGCTTATCAGTGTTTTGTCCCAAACTTTTTTCTGTGTAACTTTTTTGCAATTTTATTTTTGAAATATGATTCCTCAGGCCAAAATACATAAAAAAGGTACTCTTGTTGTAATACTGTAGGATTAACCGTTTTCGAGAAAAATTAATTTGAAGGTGAAATTCCACGGTTCGAGGACGAAAAATTAAATACTAAAATGTTAAAAACCAAAATTTTAATGTAGCAGGGCGAATGTACATTAAAAACTAAGAAAAAAACCTCATATACAGGTACTTCGAAAAATCAATCCTAATGGAGCTATGGTCTCCTAAATATGCACCATTTTTAAAGGGCTATGGTAGCTTTAAAAGCGTTTTTTCAACCTACATGTATGGAAACTTTTTTTCTTAGTTTTTGATGTAGAATAACACTGCATCATTAAAATTTTGGTTTTCGACATTTTAGTATTTAATTTTTCGTCCTCGAACCGTGAAATTTCACCTTCAAATGAACCTTTTCTCGAAAACGGTTAATCCTACAGTATTACAACAAGAGTACCTTTTTTATGTATTTTGACCTGAGGAATCATAATTCAAAAATAAAATTGCAAAAAAGTTACACAGAAAAAAGTTTGGGACAAAAAACTGATACGGCCCCCCCGTTTCGCACACCCCTGGTTTAAATAAGTACGTGAAAATGACATACAAAGATGGGCCTTATTAGGATTAATTCACGTGCAAAACCTCGTTAACATGTCTCAAAGGGTTCCTGAGTTATTAAATAAAAACCGATTTTTTTAGCCAATTTCAAAGGGTCGTAGCTCCCTTGTAACGCATTTTTAGACATATGTTTATAGGAACTTTTTGTCATATTTTATCATGTAGAATCACCTGTTAAAATTTCCTACCCTATTTCAATTACACCCTGTATGGTCAAAAATTTCGAGAACGTTTGCACCAATTTTCAAAAATTTAACATAATCATAATCAGCATGAAAAGCTGAGGTATTACATGTCCTAAATTACTTTTTTCTGAATGCCTATTTTTGCAAAATTACAAATTACAAAATAATTTAACTATTTGTGCTCCATTATCTCGAGATTCAGTATACCGATTTTTAATTGCAAATCACCATTGTATTAAGCATGAAAATACCTTTAAAAAGACATGTAATATGTCCTATTTCTTGGATCCTTAACAACGCCAGCTAGATATTCCGAATTTATTAAAAACGTACAAAAAATCAAGCTAAAAAAAAACGCCAGATAGATTTTTTAATTTTCACCCAAAATGTTCCCAGGGTTATGCCTAATCGATTCATAAAAATTTTGGTTTGTCGAAAAAAATAAAATAAAAACCTATAGGACCCTAGGGATATAGCACATATATTCAGGTTAATTGTGAGAAATTTTTGTAAAAAAAAAAAAATAAAAAAAATACTACCACTTTTCCGGACATACAAAACACAGTGCGGTGTTGCCGATTATATTTCCTATATATAATCGAAAATAAAATGTTATTAATATTTATTTATTTATGAATGCTTAAATTTTAACACTGGAGGTGAAGTTAAATGTTGTATATGTTACCATAAAAGGCCGAGATCCGTTAATACCCGTTTTTACTAGTAGAAACACAAAGTACACGGGTATCCATGATCATTGGTTATTTCGCGTTCTTACCATTAAAAACCGGTTAGTTATAGTGAAATGCGGAACAGAATTCTAATTTCGGGTATTTGTTGATAATATCATATTATCATATTATGATATACAGAATAAGCTCGATAATGTGAACATGCGTATCTATGAACTATTTTGTGAACACAAAATTTTTTCCATTGCCTTCTCTGTAACGTGATTATCTTACTCTCGTTAACATAAGCGGCTAAATCGTGAGAACTGCACCTCGAGTTTGTTTTGGCTTTTGTTGTTTGGTGTTTTTTTTTTATGGGGTTTGGTTTAACGTTGGTTTTGCGTCTGTTTGGTATTTTTTTTTTGTAAAAAATTGGTTTTTACTTAAAATTATATATTGAAAAACGGTCAGCACGACGCATGCGCGGTCAGCACGGCGAGGTGCATCTCTCACTGATTAAAAGCTCCTTCGTTAACGTGAACGACTAGTTACAACAAGTTTATACATATTTTTTTGTGGTTGTTTCTCTTAATAGTCAGTTGTTTCTTAGAGTCGGCTTTGGTTCGTTAGAAAATGGCAAAAGGGTCGAAATCGAAATTATTAAGGAACATAGGAATGGCATGACTGTTACTGCTTTAGCTAAAAGGTATAGGGTAGCAAAATTAAAACATCCTTGTATAAAAAATAAAAGCGATAAAATTCTTAAAACAGTAACTTATACTTTAAAACCAAGTAAAAAACAGACTTTAAGAGCATTATAATTTCGAAAAATGGAAAGTTGGACCAGTGGTTTCCTGTATTTATAATAATTATTAAAGTACATAATAAAGGATTTAATTTAATTAAGTAGATAATTAGAAATGCATCTTTTAAATGATGTTAAGAAAGCTCAAGCTTATTGGAAGCAGGATGTAAGCAAGTGGACTTGGCAAAGTTTAACGTTTCGGAGAGTTTTGTTAAGGTTGAAAAAAAAATGGATACAGGAGGAAACGGTTAAAAGGCGTGCAGGTTCGGAAAGAAGGAAGTGAAAATTTACCTAATTATTTAAGAGAACGCCCTTTACGAGACGCGGTGCAGGCTATAAACGATACAAATTTTCCTGGGTCGAAAACCACCACCCGCCCCCGCACACAGCTACAAAATCACAAAAAAAAATGGAAAAAATTCATAAAGCGTCGAATGTTGAATATTTATAAACCTTATAGTGTCCTCTAAATGATTTCAATACATTTTTTTTTGAAAATGTTTGCGACCTTGCGTAAAAAATTAAATTTAAGTGGCATATTGCATACCGGGTGCACCATTTAAACTGTCGATATCTTAGAAACCGTAACAGATAGGTTCGAAGCTACATGAATTTTTTCCGTTTTTTTTTCCGAGATTGGAAATTTTTTATGCAGCAAAAAAAACCTTTTTTAAACGAAAATCATAATTTTCATAAATTTCCCACAAGATTTACTAAATATTGTGTTTAAATTTTGTATATTATTAAATATTCTAATATTTTTTCAGTTTATTATTGATCCCTTACTCTCCCGAGAATAATGATAATTTTTCGATTTAATTGTGTTTTTTTATATTTGCTATGCCTAAAAAGAAGAAAAAAAAAATAAACCATTTTTTTTGTTTTGTTTTTGCCTGAGTTTTTGTTTCCTTAGAGTTTCAGGAGGGCTGTATTATACTGAATTAAATTCATATTTGTTTGCATGCATAAAAAGTCTATAAAAGTATTTTGGGTTAACATTGCCTTAAAGAAAAAATAAAGAAGTAAAGTCACAATTGTGACCCTGGAGGGTAAGGGTTATTATATATTTTTCTAAATATTTTATGATTTGACATTTATTTTGTTTATTTGGTATACAGATTCATGGAGAGCCCCAAATAAGCTTGAGCTTGTTCTAGGGGCTCTCCATTAATTTTGTAAAAAAGGAGGAATATTAACAAAAAAAATAACCATCTTGGGGAGACTTCTTATCTCTGCGGATCTGGAACCTCTATATTTGCTAATGTTCCAGCTTCATATAATAATAGCAGTTCCTGTTATTTAACCTTATTCGCATTCACGCATTATCTGTAATACTAATAAACTTAAAGAAAAACCGACAATATGTCAAATTATTCTAACCTCTTTCTTAAATACTTACTTAAACTATAAAATAATAAAATTGACTTTTTGCATATTTAAACTTACATTTTTTGTGGATCCAACTGTACATGATTTTCGTTCGATCATAATTTTTATTTTCCCAAATAACCATTATAACAAAAATTCTTTTGATCAATATCTTTATTGAACCGTAAATTATTTATACCGAAATATTGTTAGACGGTTTTTAGTTTCGATCCTTACTTAATTTATAACGAATTATTTTTGTACCAAATTTTTATTATACCAATATTCTTTCGATCACAATATTTTTGTTTTTAACAAAATTCATTTCGACCGATTTTTTTTTCGATCCAATTTTTTATTATACCGATTTTTTTGTACATTTGCGTGAGACCCAAAACTTATACCATGGTTACAAGCCTAGTCAAAACAACTAATATTCACAACCATAAAAATCAAAAGTATCAAATATTTACTAATAATAAAATGAAATATTGTATATTAAACATTTGTATTAATTAATGTATTTTAATAGCTTTAAATGGTATTAGTAATTTATTGGTTTTTGTATTATAATATGGTATTTTATTTAATTAAATATATTTTTACATTTATATATTTTTTGTATTTTTATCCCTTAAATCTAAAATCATTATATTGGATGTTTTTCAAAGGTGGCTCGCCTCTATAAGACCATGTTTTGAATTATTTGTAATTTTATTTTTCACTTCCGGTTTAACCGGAAACGAGCCCTGCTTTTGATTTTTAAACAGAATACACTGTATATTTTTACATATTAGGATTCTGCATTAAATTTTGTGTATTATCCCAAGTTTTTGTCAAATTTTGACAGCTTTTGTCATTTTTTAAATAAAATATTTTAGATTTTTTTTATGGAAAGTCACTAAATCTATATATCTATATCTCAATAAAACGAGCTAGCGCACAGTGTTTTTTTTACCTATAGTTGGTTCTTTATTAATGGGGCTCTAAGCCAAAAAAATCGGATTTAAAATATTTATTCTTTGTTTTTTATAAATTGAAAAATATGAGTTTTTTTCGCATATTTTCCTGATAATTTTATATACATACTAAAGATATGGCTCTGATTCTTATAAGCAACACTTACACACGTGAGGTTTGTTACTCCGTTTATTTTTTTGGCTTTTAATAGAGAACCAATCCACCGCAAAAAATATATATTTGGACTTTTTTTTTTACTATAGGCAAAAAAAAACTGTGCGCTATAACTCAAAAATAAAACGAGCTGATCGAGAAAAACGAAGCAAGATTCCGAAAACAGCGCATCAATTAGGTCTAGTATCAACTAAATTTACCGACACCCTGACAATTTTTTTGTGTGCTGAGCAGTGTTATTGGTACAAAAATACAATTGATTAAAAAAAATACTTTTGGTTTTTCACAAAAACTAAACTTGGAAAAACACATTTTTTGTTTTTACTTGAATTTTTGCTTTATTACGCGTACGTCTATGGGTCGTCGATATTACTAAAAAGATTATTTTTTTCTCTTGATACCAAAAAGTTAACTTTTTTTTATAATCTCTTTAAAATAATTTAAGTTTGTAAAATAATATAGGCTAGGTAAGTGTTGTTGGGCCGCACTGACTAGTTGTTTGTTTAATCATTTAACGTCGTTTTTCGCTGCTATGGCCTAATTGACGGGACCGCCATCTTTACGTGCCCTCCGAAGCACGGTCCTCAACAGAACTCGCATCCACCCTGAAATGTGTTTACAGTTTCACCTGCAACCCACATTACAGTTAGTCATCGTAGTTCCATCTACCGACTATTTACACCACTATACATCCATGCTCTATGTGGGGCTCGAACCCACAATCTCGGTGTTCGCAGCCGGACACACTACCAACTGCGCCACCGAGATCGGCACTG
>OY294045.1:31270240-31297182 GCA_958510825.1 Brachypterus glaber | reverse complement strand
AAACATCTTTTTTTGCGGTCACTCTTTATATCCAAGATTTTTTTGTCTAGGACGATTTTTGAAAATTATTATATATACCGGGTCCACAAAAAAAAAGTATATAGTCCTGGGGTAGAGACCTATCCAATCTTATAGATTTAGGGGCGCTGAATTCAAATCTAATGTCAAGTCGAAAATCTACGGACCGGTTTTTAACTAGAATCAAAAAATGAGCGAGAATACTCAAAAATCTCATATTTGAAATAATTTCTCGCATATTTGTTAAAGAATGTGGCTTTTTTCGAGTTTTTTTTTATGAAATTTGAGTCTCTGAATAAGAATCCAATATCCATATAGCACCGTAATAAACCGATTTTTTTCTGGGTTTCGAAAATTAGTGAAATTACTCAAAATGTACATATTTTTCTTAAGAAGTTTATATTATTTCAAATAAGTTCATGTGCAGAAGTAGATATCAAGCTACTCTTATACATAGACTCCGACGTTCACTTTTCTTCTAGACTCAAAAAATGAGTGAAAACACAAAAGTATTATTATTTTCAAATCCGCTTTATTTCGAAACAACAGTTACTGTCCTAGGGTTGAGACCTATCTATTCTTATGTATTTTGAGGCGCTGAATTCAAGTATAGTTAAATTAAAAATCTACCAGCTGGTTTTTTAACTAGACTCAAGAAATTAGCGAGTATACTCAAACCACCAAAATTTTTTTTGTCTAGGACGATTTTTGAAAATTCGAAACTACCGTATATTACCGGGTCCACAAAAAAAAAGTATATTGTCCTGGGGTAGAGACCTATCCAATCTTATAGATTTTGGGACGCTGAATTCAAATCTAATGTCAATTCGAAAATCTACGGACCGGTTTTTAACTAGAATCAAAAAATGAGCGTAATACACAAAAATCTCATATTTGAAATAATTTCTCGCACACTTGTTAAATAATGTGGCTTGTTTCCGACTTTTTTAATGAATTTTGAGTCACTGAATAAGAATCCAATATCCCTATAGCACCGTGATAAATTTATTTTTTTCTGGGTTCGGAAAATGAGTGAAATTACTAAAAATTTAGATATTTTTTTAAGATATTTATATTATTTCAAATAAGTACATGTGCAGAAGTAAAGCTACTCTTATATATTTTGAGCTGCTGAGACCGAATCCGACGTCAAACAATACCAGAACCGGTTCACTTTTCTTCTAGACTCAAAAAATTACTAAAACATACAAAAATCTTACATATATATTTTCAAATCCGCTTTATTTCGAAACAAAAGTTAATGTCCTGGGGTTTAGACCCATCTATTCTTATGTACTTTGAGGCGCTGAATTCAGTTATAATATCAAATTGAAAATCTACCGGCTGGTTTTTCTACTAGACTCGAAAAATGAGTGAAAACACACAAAAATCTTACATATATATTTTTAAATCCGCTTTATTTCGAAACAAAAGTTATTGATCTGGATTTTGTGTGTTATCACTCATTTTTTGAGTCTAGTTAAAAAAACAGCCAGTAAATTTTCAATTTTACATTAGATTTGAATTCAGCGCCTCATAATACATCAGAATAGATAGGTCTTAACCCCAGGACAATAACTTTTGTTTTGAAATAAATCGGATTTGAAAATATATACAGAGGGTTCCAGAACTCGCGTACCGAAATTTAAGAGGTGATTCTACATCCAAAAATATGAAAAAAAGTTTTTATAAAGGTTGGTCCGGAAATGAGCCCTAAGGGAGCTACGGCCCTTCGAAGATGACGTTCAATACGGGGAACAAAAAAAAGCACCAATAAAATTTTAATGCTGCAGGGTGATTCTTCATTTAAAACTGAGCAAAAAAGTATTATACACCAAAACACCTAAATTTAATATTAAAGGAGTAATAGCCTTTTAAAAAGTAACGTTTTTGGTGGCACAAAATGTTACTTCCTCTTAATTGCATTTTTTTTTGATAACGGTTGCTCCTACAGTGTTACACTATATGATATTTTATATGTATTTTTACTCTAGAAATCTATATTTTTTACAACAAATCCAAAAAACATACACATAGAAAAGTTTGGGGCAAAAATGTTTTAAGCCTCATATGTTTTGTCCGTCTGGGCACGCCTCTGGATAAATTAAAAAAATAAATTAACATAAACTTATTGCCCTTATTAATACTAGTATACATGCAAAAGCTCGCCGCTCTAGCTTAAACGGTACCCGAGTTATTAATTAAAAACCTTATTTTTATTACAATTTTAAAGGGCCCTAGATCCCTTAGGGCTCATTTCCGGACCAACCTTTATAGAAACTTTTTTTCATATTTTTGGATGTAGAATCACCTCTTAAATTTCGGTACGCGAGTTCTGGAACACCCTGTATGTAAGATTTTTGTGTTTTCACTAATTTTTCTAGTCTAGTTGAAAAACTAAAAGGTAGATATCCAATTTGACAATATATTTGAATTCAGCGCCTCAGAATAAATAAGAATAGATGGGTCCAAACCACAGGACATTAACTTTTGTTTTGAGATAAAGCGGATTTGAAAATATATATGTAAGATTTTTGTATGTTTTAGTCATTTTTTGAGCCTAGAAGAAAAGTTAACTCAAAATTCATGAAAACAGTCGGAAACAAGTCACATTCTTTAACAAATGTGCGAGAAGTTATATCAAATATGAGATTTTTGAGTATTCTCGCTCAATTTTTGAGTCTAGTTAAAAAACCAGCCGGTAGATTTTCGATTTGACGTCAGATTTGAATTCAGCGCCCCAAAATCTATAAGATAGGTCTCTATCCCAGGATAATATACTTTTTTGTGGGGCTGTGTTATTCTAGCGCCGGCGCTGTGAATAATTATTACAAAAAGTAAAAACCATTTTCAACGATTTTTCACGATTTTTGCGTAATTTCACGATTTTAGGGGTCAAATTAAGACCCTTAGAAAAGTTTGATCACCCTCATGTTTTCAGGATGTTCCAGATACACCAGAATGAAAATTTTAAAACAATAAAAAAATAAGGTCATCCTAGTATAGCATACATAAAAATTTCGAAAAACTTAAATTCTTGGGGTGAATTTTTTTTCTTTTTTACCTAAAAACCAATTGTGTGAAATTAGACATAAATCAGAAAAGAAACTGATGCCCTACAAAGCCAAAACAAGAAAAAATACGAAGTATCAATTTCTTTTCTGATTGTTGTGTAACTTTACACGTTTTTTAAGGCAAAAAAGAAAAAAATGAGCGGACTATAAAAGGTATACAAATATTATTTGTTCTTTGAATTTCAAAACATGGCAAAAATTGTAATGCCAACCCAAAACAAAAATCCCTGAATTAGTCATCAATTTAAATGTACCTTTTTCTTAATTTTAGGGCAAAATGGAAAACATTGTACAAAGCACTTGTTTCTGAGCCAGTTCAGAACTGCGATTTTCGAGAAACAAAACAAACCTAACAAAAAGTTTGGCTACAAGACCTCTGTGCCAAACTCGCATTTCTTGATAGTCCTTCTACCCTTCCGTACCAAATAAAATAAGAGAAAATTAATTTGGGTCCCATTTCGCATTTTTTTGGTATACAGGGAGGGTACAAACTTTTTTTAAATTATTTCAATTTTTTTTTTAAATCCTCGTTGTTCCGACCCTTCCACAGTGGGCCCAGGCCCGTTTCTAGCCCGACAAAATTATCAGACGAAAAACATATTTATGAAATATTTTATTTCATCTGTATTCTAGAGGGTCCAGCACTATTTTTTTTATTATAATATTACTTAAATATTTAAGTTATCGTTATTTAAAAATTACATTTTTAAGACATTTCTCAAAAATAAAATAGCATTCTCAAAAAAGTATAAAAAATTAATTTAAGTGAAATTAAGCGCCATATAGCTAGTGGTTTTATAATGGATATAGAAGTTAATGGTACATACTTTATACTTCTTCTGTATAAATGACTAGGATTTTTTATAAAAAATAAGTGCAAACATTGTGTTATTTTTAGGTGTTGGTGGTCCCTCTATGGACCACCTCGTTTTAGGGTCACAATAGGCTGAACGATTACACGATTTTCACATTTAGTTCAGGATAGAATCTATAATTTATTTGAGGAGTATATATATTTACAGTATTATTAATTTGAGCCATTTCGCCTCAATGATTATTTATATCGATAAAAAATCTAAAACAGAAAATAAAATTAAAATGTTCTTATCAGGCGCACCTATTTCTAGATAAATATAAATTCTAAAAACAGCGTTTATTGCATTCCCTGTCAATGCGGGAAATTTTATGTCGGTGAATCTGGCATTTATCTGTCCGTCTGACAGAACACCAAATTAACTGTCAAAAAAGAAAAATATTCTCTTCAAAATTAGTTGATCACTCATTTAATAATTGTCACCATTTTTTATTTGATAATACAAAAATTTTAACTAAAGAGCCTATCACAGAAATACGAAAGCTAAAAGAATGAATTTTCATAAAATTATGCAGATATAACTGTATTAGCGAATGCTCTTCATCTTTATCTAATATTTGGACACCAATACTTAATGATGAAGTATTACGCGGTAACTTAACTTTGCCCTCTTTTCAATATTTTTTTTTTGTCTAAATTAACTTCTTTACACGTTTTCAAAAAAAAAACGCCTTTTCCAAATTAATTTCTCTACATCTTTTTATTGTTACAGGTGTCTTTGTTTCAATTACCTCGAAATGACATATTTTGACATTTGTCATATTTTGATTGATAAAGCCAAATATTGCAAAAATTCTTTCAAAAACTAATAATTTTCTTTGAAAACGGAATCAGATTAGATCCCGAAACGTTAGAAGTTGACTTTTATTCAGTTTTTCGTCCTTTTTTAATTATTTTAACGATTTATCAAGATTTTTAATTTTATTACAAAATTTTTATTTAGGCAAACATTTTAAACTTTGGTAAGATATTGACTAATAATATTTTTTAGGTAAAGAAGATATATAAGATAAGTATTATTTTAAACGCAATACCTTACCAGCGCATCTAGAAATAGGTGCGCCTGATAAGAACATTTTAATTTTATTTTCTGTTTTAGATTTTTTATCGATATAAATAATCATTGAGGCGAAATGGCTCAAATTAATAATACTGTAAATAGTTCAGGATATTAAAAGTCGATGTGGTACTGTGCTAGACTACTTATTGCGCATGCTACTTTTTGACATGTGAAGAGTGAGCAAGTGGTTGCATAAGGGACCACCACTGCATTAGAGGCAGCGTTTTTATACAGTCACAGAAAAGGAAGTGCAGTTGAATCCGAAAAAAAAAACAAGATTGTAAATTTAGGTTGCGTAAATTCAATAATTACAATACAAACAAAGCCGTTGTCATGTTGACACAATATTTGTCAAAATTATTTATAATAATTATAAAGTAATTAGAAATGCGTTAAGAAATGTTAAGAAATCTCAAACTATTAGTATATTGGAAGCAGGATGTAAGGAAGTGATTGTGCCTCTATAGAGACCTTTAATTGTGGCAAGGTTATTTAGTGTTTCGGAGAGTTGTGTTAAGATTATAGAAAAAGGAATAATGGTTAAGATTGAAGAAAAAATAGATGGGGGAGGAAAGGGCGTGCAGACTCGGAAAGAAAGATATCAAATGAAATACAGGATGAAAATTTACTTAATTATTTGAGAGAATACCATTTACAAGAAGCGGTGCATGCTATAAACAATACAAATTTTCCTGGGTCAAAAACCATCTCCCGTCGCCGCATCGATAGTTCCAAGATTAAAAAAGCGAAAAAAACAACATCCGGAAAAACCTTTCTTTAAACGAAAATCATAAGTTTCATAAGTTATAATATAACATATTATGTTTGGTTAGCAGAGTTAAAATTTTTATTTCTTCATAAGATTTACTAAATGTTGTGTTTTAATTTTTGATTTGATTAAATATTCTAAATGTTTTTTCAGTTTATTATTTATTATAATTTTTTTAATATTCGACATTATTCGCATGCATTTTCTGTAATAAACTTTGAAAGAACTGACAATTGTCAAATTAATCTAACCTATTTCTTAAAATCTTACTTAAACTATAAAATAATTAGTAAAATTGACATTTTAGCATATTTAAATCTTGCGTTTTTTGTGGGTCCAACTGTACCACAAAGAAAAGTGTGAAAAGAACAAAAATTCAATGCTCCGAATGTAATGTAGGTTTGTGTATTTCATGTTTTCAACGCTTTCATAATAATGTTCAATAAAAATTAAGCTTGAACTACTGGTCCTTATTATAATCACCAAAAATTTGTGATTTACAGGTATACCTAAAAGATCAGAGAGACCACTCATAACAACAACAAAAAATGTTATATTTTTCTAACCAAAAAAATGTCGATGTTCGTTCGTTTAGTGTTTTGAGCCAAAGATAAAAAAAGTAGAGTTTTAAAAAAAAGTTTTGCGCCTTAAACGTGTATTCTGTACCAGTGGGTCAATATTTTAAAGCATTTAAATAGAGAATTTCATTTTTACTCCCGTATAGGATAAAATAGGGAAATACTGGGAATAATACATGCAAAATTGTAAACAAGTAAGCGATAAAATGACATTTTCATAGAATCTTTGAATTTAAATTTAAATATGCTTGGCTTGTCCAAGTTAAGTATCATGTAAATGCATTACGATTTCAATTGTAAATTCCTAATCAACACAATAAAAAATTATTTTATTGAATTACGCAAAAAACATATCACCCCTGAAAAAAAAATTAAGTTCCGGCCCGCCAATGACATTATTAAACTTAATACCACTTTAAAATAATATATAAGTAATTAAATTGACCGTAACTTATTAAAAACATGAAATATTTTTTCCAGCAAGAAACAGATCCTGGGCCCACTGTGCTGATGCTCATTTACTTACTTGTTGTGTATGAAACCGTACAGTAATTTGAGCAAAAATATTTTCTTTAGTAATAACATCAGTACATCTGGCATGGACAATTCTGGGCAGCTCAAGTTCTTTGATATACTTCCATCTAACAGTTTTGTTCTTAATGTTATGAATTACTTCAGGGAACGCCCTTTCTGTGATATATTCCAACAATTTTTCATCATCCTTTTCAGCCAAAGCCTCATGCATCTTTTTGTAAATGTCAAGGGATTCTTTACAAAAATCTGGAGAGTCAAATTCTTCTTCAAACTGACGGACTTTTCTTATTGCCATCATGGTTTTTGATTTTTTGCTTAAGAACTCCAAGCTTTGCTTCGCACCCTAAAAAATAAGGATTCTAAATAAAATATGTTGTGCATTTAGAATAATACAATTTGTAAAAAATGACTATTATTATAACAGTAAAAACTATAAGTGAAAATAACAACCTCCTACCACCTCATAGGAACCTAGGTTTATGCAAATAGTTATTTAGGTACCAAGGGCATTAAGTAGACTATAATGCCCCGACAGCGAAAGCAACTAGCCCGAGGGCCTTTGACCCAAGGGATAATTTTCGTCTGATGGGCATTATAGTCTAGTAAGGCCTGCGGTGCATACAAGACATTATTTTTCATAAATTTTAAAATAAAAATAGCTTAATTTCTGCGTTTTTTAAAACTATTTTGGCCACTTTTTAGTATTTATGGCCTGTTTCATCAGGCAAGAGAGTAAATTAAAGATCGCACAGTGAATAATTTCAAAACAGATTCGAATATTGGATATGCGAATATACTGCGTAGTTTATTTTATAAAACATAACTATATTCTACACACAAACATATACTATTCAAACCTGTTGTAAAAATATTTACTGTGCGATTTTTAATTTACTCTCTTGCTTGATAAAACAGACCATAGTAAGCTTTGATCGGTTGTCATAGAATAAGTTTGACGGTTGCTAAGGGTTGTTTATTTTAAGCGTCCTTTACTTTTTATGAACGAAAATATGGAAAGTTCACAGAATATAATAAAAAATGCTAAAAAAGCTAAGGAAAACTTATTATCCGCAAAATCGTAATGATAAGGAGTATAAAAATTTACTGTAATGAAAAGAGAATATATCAGATATTCCCAAATGGCCTGATAAGTGTAATTTGTCTATAAATTCCTACAAGCATCGCTCTTACTTAAACTTTAAATGTTTAAATCTACCTGATGTAGTGCACTGTCGTAACTCTATGTGCAACCGACCTGATCACAGTAGAGACATTGATAGATTTTATACTGATATTGTGAGTGCTCTTCGTCGTTCTGTAACAGAATCGTTTCGCCACAACAAGTCTAGGGCCAAACCTATCCCTGGATGGTCAGCTGAGGTAGCAGATGCCTACAGAAGGGCATATGAAACCTTTTTACTTTGGGTGGAAGCTGGTCGCCCTCCTGAGGGTCCCCTTAATGACAGAAGGCGTTGTTTACGAAAACTGTTCCAGCACAAGTTAAAATGTGTGCGCATCCGCGAAGAACAAATTCGTGCTTGGCTTGGCTACTCATCAGCTGGAAAAAAACTTTGCAAAGTTCTGGAAAGGCTGCGGCAGAATAAGCAAGACTTCAATTTCGCTGTCGAACTCATACGATCGGACCTATGGCGAATCCGACATTGCAGAACTTTGGGCAAAGAAATTCGAAAAGCTTAGTAATCTGTTTGATGACGAGAACTCTGATGATATTGAAGCTGATCACTGTGAAGCCTGTATGGTCCCCTCGAATGATGTTAAACTTGCCATATTTCAGCTTAAGCGTGGAAAGGCTACTGGTTCAACCAGTAGCCTTTCCATCCCAACCAGATTGGTTGGGATGGCCTTTCTCCGGAATACATTATACATGCGCATGAAGCTTTATAATCTATACTAGCCATGTGTTTTTCTGGCATGTTATCCCATGGCATAACTCCCCCGTCACTAACGAAAAGCATTATGATACCAGTTGTCAAAAACAAAAGCGGTGACGCCTCTTTCTAAAGTCCTTGAACTTGTTATTCTCAGCAGATGTAAGAATGGCCTAGAAACCTCTGATAACCAGTTCAGGTTTAAAAGCAATGTGGGGACTGCTGAAGCTATCTACCTTCTGAAAGAAACTGTCAGCCACAATATAAGAAAAAACACTCCAGTGTATGCTTTATTGTTGGATCTGAGTAAAGCTTTTGACAGAGCTCATAACCCTACCTTAATAAAAGCCCTCTTGAAACGGAAAGTACCCTGCTACATATGCCGACTAATTCAGAACTGGAACTTCAATGCGACTGCCTTCGTCCTGTGGGGCTCTACCAAATCTTCTAGCTTCTTACTACGAAATGGTATACGCCAAGGAAGCTTACTAGCTCCTGATTTTTTTAATGCGCATATTGACGAACTTTACTATATTCTGTTGGCAGCTGCGGCAGGTTGTTTCTGTGGTAGTGTCAAAGTTAACTGTATTTCATATGCGGACGATATGGTGCTACTAAGTCCTTCTTTAGAAGGCCCCCGGTTACTGCTTCGTAAATGTGAAGAATTCACGTTTAAAACTTTTCTTAAATACAACACGGACAAAGGTAAACTAATGGTATTTAAACCCCCTGTGTATAGGGATCTGAATGTTCCCCCAATTTCCCTTAATAATACCCCTGTTGAGCAAGTATCTAAAACATCATCATCAGTCACATAATAAACAATACACTGATAACTCCGAAATTCTACGTCACTATAAAAACTTGTGTGTTCGTGCTAATATGATTGCAAGAAAATTCAGCAAGTGTTCTTTAGAAGTTAAAAACCGTTTGTTCAAGACTTTCTGTTACGATCTGTACTCAAGAGAACTCTGGTGCAACCACACTGTGGCTTCTTTGCGTACTATACGCGTTTGCTACAATAATGCCTATCGCATTATTCACAGACTTCCGCGGTATAACAGTGTCTCTGAAATGTTTGTTAGAGCCCGAATGAATACTTTGGATGCTCTTTGGAGAAAAAAGCTTGCCAGCTTTGTAGAGTGTCCTTCCTGCACCCAGAATACTCTTTTGAGAGCTGTAGTATCATCTGATGTTTTCTGGACCTCTGCTATCTTTGGAAGTTGGCGTCGTCTTTGTTTTTCTTTGTAATAACTTTTTCTTTTTCCCAACATTTTTGATGTATATATTTGTGTGTATATTATTTTATTATTCTTATGTAATATGGCTTATATTTATTTTATTATGTGCACAATAAATACATACTGTGTCTCTCCATGACAAATAAGCCTATGCTTTTTCTAGGGGAGCTCCATTAATTTTAATTAAAAAATGCAAAAATTTCCGGGATCTTCCTGTATCTTTTCAACAGCTGCCAATATTTCTTCTGCTTAACTTGATCATTATTCTTTGCATTCAAAAGCCATAAGTATAAGTATGCGTCTGTTGAGCAGAACAGAACAGAAATTCATAATAATTTACAAACATTTGGATATTTTTCAAAACAATATTGTGTATCTACACAACTGACATTGACTGAATAAATGCTTTGCCGGAATAAATGCATTATTATTATTTATCGACCTACTTGATTAAATACAACTAAAAATTTACAGCCTTTTTTTACAATAATTTTCAAATAACTATCCTATATTCATTTTAAAGAAATTTTAATTTTCTAGTTAAAAATAAAACTATAGGGTGCCATTTAAAAAAGCATGAGTTATGGCTATTTTAAATTTGTTAGATTTGACCTGCTTTCTGAGACACCCTGTATAAATTTTGGGTTCTATTTCAGCTTAGGATAATTCGGTAAAGTATTATTATTGAGTAAACTGCAAAATAACTTTTCTCCAATTTAAAAAATCAAGGAGAAATTAAATTTTTTAGGGGTGCTTGAATTTGCTAATTTTTCGCTAAAAACTTGAATAACTCAAAAACTAACTAGACATATTTCAAATTCAAATTCGTTTATTGAGTTCATAGAACATAGTTATCGAACATGTCAAAATAGGTGTCACAATTTGTGACTCACAAACAAAATATTTAAACAAAAGATACAATACAGTTAAAATTTTACACAATAATAAAAATTCAACACATAATAATAAATAAGTCTCTAACATTACAGTTTATATAAATTAAAAGAAATGCTATCCTTCCACAACGGGCCAGCTGAAGTCCTCGATTGTGTAGAAACATTTATCTACTAAGAATCTCTTAACGGTATTCTTAAAAAGATGTACATTCTTTAGGTCTTTTACTGAATCGGGAAGTTCGTTAAATATTTTCATGCCTTTTATAATAGGAGATTTATCATAGATCAGTTGCAGCCTTTTATAAGGGATATGAAACTTAGAAGAAGATTTTGTATAATGGTTATGAACCAACGAATTATTGGCGTAAACCTTTTTATTGTTATACATATAAGCAAGAAGTTCTAGTATAAGTAAACTTGGGAGGGTCAAAATTTTGTATGCCCTAAATAACTCTGTGCATGGATGGTTGTGGACCACACCTGCAATGCACCTCAGAATTCTTTTTAGGACAATAAAAATGTCTTCCAAATTAGAGGAGAGGCCCCAAAGAAGAATGCCGTAGGATAACCTTGACTGTATATGCGAATGATAGAACATTATTAGTTGTTGTGTGTTAAGGATTCTCTTAAGGGATCTAATTTGAAAACAGGCAGAATTAAGCTGTTTGATTAATTTCTCACAGTGATTATTCCAGGTTAAGGTGTCGTCCATGGTTATACCTAGGAAAGGTACCGTACCCGACCGGCTCAAGTCAGTGCCACTAATATTTATGTTCACCAATCCAACCTCTCTTCTTTGCCGGGTGTGGAAAGAAGAAACGTTGTTTTTGAGACATTTAAGTATAATGAGTTGGCGTTGAACCAGGTGGAAAGGTCACGACACAGGATGGATAGGTACCGTTCAAGATCATCCTCAGATTTAAATGATACTAAGATGGTCGTATCATCAGCATACATGACAAGATTGTTTGATGTACACTGGAAGATCATTTATAAAAAGAATAAACAATATAGGGCCCAGAATAGAGCCTTGTGGGACACCAACCTCTGTGCACAGAGGGTCAGAGCGAAACTTATTTGTACACCCATCCTCCCTGTGTGAGACCTGAACCACCTGCTTCCTGTCAGTAAGGTGTGACTCGACCCAGTCAGGGCTGGACCCCGTATACCATATTGAAAAAGTTTTTTTAGGAGGAGTTCAATTCTAACACAGTCAAATGCCCTGCTGAGATCACAAAATATCCCAACAGGACACTCGCCAGCGTCAATTTTGTCAAGAATATTACAGAAAAAGGTCAGAGTGGCAGTTGACGTGGACCGACACCTTCTAAAGCCATGCTGCGAATGGTCAATAATTTGATTAATATGGAGAAATGTAACAAGCCTATCCAGCATGCAATATTCAAATACTTTAGAAAGGGCCGGTGCCAAGCCAACTGGTCTATAATTCTCAACAGAATCAACACTGCCCTTCTTGTAAATGGGTACCACCAAACTGCTTTTAAGGCTGGTAGGGTAGAGTCCCTGTTCGAAAGAAGAGTTGATGATGTGAGTGAGCGGGGCTGAGATATACTCAGCACATTTTTTTAAAATACCCACTGGGATGTCATCGGGTCCAGCCGACATTTTATTTTTTAACTTGGTTTTGAGAATACTTTTTATTTCTGGCTCAGTAAAGGGGGATAAAAAAATGCTATTAGAAACATGTTTGAAATGATTATTACTGATAGACTCTTTAGGTATGTTGTTGACGATACTTAAAGGGGCCTCTTTAAAGAAATGATTAAAGTTGTTAGCAATCAGTTTAGGATCGTTTATAATACCCGAACCAGTATTTAAAGAAATATTTTTGTGGTTTTTAATTTTCCCAGTATGTTCGTTTATAACTTGCCAAGCAGCTTTGGAAACATTCTCAGATTCGAATATTTTTGACTGATAATGTTCCCTTTTAGTATTTAATACTAAAGAAGCATGCCTTTTCTTTTCAGAGCTGTATGCTTCTCTAAAAATGGGAAAACTCCGTTTGGAGTATAAAGTGTTACATACATCAAAATAAAGCAAATTTAATGCAGATTTTAAAATATATGAGGCGTTCCATTAAAAAAATAAAAGTTGAGACACAAGCATGAAAATATTTTTAATCGATTGGCCATACTCAAAAACCCTTTTAAGGGTTTTTGCACTTAAAAGTGCAAAATATCAGATTTTTAAAATTATTGTTTCTCCAAAAACTTTTAATAGATCACTTCCGTGAATAACCCTGTATATATATGTATAATACATATTCTGAAATTTTACCCAATCTCAAGGACTTCAGTCAATGGCTAATTGTGAAAACAATAAAAAGCATTTACTACTACTAGAATATCCGGATATCCGTTTCATCAATAATAAAATGGCGTTTTGTACAGATTTAACTTAATTTAACTACCACATAGCACGGTCCTAGGGGGTTGTAATTTTTTTCAAAACCTCTATGATGGATGCTGTTTGGATAGGTTTATAAATCATCAGGGATCAAGACTCATTTATATTTTTTTATACCAAAAATATAATAAAATAGCGCTTTGAGCAGATTCAACGTAAAAATACTATCCCGTGGTACGGTCCTAGAGGGCTTTAACTTTTTTTAAATCTTTACTGTTTCGATACATGTACAAATAATCAGGGATCAAAACTTGGTTATATTTTTTTTACCAAGAATATATTAAAATAGCGTTTTGAGCAGACTGAACTTTAAAATACTACCCTGTGGAAATGTCCTAAGGGGTTGTAATTTTTTTCAAAAACTCTATGATGAATGCTGTTTTGGTCAGGGATCAAAACTCGGTTATATTTTTTTATACCAAGAATATATTAAAATAGCGTTTTGAGCAGATACCGTAAAAACAATACCCCGTGGCACGGCTCTTTTTTTAATCTTTGATGGATGCTAGCATGCTGTTTTGATAAGTGTATAAATCGCCCAAAGTCCAAAAATATAATAAAATAGCGTTTTGAGCAGATTCAACGTAAAAATACTACCCCATGGTATGGTCCTAGAGGGCTTTAATTTTTTCAAAAAATCTTTGATTGATGCTGAATTCTTTACCAGTATAAATCATCAGGGATCAAGGCTCTATTATAAATTTTTTTATACCAAGAATATATTGAAATATTACTACCCCGTGGCACCCTCCTAGGGGGTTGTTTTTTTGAAAAACTCTATGATGGATGCTGTTTCTACATGTGTATAAATCACCAGGGATCAAGACTGGTTTATATTTTTTTATACCAAAAATATATTTAAATAGCGTTTCGAGCAGATTCAACGTCAAATACTACCCCGTGGCAAGGCCCTAGAGGGCTGTAATTTTTTTTTAAATCTTTGATGGATACTGTTTCTATACGTGTACAAATAATCAGGGATCAAAACTCGGTTATATTTTGTTATACCAAGAATATATTAAAATAGCGTTTTGAGCAGATTGAACTTTAAAATACTACCCCGTGGAAATGTCCTAAGGGGTTGTAATTTTTTCAAAAACTCTATGATGAATGCTGTTTTGGTACATGTACAAATCATGAGGGATCACGACTCTGTTATATTTTTTTATAACCAAAAACATATTTAATATATCTTTTAAAAGTTATTGTGCTTGCAAGATTTATCATACAGACAGACTGTTTGATGAACTGACAATTTTTATTTGCCCTAAATCGATCTAGTTCATCACAAAATGAATATTTTTGCAGAAATACATACAGGGCCATAGTGAAGGAGATTTGGCGGGGGGGGGGGGGAGGAGAAGGTCAAAAATTACAACTTTTTTTTAGCCTAAAAACACAACTTTTTTTCTCAGAAAAAAAGTTCATGACTAAAAAAAAAAAAGTCCCACCCTTTCTCAAAACTCAAAATAAAAGTCCATGACTAAAAAAAAAGGTCCCACCTTTTGTCAAAAAAAAAGTTATCAAATTACAAAACTACACCTTCTTATTTCTTAATCTATGAAGTTTACAACTTTTTACACAAGATTAAAAATTTATAATTTTATTATTTTTAACACATGAAATATGCAAGTTTTATATTTTGAATCCATGAAATATGCAAGTTTTTTGAAAATCACTTTTATATTTTTAATACATGAAATTTTCCACTTTTTTCCCAAAATTAAAAATGTATTATTTTATTATGTTTATCCCATGAAAAAATATGCAACTTTTATATTTTTAATCCATGAAATATGCAAATTTTTTTATTCTAAGGTTTAAAAATCTCAACTTTTATATTTTTAACCCATAAAATTTAAAACTTTTTTTCCCAAAATTAAAAATTTATAATTTTTTTTTATGTTTTTAATCCATGAAATATGCAACTTTTTTGATTTCAAGATAGGTGGGGGGAGGCTCCCCCCCCCCATAGCTACGGCCCTGTATACATCTATACATACAAGACTTTTGCATTTTGTTTCTGTGATGGGAAAGCAAAAGAACTAATTTACTCACTATAGCAACATAATAATTCAGTAGCGGTTTTTATATAATTTTAAGCAAATAAACAAAAATGTTAATTTGCGTAAGTCTGAACTATTTGGCCATGGGGCTAGATCAGCTGCACTGCTACTTTCTGCTTGGTTTTAAGTAAAACATTTTGATTTCCACTAATACTTTTAGCCGTTTGTCACTAATATGTCAAAATCATATATTTTTTACAGTCTATCCTGAATGAAAAGGAGAGTGAGAAAATGGCACAATAGTCTGGCTTTTAGGTGTGTTGAAGTGAATCAACATAACCCATATTTCAGTTACATAACATATCAGCCCTCCTTCTACAAATTAAAAGTTATATCTAAACCCCTCTCTGACCCATAATAAACAAAATTTTAGTATGTACCAAGGTTAGGACCTGTGGCTTAGGTGGTTCCAAGAAATTAAATTTTAAGTTAGAAAGATATAAACTTACTTGGGTTGATATTGGAGAAATTTTTCCATCACCTTCTGGAGGAATATATGGTTCAAAAACACCCCCAGTATTACTCAGATAAAACTGCCTTTCAACCCATGGTCTAGGAGGTAAAATTCCTTGTTCCTTCATCTTTGAACGAATCTGTTCCTCACTCAATTCTTCAAATTTTTCATTATAATTTGGGATATTTACTTTTATAACTTTAGCACGTCTCAACGCTTTCCATTTAGGATCCCAATGTTTTGTTCTTCTATGCCTTACTATTTGCGTGTTCGCATTGTTCGTCACTGGGGCCAAAAAGCCAGCACATGAATCCTAAAAATGAAACATTTAAAACAAATTTAAATGGGTTAAATAATATTATTTTACTTGTAGTAGCTTTAATCCTAAATTATTTGCTATTCTTAAAGCCATTACGAATCAAATAATTTAAAAATTAAAAACTGACACCTCGACATAACCTAACATATATGGTTAATATTTTCATGGATAGGTGGCGCGGCATTCTCTCTCATTAGGTGCGTTCAACGAACCTGAGCGAAAAGCGACGTTTACAGTTCGGCGTTTGCCGCTGGCAGCGCATCCCCACTGTATCAGCTGCTACACTGGTGTAGGGTGACCAGATTTGTCCCCGGAAAACCGGGGACAGGCATTGTAGTTTTTACTCAAAAACTTGTGAACTAAAAAAAAAAATACGTAAAAATTCCGCCCACCCCTCATGGATGGAGTTTGATTTTTTTATTCTAAGAGTCAGTTTTAGAGACTTTAAGGGCGACTTGCACCAACTTTTTGTCTGGGATTATCTCAGCTAAGCCGAGTTTAAGTTAAAAATGCTGCGTTCTGATTGGTCAGCCGTCAATTTAATCCAAGTTTAAAGTTAAACCATCATTGGTGCAAGTGGCCCTAAAAACCCTATATACCAATTTTTACAAAGACTGCCCCCCACCCCTCAGGGAATGGAGTTAGATCTTTTTTATTCCAAGATTCAGTCTTAGTAACTTTAAAAGCCGGGTTTCAACCCCTATATACCAATGTTTACCAAAAAATACTGTAAACATTTAAAAATAATCACCTCCTACCCCCGTAAGTAAGAAAAATGTTAATATTAAATTTAGTTTTGTCGACCCCAAAAACTCCTATATTGAAAATATTTTTAAAAAAATACCCCTCCCCGCGGGGGTTGAGTTAGAAAATTTTTATTGCCAGATTAAATTTCAGCAACCTTAAAACCCCTATATAGCAATTTTCAAATTTTTGTTAAAAAAAATTTTTTTTCCCATTTGCCCCCTTGCTCCATCCCAATGTTTACCAAAAACAATCCCGAGCAAGAACTATTGGTAACATACCTGTATGCCAAATTTCAAGTCTCTAGCTTCAAGCGTTATCGTAAAAAATGCAACATTTATTCATTTCCAGTTGTAATCTCTCAACTGTCCCTATTCGTCTGTTTTATAAATATACAGTGCAGTCCAAAAGTCACCACCCCCCTTTTAACTTTTGAACGAGTTGAGATATCGACTTCAAATTTATAACTCTTAAATGAGACAACTCAAACTATCTTTTAGAATATATTTGATATTTTCAGCTCTTAAAATGTGGACAGGGGGGCATGGTGGGACATTTTTTTAAATGGAAAGGGGGGTCGTGTGATACATCATTTTAAAGCATATAAAATTCTCTATTTAAACTAACATTTTTAAATTTTTTAAACATGTTTTTTAAGGTTTGATTTTTCAATTTTTTGTGCTAAAACATTCGATTTTTTAAGTTTTTTTTATAAATTTTTATTTTTGTCAACTAAAATTAGTTTAAAAGTATAATTAACATTTTTTTATGATGAAATTAGGCATTTTTAAAAAATTATTTGTTTTTTTTAGAGGAATTTTGACATTAATACCCATTTTCAACCCCATTTTAAACCCAATTTTTTTTTAATTTAAAAATATGGAGTTAAATGGAGAATTTTATAAGTTTTAAAATGATGTATTACACGACCCCCCTTTCCATTTAAAAAAATGTGCCCCCATGCCCCCCTGTCCACATTTTAAGAGCTGAAAGTATTAAATATATGCTAAAAGATAGTTTAAGTTGTCTTATTTCAAAGTTCCCAATTTGAAGTCGATATCTCAACTGGTTCAAAAGTTAAGAGGGGGGGGTGACCGCTCTGTATAAAAACATATAGTGATATGTTTTCCTGATAAACTTATAGCCGGATAAATAATTAAACAATATTTGTAAAAAAAAACCCAAAAGTTTTTTTTTTATATTTGCTAGTTAATTAAACAAATCTTAAAAAGTTTAAAATCGCTTTTTCTCAAAACTTACTTTTCAGAGATGTAACAGTTCAGAACTGAGGTACCGATATGATAGGGCGAAAAAAAATTTTTCGCCCCACCCTCACCCCCGGGGGTGGAGTTAGATTTTTTTTATTATCAGATTCGACTTCAGCAACCTCAAAAACCCCTATAATGCAATTTTCAAATTGGATTTAATATTGGTTAATAGACATTATAAAATTCATCAAAATTTAAAATTTCTTAAATTTTGATTAATTTCAAAACGACCAAAAAAAAATTGAAAAAAAAATGCTGGTTATGTTCTATAATAAAGGCAACTTTTGGTACAAAGTGCTATATAGCATATATATGATTGAGCGAAAAAAAAATTCGCTCCACCCTACTGTATACCCTGTATACTATTGGTCTTAAAGCTATAGCTTTAAGACCAATTTTTCGACCGACATGTATAGAAACTTTTTTTACTCATTGAAATTCTGGTTTTCAACATTTTAGAATTTAATTTTTTGTCATCGAAACAAACGTGAAATTGCACCTTCAAATGAATTTTTCTCGAAAACGGTTAATCCTACAGTATACAACAGGAGTACCTTTTTTATGTATTTTCGCCTGAGGAATCATGATCCAACAATAAAATTACAAAAAAGTTACACAGAAAAAAGTTTTGCTTAAAAAAACTAATAAGACCCCCCATTTCGCACGCCCCTGGTTAAAATAAGTACATGAAAATAACATAAAGATGGGCCTTATTAAAGTTGGTTTACATGCAAAACCTCGTCGCTCTGTCTCAACGGATATGAGAGTTATTAAATATTATTTATTATATTATTTTTAACTCGCGTATTATTATTATTATTGCTTTCCCATTATGAAAATTTTCAAAATTTCGGAAAGCCTTGTCCAAAAATTTTATTTTTTTGCGTTTTATTGAGTTTTATAACGTTTTATGTCGATATAAACCATTTTCAAGCAAAAAAAAAATTTCGGTCGGTCGGTTGCTCGGTCTGTCCAGGAAATCTTGTGGGCACGATTACTTAAGAACGCTTTAAGCTAGAGACTTGAAATTTGGCATACAGGTATGTTACCAAAAGTTCTCGCTCAGGATTGTTTATGGGGAAAATACATTTTTTTTACAAAAAATTAAAAATTGCTATATAAGGGTTTTAACGTTGCTGAAATTGAATCTAATAAACAAAATTCTAACTCCACCCCCGCAGGGGTGAGGCGGTAAATATTTATAAATATTTTCAATATTTTCGTCAAAATTGGTATATAGGGATTTTTGGGGTCGACGAATATGAATCTGATAATAATTTTTTTCTAATTTTCGTGAAAACTGGTATATTGGAGGTTTTGAGGTTGCTGAAAGTGAATCTGATAATAAAAAAATCTAAATTCACCCCCTGTAGGGTGGGGGTAGTTTTCATGAAAATTGGTATATTGGGGTTTTTGAGGTTGCTGAAAGTGAATCTGATTATTAAAAAATTCTAACTCCACCCCCAAAGAGGCGGGGGGTAGTTTTCGTGAAAATTGGTATATTGGGGTTTTTAAGGTTGCTGAAAGTGAATCTGATAATAAAAAAATTCTTACTCCACCCCCTGAGGGGCAGGGGGTAGTTTTCTTGAAAATTTATATATACGGGTTTTTGGGGTCGCTAAAACTGAATCTTATAATAATTTTTTTCTAATTTCGCCCCCTGAGGGGGGGGGTGTAGTTTTTGTGAATATTGTTATATTGATGTATTTAAAAAAATTCTTAAAATTGACAACTTAAAAACCTCCTCAGGGATCTATAAAGTATCTTATATCATTTTATGCAGAATTTCATTCTACATTTAACGAGTGAATAAAAATATATAATTTCGTTAAAAAAATGGAGTTTTTTATGTTTGAATATCCAAAAGTTTTTGGTATTTTGAACGCCCTGTATAAAAAAATATTTATTTTTTTGCACATAAAGTAATTAGATACACCCTTTTACTTTATGTGCAAAAATTAAAATATTTTATACAGGGCGCTCAAAATAAATATTCAAACTTTTGGATTTTCAAACATAAAAAACTCCATTTTTTTAAATAGGATGCTATATTTTTTATTCACTCATTAAATGTAGAATGAAATTCTGCATAAAATGATGTAAGATACAGATCCCTTTAGCGGTTTTTAAAATAATTGAGTTTAAAAAAAATCTTAAAATTGACAACTTTATTTTTTTTAAACTCAATTATTTTAAAAACCGCCTCAGGGATCTATAAAGTATCATATATCATTTTATGCAGAATTTCATTCTACATTTAACAAGTGAATAAAAAATATAGTATTTCGTTAAAAAAATGGAGTTTTTTATGTTTGAAAATCCAAAAGTTTTTGGTATTTATTTTATAAAAAAAATATTTCTTCCGGTTTCGCCGAAAATGACCTCAACTTTTGATTTTTAAATGGAACACCCTGTATATTTTTACATATTTTGATCTAAAATTGAATTCTGAGTACAACCATGTATAATTTGTCAATTTTTGATAGAACTGTTCTATTAGAACACGTCATTTTTTAATTAAATTTTAATTTTAAATCAAGTTAGCTTTGAAATATGCAAAATTATTCGTGGCTTAGTAATTTTCTTAGGAAAAATATGACGCAACGTTTTATTTAATTAACCAATTGCAGCTCTTTATAAAGTTTTATAAAACTAGGCAAATCATTTTTTTTTATAAAACTCTTTTTTTAATGGGAAGGTACTGGTACCGTAGTACCATTAAATCACATATTTTTTTCTTAAAATATTGACTCTAGTCTAGCCCCTCGATTCGGAACTCATCTCTCCGATTTTGCTGAAATTTTGCATGTCCCCATAACTTAGTGTTTGTATACCTCCATTAATGGCGTTTTGCAAAAAAATTGTTGGTTGCTGAGATATTAGGGTGGGTCATTTTTTGCCTTTTTCAAAATCGGAAAACAACCATGTAATAAATTCGCAATAACTTAACTTCTATTGAAGATACAGACTTTAATCTTATTGATTTGTAAAGAGAATCATATTATGGTCTCTCAGGTAGCAACCCAGGTAGCAAGGGATGTTATGTTACAAGAAATTAACATCACTTTTGGGTGTATTTTTAAACTAAATCATAACATCACATAATATTGAAAAATAACATCTATTTATTTAAATATTAAAGTACCAGTAACGGCATCCATAAGATATTAGATATAACAGGAATGTGGATTTATGATGTCACAAACACGTTATTTTCGGGATGTCATTGTGTGATGTTATTAGGGGCGGACTTAGGACATCCCCACCATGCTACATTCTTGTTAAATGAGACTACAATCTTAACATCACATGTCACATATTAACGTGGCTTTCACGTGAATGTCATGTTATTTTGCTACCTGGGTGACTCAAAGAGATCTTAAAGATGTCGTAGCTCGTCATTCAAGACGTCTTAAGAACGTCGGTTTTCGCCGTATAAGCATCTTAAAGACGTCTTAACAACATTTTATGTTACAAAAGGTAACGTCTTTAAGACATATTTTTTAAGACGCCTTACTAACGCCTTGCACAGGCGACTTTACAGCGTTATACCCCCTCCCATTTACGTTGCTAGGTACGGTCGTATTGATATAAAAATCGTAATAAGAACTAGAATGAGAGGTAATTTGTTTGTCAAAAAAAAAGATCTTAAAAAAATGTGATTTTTTTTTTGAAAATTAGTTTTTTTAATTTTTTTTTTAATTTTTTCGTTTTTCGTAAAAAGAAAATTAAAAAAAAAATATTTTTTTTATTTTTTGTTTTTCAAAAAAAGATCTTTAAAAAATGGTAATTTTTTTTAATAGTTGATTGTGGTTAATTTATTTTTAGCGATGATTATCGAAGTTAAGACGTCTTGTACCGATACTTAATAGACATCTTATAGACATCATCATCAGATATCTTTTAAACATCCCTAAAAAGAAGTCCATAAGATATCCTTTTCATGTCTTAAGGCGTCCATACATAATTAAGATCTAAAAAAGACGCCTTTAAGATATCATGTGCTGTCTGGGTAGGGGTTTGCAACCATAACGGAAGTCCGCCCCTGACTTTTCTGATAATTACGGAACTTCTGTGAAAATCATTCGATGGGCATTAATTTTCTTAAACAACTAAAAAAAAAATTGTCAACAAATATTAATAAGTAAAAAAGTTATCAAAAAAAAAATAATTTTTCTATGATGAACTTGGGGGGCAAATATCTCAGAGTAGGGCCGTAGCCAAAAATTTTATATGAACTTGTGGCATTATTTTGACGAGATCTAATTACACTTAAGAGATTTTGGAAACATTCTGAGACACCCTTCATAGGGTGCTCCTAATTTTTTGGTACATCCTGTATATTGTTATTGAAGACCCTTTTCATTAAATAAGTAATTAAATCAGAGACTACTCTCATTAAATTAATAATATTGTGCAATGGATTTAGTTTCTTCATTAAATTCCTCACAGATCTCATTTTTTGTAGTAAAAAATGAAAAAAAAAATAGGGTATGGTTGCACATTATATTATGGGTGAAATCTCCCACAAATATGTCATTTGAGTCGAAATATTTTATAGGGACATACTACCACTAAATACGAGTAAATAGTAAAAAAATAAAAAATAAATGGGAGGGGGTATTATGTTGTAAAGTTGCCTGTGAAAGGCGTTAGTAAGGCGTCTTAAAAAAGATGTCTTAAAGACGTTAACTTTTGTAACATACGACATCGTTAGGACGTCTTTAAGATGCATATACGGCGAAAACCGACGTTCTTAAGACGTCTTGAATGACGGGCTACGACATCTTTAAGATCTCTTTAAGTCATCTTTGTGCTGTCTGGGTATATATATACAGAGCGGTCCAAAAGTCACCCCCCCCCCTCCCCCTCTTAACTTTTGAACCAGTTGAGATATCGACTTTTGGAAATTTGGAACTTTTAAATAAGACAACTTAAACTATCTCTCAGCATATATTTAATACTTTCAGCTCTTAAAATGTGGGCAGGGGGGCATGGGGGCACATTTTTTTAAATGGAAAGGGGGGTCGTGTAATAGATCATTTTAAAGCGTATAAAATTCTCCATTTAACTCCATATTTTTAAATTAAAAAAAAATTTTTTTGGGTTTAAAATGGGGTTGAAAATGGGTATTAATGTCAAAATATGCCTCAATTATTTGGTCTCCTCAATATAATAATCATATTGATGGGTTGGAAAGTATCCAAAGAAAAATGCTTAGGTTTTGTGCTTTTAAATTAAACACTCCTATTCCTGATCATAACTACACCCACATTTATTCATTTTTAGATGTAAATTTATTGGAAAGTAGGAGAAAAAAGTCAGATTTATGTTACCTTTTTAAAATATTTAATGGGCTTATTGATTGCCCAGACTTACTAATGCCGATTTTTTGTGGAGCAGCGGTTACTAACCAAGTTAGGGAAATATGTATTTCTCTCTCTTTTTAACTGATCAATTAAACAGAGAAAGAGTAACATACTGGTTAACCGGCGTTACCACAAAAAATTGACTTAAATCAAATACATTTAAATGTTCCGGCTAGGATCATGCGCAACATTTCTCCGCTTTTTAAAATCCCATATCACCGTACAAATTATGGTTGTAATTCTCCCATCGATAGAGTCATGACTTTAGCCAATAGTTTGGATAATTGTGACTTTACTTTTTCCACTTTAAGATCGTTTAAAACCTCTTTAAAAAGCATTAACTTCATTGATGTTTAAATTTCTTATTGTTTTAATTTTAGTATTGTATAGTTTTTTGTTATTTGCAAGGTTATTTGTTCTATTTTTTTTTTGTTACAATTATTTTTTTTTACATTATATTAGGTTTCTATTATCATGTTATCTTATGTACATTTAATTTTTGTAGTGGGGTTTTCCCGTTAATAAATAAATAAATAAAATAAATAAAATTCCTCTAAAAAAAAACAAATTATTTTTTAAAAATGCTTAATCCCAGGTAGCAAGGGATGTTATATTACAAGAAATTAACATCACATTTGGGTGTCTTTTTAAACTAAATCATAACATCACATAATATTGAAAAATAACATGTATTTAACATCACATTTGCAACGTAACACGTGTGACTTGACAACCATGTTATTTAATAACAAATATTTAGCAACGCTGTGAATATATCGCATGTCACATATTAACGTGGCTTTCACGTGAATGTCATGTTATTTTGCTTCTCACCGACGTTCGAAGCAAAAAAATCGATATAAGATGATGTTGATAGAGTAAATTATTATAAGGAAATTGTATACACATTATACGATTTCCAATGGATAGGGGGCTCTGCCGGCCTTCTCAAGACCACGGACACGGATTAAAGGAATATATTCTCCGCTTAATCTACAATTTCGTATTTAGAATCTATCTGTTTCAATCTGTGATTGTTTCAATTACTGATTGATTTTAAATCCGATTTTTTATAGGGTTATAGCGTTTTTAATGTAAAACCATTAAGAATTTTTTTTAATTTAGAAAAAGCTAATATCCTAGAATATTATTTTAATATTAAAGTACCAGTAACGGCATCCATAAGATATTAGATATAACAGGAATGTGGATTTATGATGTCACAAACACGTTATTTTCGGGATGTCATTGTGTGATGTTATTAGGTGCGGACATCCCCACTATGCTACATTGTTGTTAAATGAGACTACAATCTTAACATCACATGTCACATATTAACGTGACTTTCACGTGAATGTCATGTTATTTTGCTACCTGGGATTTTATCATAAAAAAATGTTAATTATACTTTTAAACTAATTTTAGTTGACATAAATAAAAATTTATAAAAAAAACTTAAAAAATCGAATGTTTTAGCACAAAAAATTGAAAAATCAAAACCTTAAAAAACATTTTTAAAACATTTAAAAATGTTAGTTTAAATAGAGAATTTTATAAGCTTTAAAATAATGTATCACCCCAGACAGCACAAAGATGACTTAAAGAGATCTTAAAGATGTCGTAGCTCGTCATTCAAGACGTCTTTAGAAAGTCGGTTTTCGCCGTATATGCATCTTAAAGACGTCTTAACGACGTCGTATGTTACAAAAGGTAACGTCTTTAAGACATCTTTTTTAAGACACCTTACTGACGCCTTGCACAGGCGACTTTACAACATAAAACCCCCTCCCATTTACGTTTCTAGTTACAGTCGTATTTATATAAAAACCGTAATAAGAATTAGAATGAGGGGTAATTTGTTTGTCAAAAAAAGATTTTAAAAATGTGATTTTTTAATTTTTTTTTTTCAGTTTTTTTTTTGAAAATTTCTTTTTTGTTTTTTTTTTTAACTTTTTTCGTTTTTCGTTTTTCGTAGAAAGAAAATAAAAATGAAAAAAGATTATTTTTGATGGTAATGGTAATTTTTTTTAATAGTTGATTGTGGTTAATTTATTTTTAGCGATGAGTAAGACGTCTTGTACCGATACTTAAAAGACATCTTATAGACATCATAATCAGATATATTTTAAACATCCCTAAAAAGAAGTCCATAAGATATTCTTTTTATGTCTTTAGGCGTCCAGACATAATTAAGATCTAAAAAAGAGGTCTTTAAGATATCATGTGCTGTCTGGGACACGACCCCCTTTCCATTAAAAAAAATGTCCTCCCATGCCCCCCTGCCCACATTTTAAGAGCTGAAAATATCAAATATATGCTAAAAGATAGTTTAAGTTGTCTTATTTAAGAGTTCTAAATTTGAAGTCTATATCTCAACTCGTTCAAAAGTTAAAAGGGGGAGGGGGTGACTTTTGGACCGCACTGTATATATATGTATATACATGTGTATATAAAAGTACCTTGCCCCCATCACTGACATATGTTTTCAGATACCAACACATACACTTTGGTATAGTTAACTTGCAAAAATAGAAAAGTTCTGTGCAAAATGCCTAAAACTACTGGAATACCAGCCATCTTGCTTTTACAAAATACCCTAAGCCTGCCGGCCACTGGCTCCTAGACTATGTGGCACAGAACACACCCCTATGCTATGTGGTCACGCTGGTCTTTACGTCGTATTAGTAAATAGGCCTTAACGGGCGCCTGTTTGGCTGGCGCATGCGTATAGTGCTCGTCTACCGGTGTTTATTTCATTCATCAAAAAGATTTTATTAAAAATAGATTTGCATAATACTGTTTATCGGAATTGTGTAAAATGCTGCAAGTGGAAGATGCAGAAAAAAAAGTAAGTTTAATCAGTTTTTAGTTGGTAAACCTATTAAGTCACGAAGGTTATCGCTAAGTTTTATTTACAAAATATTCGTCCTATCTAGATATCTGCGACCTTTAAATGTCCCACATCAAGGCACACTAAAAAAATTGCTTTGAAAAATTATTTTACAATAATTCATTATTTGCTGTGATTGTCGAGCAAGTACCGGATAAAATTACACAGTTATAAAATAATACTTATCTTTTTGTGTTAAAGTTATGTAGTTATAAAATAATGCCTATCTTAAAAACAAATTTGTTTTACCTTGATTTTTTTCGCTCATATTGTCATAAAACAATTGTCTGATGGCCGCAAGTCCGCTTAAGCGCCGATCGAGCAATTGTCGCATAATTTTTTAATATTAAATTTAGGTGTTCGGTAAAGAATACTTTTTTGCTAATTTTTAAATGGAGAATCACCCTGCAGCATTAAAATTTTATTGGTGTTTTTTTTTGTTCCCCATTCAATATTTCCATCTTTGAAGGCC
>OY294045.1:31170097-31270040 GCA_958510825.1 Brachypterus glaber | reverse complement strand
AAACCAAACCATGAAACACATTTGTATCCAAGAATTTTTTGTCTAGGACGTTTTTTAACGATTTTGGGATATTCGAAACTACCTTAACCATTACCCTCCAGGGTGTCACAATTGTTACTTTACTTCTTTATTTTTTCTTTAGGGCAATATTAATCAAAAATAATTTTATAGACTTTCTATGTACGCAAACAAATATGCAAATTTAATTCAGTATAATACAGCTTCCTGAAACACAATTAAATCGAAAAAGTATCATTAGTTTAGTCTCGGGAGGATAAGGGGTATAATATTCTTCTAGCGCAGGCGCTGTGAATATAATAAGAAGTTTTGTTTGCAGTAATTGCTAAGATTCTAAAGATCATTTTGTACGACAAATAGTACTATAGTACAAATAGTCATGTATAGAACGAATTCTACGATAAATTTTTAAATCATTTGCGTATAGCAAAAAATAACAATTTAATAAAAAGTATTTAACATTATTGAGATAAAGAATAAAAAATATTGGGCCTGAATGAGAACCCTGTAGCACTTCAGAAATTTTTACGTATGTCCTGGAATGCCACCCTTCTTAACAAATCTCCGCACACTCCGACCTCCTCAAGTCTCTCAATAAGCATGTGTGGATCAATTTTATTAAAAGCTTTCTAGAGATCGGTGTAAATGGCGTCCACCTGATAGAAGTCAGCCAGGTTTTTGTCATTATGTATTATTTATTTTTTTTGTACAATAGAACTACTTTTTATTGAATCAAAGAATAACACGGGCCCACAAAAAAAAGTCAGTAACTCTTAACCAGAACATATTTTCCTTACGCATTTTTGTGCACTGAAAACGAATTTGATAGTGAAAAAGATCGCTAAGTCCATAACTTTTTCAAAAAACTGCAAAAAAGAATGAGAACGAGCTATCTCAGGAGTTTAGAATTTCTCTGGCACCTAAACTATTGATTTTTGGAAGTTGTACCTGAAGACACTTTTGATCAGAAAGTATAGATCTATAAAATATCCAAATTTCAGCCAAATCTGACCAAAAAGACTTTTCCCTAAGACCCGTGCACCGCGATTCTCAAGATTTTTGAAGTGCTTAGAACCTAAACTATTGATTGTTCATCTTGTGCGCTTAAACGCTTGATCAGAATGTCGAGAACTATAACATATCCAAAATTCAGCCAAATCTGACTGAAACCACTTTTACATAATAACGGAGCGAGGTTTTTTGGGGGTCAGCGAGCTTTTCAGAGCCCAAATATGTAAGAAAAATATAGTATGGTTAAAAGTAATTGACGTTATTTTTTTGTGGGCCGGTGTTATTATTATAGTTTATTCAAAATTGATCTTTTACTCGCAGATTTTAGTTACAACTTCATCCTAGTTTTAAGAATTTAACATTTACTTTATTTAGATTGGCAAAGAAATATAAATATAGAAATACAAAATGAATGACAGTTGTCAAATTTGACAATTTTTTATAACATAACTTTTTAGCAGGATGACTCTTATGAACGGCATTGCACATAGTTTGCCGAAATTCTTGCGCCAGCTGTTCATATTTAAATGCGCATAACTCTAAAACCAGCCTTATAATTAAAAAAAGAAAATTAAATTTTGTAATCTGCTTAAAATGTTTAACCTCTTCAAGGACGAATTTTTTGTTTAAATTAATTTAATAGCAAAAGTTAAAAATGTTTTTTATTGTCAAAACAGGCAAACAACTGAAGATGTGTGAATCTTGTCCATTGGATGTTGCTTGTGGTTGAAAACAAAGCAAATGGCAACAGCTATAGCCATTGAGCAATAAGGAATTCGGTCATTTTGATTTTGCGGAATTTATTTTTAAACGTATACATATGTGACATGGGACCATGGTCTTATTACACTCGGTATGAAAACTAAAAAAATACTAAAAAAAAAAATTACCCTGGGCTCCAGGACTTGAGTTGAGATATAGGAGATGTAAATTCGAGAAAAAGTATATCTTTAAAAATCACACCTAAATTTGTTTTTTTTAATGAAATTTTATATTTTTAGCACACTGTTGAATACTACATTAAATTATACTTTTTATAACCCATAGTCATTGTCTGAAATTTGTAATTTCTGAAATATTTCAGTTTTTCACTAAAATATCCGTTTTAAGGCACTTTTTTTTGTTATTTTTGAGTTTCGGAATCTGATTTTTTACACTGTTAAGAAAGCATATTTTTATAATGGCGTACTAGAAAAACTTGAATATCTTAAATCTTCACAATTTAACTACAGATTTTGTAATCTTTTACTTACTTATATATTAAAATTAATTCCAAAATGTCAAATTTTTATCTAGCAACCTAGGTTGCTAGCTAGTGAGCATGCTTAGAAGTATTTTGTTTTAACCTTGTGTCTTTGTGAATGCATAAAATATACTTTTACTTTAAAAATAAAAATTGTTTTCTTACAGGTTTTTCGGAACTGTTTGGTAGATTTTTAGAAGAAACTGGCCCTTCAGTTGACTGGGAGAAACTACAAAAACTGCCCGAAGATGCGGTTAGAAATTACGACAGTTTGGAAACTCCTTCAAAGGATATGATTCACGAAATGCTCAGTAAATTAGTAGTTATTAAGTTAAATGGTGGTTTAGGTACTTCTATGGGATGTCATGGGCCCAAATCAGTGATAACAGTGAGGAATGATCTAACTTTTCTTGATCTCACTGTACAGCAAATAGAGCACTTAAACAAAACGTACAATGTAAATGTTCCTCTAGTTTTAATGAATTCTTTCAACACCGACGAAGACACAGAAAAAGTTATCAGAAAATATAAGAATTTAAATGTGGATATTCATACTTTTAACCAATCCTGCTATCCAAGAATCAACAGGGATACGATGATGCCTATTGCCAAAAACTGTAATGTACAAAATGATCTTGAAGCTTGGTACCCACCAGGTAAAATATTTTCCGACTATACAAAAAAATTACATAAATTACATAAACATATTTTAAAGCAATTTATAACCATTTTTTAAGTTTGGCAAGAAATTATAGATTTTATTGCATTTTCGAGCGTATATTGACCTAACGCCTTTTTTTTCAATTTTTTGCCCCTTGTAAAGCCCTGGTATAGGGCTTAAAAAAATATAAATATTCAGTCATAATCCAAAAATACTTTTCTATTCTAAAATTGTATGTAATTAACATTTTAATATTTAAAAAATTATAAAAATCCTTAACATGAGTTAATTATAATTACGCGGTTCTTTCACACGTACTTTTGCAACAGATTTTTATTTCGCCTGATTTTTTTTATGCGTTCCTACATGCAAGCTATTTTTTTTGCTTAGTCAGGCCCCAAATTTAGCCCCCAGGTACCAAAACATCATACCTTGTCAGAAAATGGCTGTTTTCTTAATTCTTGACATTATAAAATGTATTGATTTAAAATTTGGACAACTTGTGACCCTTATGAGTGACTATAATTTTATAAAAAAATGTTTTGATAATAACACGTAGGGGGCGCTATGGTAATTTCTTCTTAAAAGAATACCTTTGTTGGAGAGCAAAATTCTAGAGGGGCAACGATGTTCAGAAAAACCATGATATATGCTCTTTAGTTCTATGGTATTTCCACAGACTAACGATGTTCCCGCTTGCTAGATCAATTATAGTAAAGGACTGCACGAATTATGTTTTATTTATATTTTTTATTTATATATGTATTTAAAAACTACAGATTCATGCCCAGCTTTAGGGTATTTTTGCTTAAATTGCATTTATTTAGAATAATAGCTCATTATTTGTATTAGTTTATATAAAGGAAAGTTCCTTCTAATTATTCACTCTTCAATCACACTTTTTAATTAAATTAGTCGCTCTTTAATTAAAATAAAGTTATTTTGTAGTTAAAGTTGTAAATAAAGTTATTTTTTATAAACTTTTGCGGTTTGAAACTTAAAATAGGCGCAGTCGTGGTAGGATAACTCCGGCACAAGGGCATATTGTGTCTGATTCCTATCTTGGATTAAGTTATTATTTTTGTGAGGTTATCGGCGCGGATCTTCAAACCTCAAGCACCCCACAGCTGATATCAGGACCTACAACGTTCCATCCGTAGCAGAAGAAATGATATTTTTGAGTTTTATGTAAGTACAGCATTTATTTTATTCTTTATTTGTTTTTCATTTATGTCTTTTACAGACTAAGTCAGTGGTATTGACGAATTGAAATTGCGTCGTTCTGATTCCAATAGTTACCTTAATTCCTTAAAGTCTATAAAGCAAAGATATACTACTACTTTTATAGAAAACGATATTTTAAATAATTTAATTTTAAGGTCTACTTCTGATCTTAAAAACCAAGCTAGTGTTAGTAATATTAATAATAATTTCAATAATATGGAATTTAAACTAGAATAACTTTTTAGTGTCCCAGAATTTGACGGGAACCCAAATGAACTTAATAAGTATATATCTAGGTCTAAAGCTATAATAAATTTATTTTTAATATTGTTTTTAAACTATATTTTTACTAATATCACTTAATAGGTAAATTAGTAGGCAGTGCAAAAAAATGTTGTAAATATACAAAATTACAAAACTTGGCAATATTTAAAAGATACTTTAAAACGCAATTTTGCTGATAATCGGAACGAGTTGTTACTCAACCGAGAATTAAACCATTTAAAACAAATTTCTCATGAGAAACCAGAAAAATTTTACGATCGTTGCTTAGAATTGTTAAATTTACTGTATTCATATATTGATGCTCATGAAGTTCATGAAGCAACAAAAATAAATCTCTACACCAAAATGACGTTAAGATCCTTAAGGCAACCACTTGGTAATATAATACGTTCTATGAGACCTCCAGATATTAAAGCTGCTATGCAATATATTAATGAAGAGGAGAATGTATTATATCAGCAAGAGCCTCAACATTTTAAAATAATAAATTTAAAAAAAAACTCAAAATAATAATAATTTTAATACATATATATGGCAATGGTTTTAATAAAGGGGCTAATTATCATAATTTTAGATCCGAATTATAATAATAATTTTAATAATTTTAAATTTCCAAATAATATTTTTTATCCAAATAATACTTTTAATGCAAATATTTTTTTTTTTAATATTACACAGGCACACAAAATAAAAAAAGTAGTCTTTACTTTAATAACCACATATGTACCCCCATTTTTTTTTCGCTGAATCCGAATCCGAGGTTAGAATTGGCACATCGACCAAGGATTTTGACATAACCTCAAAAAATTGCTAAAATTTACCTTATTTTTTAAGGATTGAAACGAGCAAACTATGCTATTTATACTTATTAAGGGGCGCTGAAAACGAATCTGCACTTAAATTGACCAAACACGTTAAGGTTTTGGACATAACCTCAAAAAATACCTCAAATTAGGTCATTTTGAGTCACTTTTAGATAAAAGAGTTTGTTATAAATTGAAATCATGCTATCGATACATATTTTGGAGCGCTGAAACCAAATCCGAGGCCAGAATAGGGTTTAAAAAGTAAATTGAATATTTTAAAAGTGTCATACATGATTTTGATGCATTTTTTTCCGCTGAAACCGAATCCGAGAATTGGAATATCAGCTAAATGCCCACATTGGACCTATATACTGAGAAGGCATCAGCCGCCTAAGGCAGCATACGTCGGGTCAATGTTGGTCCTACATTGGCCGCTTTAAAGCAAACGATATTTTTTTTTAATTTTGATCGTAGAATCATACATTGGTCTTAAAGACCAACGTACGTTGGTTGGTCTATAAGACTGCGGCCTTAGATTGGCCAATGTACGATTCTACGATCAAAATTGAAAAATTTATCTTTGGCTTTAAAGCGGCCTTTGGGCGGCCAATGTAGGACCAATGCAGTTTTGCCAACATTGGCCCGTTGTATGGGGTCTTAGGGCAATTGATGACTTCTCAGTATATAGGCCCAATATGGGTTTACCAACATTGGTACGCCAATGTTTGGCAAACGGGCGGCCAACGAACCAATGTTTGCTTTTGCTCTATTTTGGCCGGTTTTCACGTGTCTTTTGCCTCGCATTTAAAATCCTAGGGTGATCGGCCGATTCGGACCTCGGATTTGGTTTCAGCGCCCCAAAATATGTATAGATTGCATGATTTCAATTTATAATAAACTCTTTTATCTAAAAGTCACTCAAAATGAGCTAATTTGAAGTATTTTTTTAAGGTTATATCCAAAACCTTGACGTATTTGGTCAATTTGAGTGCAGATTTGTTCTCCGCGTCCCTTAATACGTATAAATAGAATATTTTGCTCGTTTCAATTCTTAATAAATTCTTATATCAAAAATAAGGTAAATTTTAGCAAATTTTTGAGGTTATGTCAAAATCCTTGGGTAATGGGCCAATTCTGATCTCGGATTTGGATTCAGCGGAAAAAAATACATGTGGTTATTAAAGTAGAGACCACTTTTTTTTATTTTGTGTGCCTGTGTTATTATTATTTTTATCAAAATAAAACAAATTTTCCTTCACAATCTATTCCATATAGATCAAGATCAAATATACAACCAAAAAAATATTTCACTAGTGAGCAAGTTTTTGGTACAAAAGGTGTGAAACAAACAAAATTATTTACCCCAGCTACACCAATGAGTATAACTTCTAGAATTAGTAATCAACCCTCAACCTCCAGAAACAATAAGAGGAAAGTCGCCTAATTTCGGATACCATTTACAATGTATTCAGTATTTAATAGTCGTTATTACTTTTTGATATTTTTTTATATAACAACGTAGAACTTATTATAACGTACCATGATATATTATGAAAACAATTTTATTACAGTTTATTTTTCCAAAATAAAGGTTAAAAAAATGCGCATTTTTGTGTATTTAAAAAAGGGTTCCTAATTTAGGACTTATCCGATTTTTTTTTCAAGAGTAGATCTGGATGCCATTCCTTATGTTTCTTGTTATTCCTTGTTATTTAAGAAGTAATTTAATCATTAAGGAATTTTTTACGAAATATTTATATACTGAAAAAATATAAAATAATCCTTGTGCCTTAAAAAAAATAAAAAACCAAAGAGTCACAACTTTTTAAAAAATTGCTGTGAGTGACCTCTACATTTTTTTTTAATTATAAAAAAAATCAGGGATGATACTCTTACCCCAGTAAACAAATTTGGGGGGTGAGACCTCAAAATTTTTCATTTTAAAATTTTGGTGGGTCATATTGGTGTAAATGTCCCCAATACAGTAGTTTATTTAGACGATATCATCATTTTTAATATTAGTTTGCAGGAAAATATAAAAATATAAAACTTGCTTTTGAAAAATTAAGAGAAGCAAATTTAAAGGTTCAATTAGATGTCAGAATTTTTGAAAAAAGAAGGACATTTGGTAACTCCAGAAGATGTTTGGTTATCAAATCCCGATAAAATTCATGCTATTAAAAATTTTCCTATTCCAAAAACTACAAAGCAAATTAAAGGTTTCCTCGGACTTACAGGTTATTATGGAAAATTCATTAAAGATTTTGCCAAGATTACTAAACCCCTTACTAAATGTTTAAAGAAAAATGCTAAAGTAATTCATGACGAAGAATTTATAAATTGTTTTGAAATTGATTTAAAAACATTCTTATGTTACCTATTTTACAATATCCAGATTTTTCCAAGACTTTTAACCTTACAACAGACGCGAGCAATGTGGCCTTGGGCGCCATCCTTTCTCAAGGACCAATTGGTCAAGACTTACCAGTAACATACGCTTCACGTAGATTAAATGAAAGTTAACAAAATCATAGTACAATTGAAAAAGAGTTATTAGCCATAGTTTGGACAGCTAAATATTTTAGGCCTATATTAAAGAATTTACCGTATAAATGCGGTAATTTTTTTAATATTATTATAGACCATAAAACCTTATCCTTGATTTTTCCCTTAAAGATGATATTTCAAAATTACTGAGACGGCGAATATAGTTAGAAGAGTTTAATTATAAGATAATGTATAAAAGAGGTTTATTGAATTCAAACGTTGTCATTTTCTTGTGTACAAGTTAATACAAAAGAAAAACGCGCATTAAGCATTTATGATTAATTATATTAAGCAATTTAATGACGAATTAGAATTAGAACAAAATCAGAAAAATGATTTACAATCGTCTATTGTCTCAGAAAACAATGTTGAGTATTCTACACGTGCCGAGCATGGCACTCAACTTAACGATAACGAATCAAATATAGCTCCAAGAAGTTTTTTCAAACTGCGGACAGTTAATCTCCGTATTGGCTGAACCGATTTTAATAAATCTTAGCGTGTTTTGTTTATTAACATGCCCTGCATGGAAATTTACCACAATTTGGTGAAAAAAAAAAGAAAAAAAAATTGCAAGGAAACAACTATGAAAAAACAGGTCGTTTTTCACACTTTTTTTTCAAACATCCACCATTTTTTTATCGATTTTTCATCAATGGTGGTAAATTACACTGTCCGAAACCTTTCTCTTCAATAAACTTTTTGAATTTTTTGGTTCAGACTTGCCAATCCTGAGATTAACTGTCCGCAATGTGACAGGGATTTTCAGAGCACTCAACCTTGGCGCCCTCTATAAATTAGAAAAAAAAATCTAAATAAGAAAAAAATTGTATTCTCAAACAATGAAATAATGTTTTGAAAACAGTATATTTAACGGTATCCGGTCTTTATTTTGAAAAATAAAAGTTCGCAAAATATTTGTTCGCGTAAAAAGTTTGCAAAATTTAAAAGTCGCATGGAAATTAGTTCACACGCCATTAGTTCGCAATACATAATATTCAAAGACTAGCTCTTATGAGTATAACCGGTGCAATGCGATCAACTCCAACTGCAGCTTTAGAGACTCTGCTTTGTATTCCTCCCCTTAATATTTTTGTTGAGGGTGAGGCCGCAAAGACAGCGCTTAGGCTGAAAGCAAATAGTACGTGGAATGCAAGAGGAACGCGTACTGGACATGAGTCTATTCTTGAACGGTTTGTGTCACAAGCTCCCATTCTTGAATCTCAGACCGATCTAGTTGCTCCCAGGTATATCTTTAATAGATCATACCAAGCTTATGCTTCCACTAAAGAAGAAACTGACAGCGTACCTGACATTGTCATGTACACTGATGGTTCAAAGACAACTGAAGGATCAGGTGCAGGAGTTTTCTGCCCAGATCTAGAGTTAGAAATAAGCATTTCCCTTGGCAAGCATGCCTCGGTCTTTCAGGCAGAGGTAATAGGCATAACAAATGCTGCGAGAGCTATTTCTGAAAGGGAAATCAGTAATAGAAGAATAACTATTCTTACGGATAGCAAAGCTTCCATACAAGCAATCAAGTCTTTCAAAATTACTTCAAAGCTAGTTTTGGAATGTCACCAATCCCTGGAGGAAGCGGCAGTTTCTAATACTGTTACACTCTCATGGGTAAAGGGGCATAATGGAAATGTAGGCAATGAAGAAGCTGATAGATTGGCACGAGCAGGCTCAGGCTCTGTACCTATTGGTCCAGAGCCCATAATCCCTGTATCTGTCGCTTTTAAAACAGCTCTCATTAATCAAGAAACTCACATAAAACACACCCGTAATTGGATTACGAGAAACGACTGTAAACATGCAAGAGCAGCCCTTCCCACTCCGTGTGAAAAGACAGCACGCTTTTGTATGCAACTAAAAAGGGATAACCTAAGACAGTTTGCAAGCATCGTAACAGGTCACTGCAAACTAAATAAGCATCTTAACATCATGGGGAAGCCAGTCGACCCCATCTGTAGAGGATGCTACATGGAAGAGGAAACAATGGAACATGTGTTATGTCACTGTCCAGCGTTAGCCTTAATAAGAGGGTCCATGCTAGACGAGTACTGGCTCGACATGGCCGGTATAAGCAGCATCACTCCCAGACATCTTCTTAGATATATTCAAAGAATTGGATGGCTGAGAGGTTAAATTAAATGCTGCGACCAAAGGGAGGTAGTACAATGGGCCCAGCTAAGTGGCCTAAGTGCGTGTAGATAGCTACCCTCCACCCTAATAACCATAACCATAACCATACATAATATCGCATAAAATTGTTCGGAAAAATTGTTTAAATGAAGGTCAATGAAGATATTTGTTTGTTGAACCCTTTTTGCTATTTTCTATAATTATAGATATATTTTTGTCACTTTAATTTAAGTTATGCGTTATTTTTAGATTTATTGTTTCGTTTTGGTTTGGGTAAGCCAATTTGGTTTATGTTTTGTTTTGCGTCAGATGTAAAATAATTTGGATATTGTACTGGTTTGGTTAATTTTTTTTGGTACAATATCATTATGTAGAAAATATTATATATACACATATATACAGGGTGTCCCAAAAATAGACGATCAAACGAAAGGGGTTGGTGAAGAAGGTAATTTCCAATCGAAATAATTGTATATGTTGTTATCCAATTGTTGATAGTTTAAAAGTTATTTCAGGTTTTTACTATATTGTACAGATACTTCATTTTTGTTTTTTTTTTTTGCTCACTAAAATAAAAATAATAAAAAATATGATTTCTTTGGTAATATTTTTTTTTATATATGATACTCAAAAGTGAACAAAATAATTTTTTTGAAATGTGTTAAATAAAATAAATTTTTAATATTTTAACTTCCTTACACATGGGTTTGGAAACTGAAAGTGTAAATTATTTTTAGATCCCAAAATTTAGGAAAAAGTGTTACCGCTTTTATTTTTGGTTACGTAATATTTTTTTAAGAATTTTTTTTAGCTTATTATGCCCTTATAGTAGGACAATACCTTAACTGACATCACAGGATTGGAAGGCGTTGGCCACTTGATAGATTCCTCCTTCCAATCCAGTGATTTCGGTAATGTCTGTTAAGGTATTGTCTTACTATTAAGTCATAATGAGCTAAAAAATAGAAGCGGACACACTTTTTCCTAAATTTTGGGATCTGAAAACAATTTACACTTTCAGTTTGCAAACCCATGTGTACGGAAGTTAAAATATTAAAAAATTATTTAAAGAGTTGGAAAATGGAAAATTTATAACTTAGCAGTTTAAGTTCACTAGTTTTAGCAAAAAGAAACTATTAATGGTAAAATTTTTGACAAATTTTCAATTTTAGTCGGCAAATGGATACATCATTTTACCTCAAACACGACTTAGTTGACAAAAAAATGGATATTAAAAAAAAATTAAAAATAATCCTGTATATTATACCTTATACATTAGATAAACAACTTTTTCTGATAGTTGGTCAACTTTCTGTATCACCTCTTTTTCTGTCAGCGCTATTCAAAAATCAACTAACATTTTGTTTTGAACAAATAGTGCTCAGAAAATATTTTTTTAATGAGACAGGAGCTAACACATTTCAAGAATATTATTTTATTGGAAGGGCGTACCATCCCGGCCATTAAATCCAGCTACAGCAAAGATCCTTGCGGAATACCCAATAATTAAAATTATAGTTGCGTAGATCGTGACATATGAGTTATTTGTCATTTTTAAAAAGTAGGGTTAGACATGCTGTCATTCTGAAATAACTATATTTCATTTTTATTATTATCAATATACAAATATAAATAGTAACGATAGTCCTGAGGTTAGTTTAAGTTTTAAAGAATGGCCAAATCAAACTTACAGTGTTATAAGGAATTCATAATAATAATGTAAATATAAAAATTTTTGCTTTGTTTATTAATTAACTACAGTGCAGTGCACAAACTTTCAAGTTAAAATGTAGGATTTTTATACTAAATTTTGTTTTGTTATAATGAAACAATGTAATGTAAGGTATTTTATTTTTAATAAATGAATAATTATAATTATCTATCGCTCTTATACTAAAACCATCATTTAGTCTTGCTGTTAGAATTGCTTTTTTTAATTCGCTTGGCATTATTAAAAAATTTAATTATTTGCCAATTAGACATTTCTTGTCAAAATTAAAATTTAAGTTATGTCTGTAAAATTTTATAGTTGGTTTTAATAAATAATTACCAAATAATTGATATATTTTTTATTATTTTTATTTTAGTGAGCGAACTTGGCGATTTTAAGGAAAAATACAAAACCTGAAATAACTTTTAAATCATCAACAATTGTATAAAAACTTATTTGGTTATTTTGATTCGAAATGACCTCCTTCACCACCCCCTTTCGTTTGTTCGTCTACTTTTGGGACACCCTGTATATATACTGTATATATATACTGTACTGAGTATATACTGCATATTGTATATTGATTAAAATATTATTAATAAATAAATATAAATATAAATTTTCATATTATTTATATTTATTTCAAAGTTTAAGCAATAATGTTTCTGCAATTTATAAATGGTCGATTTTTAAGAAAAAAGCTTAAAACTGTAAAAATACATTCGCGAACTTTTGGACTAAGCAAAATTATTTCTTTGCGAACAAAGATTATGCGAATTAAGTTTTTGTGAATTAAAGGTTTTGCTAACAAAAAGTTTGCGAACTAAAATTTTGCGAAAAAATTTTTGCGAACTTTTTTTTTCGAACTAAATCTTAAAATAATAGGAGCTGAGAAAAAATATCTTGAAAATGCGCTTGTTTTTAATAATAATAATAATAATAATAATAAACGTCTTTATTTGATATAAATATACATCAAAATGGCGAAGTTCGATTCGAGATCGTTCTTCCACTTAACCTCTAAAAACCTGTATGAATTATAATAATAAATAGAATATATAATATATATCAATAGAAAATATTTTACCTAATGAAAAGCAAAAAAAAAACTAAATATATACAGTTATAAATAAAAATACCAACTATATATATAAAGTTTTTGGCCTTCTAGACTGTAATAGTACCTTAATAGGAAGATTAAATGAAAATCGTGACCCCCCAGAATTATTTGAACCAAACCACTTTTATTTAAAAACATATTTGACAAAAAACGGCTAATAAATTTCAAAAATCAACTAAAATAGAAAATAGGAATGACAAACTTAAAAAAGTCATAACTGAAAAACTATAACAGGTACACATGGATAATTTTAGGAGACCCCTTAAAAACCATATGTACTCACTTAGTTGTATATATAAAAATCCATTTTATATTATACAAAACGATTTTTTTTAATGCAATAAAAATATCTCACTAGTTCATTGTGTTTCTCGAGATTTCAATATGTCAGCAGGCATTGCTGTTGAATTTAAAAATAGGTTCAATAACGTTTATAAATTAAAAGCGTAGAACAGACCTGTAGGCGAAGTAGCTTATCTACAAGACGGACAACGATTTATTTATTACGTGATAACAATGGAGCATTATTATGAAAAACCCACATACGATGTTAAAAAAGCAATTATTAATCTTAAAAATATTTGTATAAATAATAATACAAAAATTATCGCTATGCCTAAAATAGGATGCGGTTTAGATCAATTAAATTGGAAAATGATATTAGGTTATTTGAAAGAAATATTTCAAAATTCTGGAATTATGGTACATGTTTTTATTCCCAAAAATTTAACGTAACTTTATTTATTTATTTCAGATTACCTATAGTCTTAGGATTTCAATCCGAAATTCAAATTAAAAACTTAGAAGATAACCCCGGAATAATACCATTAAAATTAGGAAATGCAAGAGTACGAGAGTATCATCATACTTTTATACATTTTTACGATTTAAATTAGATTATAGAAAAACTTCATTTTTAGATTAAAAATTTAATAAAAATGTTTAACTATAAAAATTTGGTAGAAACTTCAAATTATGTTAAAATATTAAATTTAACTAAAGAAAAAGTTGAAACGAAATTAAAAGAAATTATACCCAGTTCACACCGTAGTAAACGTGGATTAGTAAACGGTATATTTAAGGCAATTACAGAAAATTTATATACCAGTGACGGCGAACGTTATGAACAATTAATTAGACAAATGAAATGAAATAAAGGTAAATTGGAAGAAAATTTCATTAAACAAAATTCTATTTTATTAATTGGAAAATTTAATAAAACTACTGCACAAGTAACTTATAATGATAATTTGTTAGAAACGAAAATTGAGGAAATTTCAAGATTAACTGCACAGACCCCAGATCGTCAAAATTTTATTTTTGTAAGTGATGTTTTGAATCAATTAATAAATATGTATGAAATAATAAATTCTATTTTTCAAGATATTGAAAAATCCATTTTATTTGCAAAATTGAATGTTATGCACCCTAGCATAATAAAAACCTTACATTTTTATAAAGAATTACTAGTTAAGTTACTAATTTCTAGATAAGTTACCCTTAGATATATCAGTATGTAATATCTTAGCTTTAGAAAGGCTTATTAACATTGAATGCTATAGATTAAATAATAAAATTACCTATATATTAAAATTACCTATAATGAATTCTCAATCCTTTGTTTATTTTCATTTATATCCCATTCCTGCTTATCCGAAAGGACAATTCAAATCTGCCACAAGATAAATATTTAATAAAGAATAAAATGTACTATTTATTTTAAAACCAAAAATGTCAAAAAGCAACTTCACAAAACTACATTTGTGACCCGATAGACTTATCTAAAACTCAATCTAATAGTCTATGCGAAATTCAAATTTTGGAAATCAAGAACCCAACAAATTGTAACCGATTTACTGGCAAAGTTATAAAAGCGATATTTAAGCAACTGGAAAACTCAAAACAATGGATTGGCGTTTTTTCAAAAATGGAAAAAGTCATTTTAAAATGTAATACACAGGAAGAAATTTTAAATTTATTTGGAACTAATTTATTTGATATTACAATTAACTCAAATAATAAGCAGCCTTTTCAACATAACAAACGATAAACAGACCATTAATGGGGTATACCCCATTAACTATAGGATTGGATAAAAATGTTACCATCAACGTAGATGATGTTTTTGAAAATGTTCAGCTTCAGGTTACTAAGATGGATAATCAGCAGAAAAATTTTGAAAAACCAAATTTAAATGTAGAAAATAAAATTTACAAAAATAGTACAATTTTTCATATATTTTATAGTTTAATATTGTATTTTATATTTAGAAAATTTAACTTAGGTCTTTTTAATAAAGTTTTTAAAATAAATAAAAATATTACCCCAAATAATACAAATAATGAAATTAATAATAGAGTTGAATTAAATAATTATCAACTTACAGGGTTGTAAGTTGAATCTTTGAGGGGAGGAATTACATCCCCATCTTTAGGGTATTTTTGCTTAGATAGCATTTATTTAGAACAATAGCTCATTATTTGTATTAGTTTATATAAAGGGCAGTTCCTTCTAATTATTCAGTTTTCAGTCACACTTATTAGTTAAATTAGTCGCTCTTTAATTAAAATAAAGTTATTTTGTACTTAAAGTTGTAAATAAAGTTATTTTTTATAAACTGTTGGGGTTGCTTAAAACGCTGGAAAAGATAGTGGACCGGTACCTGATGAAAGGAGTACTTATCAGGCATCCTTTCCATAGAGAACAACACGCATATAGGCGAGGTAGGTCGACAGACTCGGCCCTCCACGCTATAGTGCGAAGAGTCGAAAAGACATTACACCACAAAGAATGGGCAAGAACGTCAACCATCTGCAATGCGCTATTAGCCAGCGCTGGTTAGTTGGGTAAGATCCGCGCTGGTAGAGAGGAATGTCATGGCCTCTCAAGGGGACTATCGCCTAGACATCGGGGTGAGGGGTGGATGTCCACAGGGCAGTTGTCTTTCACCTCACTTATGGTGTCTAGTTATAGGCGGTCTCCTAGAGAGGCTGACGGCCGCTGGGCTATACGCACAAGCATTTGCAGATGATGGCACGGTCCTAGTCACTGGAAGGTTCTTGGGGACGGGCTGTGAAAGAATCCAGACAGCCTGCAGGATAATAGAAGAGTGGTGTGAGGTAAAAGGCTTATCAGTCAACCCAACAAAGACTGAGTTTATCCTCTTTACCAAGAGGAAAAAGATAGAGAACTTTAGGGACCCCCCAATTGTACGGAAAACCGCTTGTGCTCTCACAAGAGGTCAAGTACTTGGGAGTAACCCTGGACAGCAAACTCAACTGGAAGGCACATGTAGACAAAGTCATCGACAAGTCGATTGCGACCTTCTGGCACTTGCGTCGGGCAGTGGGAAAAAGTTGAGGGCACGAGCCCCAGATTCTATTATGGATCTATACCGCCGTCATTAGACCCAGAGTCCAATTTGGCCCGGTGGTATGGTGGCCAAGCGTCAGCAAAACCACAGTAGCTCAGAGTCTGAGTAAGATCCAAAAACTAGCGTGTCTCGGGATCACCGGCGCAATCAGGACCACCCCCACATCAGCACTGAAAGTTCTACTGGGGCTACCAACGCTTCCGTCCTGGATAAGGAGGGAGGCAATGGTTAGCTACCTTAGAATGAGAGATGTTGGATGTTTGCTGGGTGAGGGGGCAGTCTACGAACATACAATAATCGCCGATGTTGCCAGAGTAGAGTTACCCACCAGCAGCATCAAGGTGATACAGGCGGAAGACCGATTAAGGTTTGACAGAGCATTCTCTCTCACTATGCCAACAAAACACGAGTGGCAGAACCCATGCTTGGTATTACAAGGAAACAAGTCACATCAGCCCTCAACACGTGGGCTGGAGAAAAACTAAGAGAAAGCTGGTTAACGGTCACTAACTGCAGGCAGGCAAAGGACTTCCTTTTAGGTCCAAGCAAGTCAAAAACCGCGTGGCTACTAGGAAGAAGCCGAGCCACGATCAGCCAACTCACAGGGATCCTCAAGGGTCAATGTGGACTAGGAAGGCACCTGTTCAATATGAAGGTCGGTAACGACCCCGTCTGTTCGGGTTGCGGGATGGACGAAGAATGGCCCTTCCACTTTCTATGACAATACGATCGGTTCGGTAGAATACGACAGGAGATCTTTGGAGTGGCAACGCTCCGAAGAGAGGAGTTGCGTACCCTTGCCTGGACAGATATCGCTACCTTTACAAGGAGGTCCGGTAGGTTTAGGCAGGGAGTAGGGTATGTATGGCTGGGACAGCTCGTGGCTGGCAAAAAGGGCCATAATGGCCTAGTTGCCTGGCTTAAAGCCTCCACACCTTTACTACCACTACTATTAGCATAGAAATACCTTCAAAATTATAAATTAAAGTGAAATAAATCCGCTCCTGCTTACTACTACTACTACAGGGTTATTCACGGAAGTGGTCTATTAAATGTTTATGGAGAACGAATAAGTTTAAAAATCTGATATTTTGTACTTTGGGGTTTTTGAATATGGCCAATCAATTAAAAATATTTTTATGTTTGTGCCACTTCTGGTTGTACCGGAAGTGGCACTTAACTTCGACTTTTTGAGTAGAACACCCTATATGTTTTTTAATTTTTAAAATTCTCATTAAATTTGCTTTATTTTGATGTGTAACACTTTATGCGTATCTCTGGTAGTTTTTGAGTTGTTTAGTTTTTAGCGAAAAATTAGCAAATTCAAGCACCCTTAAAAAAAATAATTTCTCCTTTATTTTTTAAATTGGAGAAAAGTTGTTATGTAGTTTACTCAATAATACTTATCCGAATTATCCTAAGCCGAAACAGAACCCAAAAATGTATACAGCGAGTCTCAGAAAGCAGGTCAAATCTAACAAATTTAAAATAGCCATAACTCATTTTTTTAATGGCATCCTTGTTTTTTTTATTTAGTTAAATAGGGAATTAAATTTACATTAAAATTAATATAAGATAGTTAACCTTAGGTACAGGGTACCTAACGTTAACCATTTTCGAGTTATTTGCAAATTATTGTAAAAAAGCGTATTTCTGTAAATTTTTTAAGTTGTATTTAATCAAGTAAGCCGGTAAATAAAATTTCGTTTTTATTTTGTTAACTTAAATGTCATCGAGATAAATTAGAGTAAAATAATTGCAAAGGCTTATTCTTGTCCTGTTATTTTGGATTTATTATTTTTAGTGAAAATGATTAAATAATTAGTAGAACCTGCAGAAAATTTAATACAAAATATCCTGATTTACGAAGACTGCCATGTAAAAAATTTAGAAGAATTCACACAATTTTTTTACTATTTGGGAAAGAAAACGCAGTGAAATCTCTAACAAAACCAATTAGAAGCAACGAAGATAATTAAGCCAATGTTTTGGGTTACTTTTATGCTCATCCACATGGCTAAATTCCTGCAGCTAGTCACGATTGGGAATTTCCTATTCAAGCAACCAAAGAATCTTAAAAAAAAACAAGATTCAGATTACAAAGAGAAAAAAGTACAGGCCTTAAAACCTGATGATTTTCAAAAATATTTTAGTTAATTTCAAATCGGACTATACTTTTAAGGTTAATATTAATGGCCCTCAAGGTAAATACCTAAATACAAATCGATTCATTTTACTGGCCTACTTGATTAACAAGTATAACAAATTTTAATAGAAATACGTCTTTTTCACAATAATTTGCAAATAACTCGAAAACGGTTAATGTTAGGTATAGGGTATCCCCTATTCATTTTAGAGCAAATTTAATTCTTTATTGAACTAAATAAAAAAATAGGGTGCCATTAAAAAAATGAGTTATGGCTATTTTAAATTTTTTAGATTTTACCTGCTTTCTGAGACACCTTGTATTCATTTTTGGGTTCTGTTTCGGCTTAGGATAATTCGGGTAAGTATTATTGAGTAAACTACAAAACAACTTTTCTCCAATTTAAAAAATAAAGGAGAAATTATTTTTTTTTAGGGGTGCTTGAATTTGCTAATTTTTTGCTAATAACTTAAATAACTCAAAAACTACCAGAGGTAGACATAAAGTGTTAACATCAAAATAAAGCAAATTTAATGAGAATTTTAAAAATTAAAAAATATATAGGGTGTTCCATTTAAAAAATCGAAGTTTTTAAAATTATTGGTTCTCCATAAACTTTTAATAGACCACTTGCGTGAATAACCCTGTATAAAAAACTAATTTTTCTAAACAGTTTTGTTATTTTAAGTTTTTTTCTTACTTCATTAGTTTTTAAAATATGGCTACTTTTGCAGTTCTGCCACTTTGACGTGCTATAGCTCGAAAACAAATGAAGTAAATAATAAATAATTTCATAATATCTCTCACAGTCAACGAGAAAATGGCAAAAAACTGCTTTCTTATTCAAAAATAGGAAAAAAATCACTTTGTCACCCCACATTATAAAAGTTCCAAAACTTTATTAAATATCTGTCCAAAATGCGGCGATTTGTTTTGTATAAGACTGCAATCGACGAAAACACAGGGAAAATGGCACACGTGCAGTCCTTCACTATAATTGATCTAGCAAGTGGGGCCATCGTTAGTCTGTGGAAATACCATAGAACTAAAAAGTTGGATACCTATAGTTTCACGCATATATCATGGTATTTCTGAACATCGTTGTCCCCTCTAAAATTTGGCTCTCCAAAAAAGTTATACATTTAAAGAAAATTAATCACAGCGCCCCCTATGCGTTAAAATCAAAAAAATGGTTGCCTAAATTTTAAAATTTGAAATCAATATATTTTATAATAACAATGTTGATCAAGAATTGGGGAATTGGGACTTTTTTGACAAGGTATGATGTTTTGGTATCTGGGGGTGACTTTGGGGCCCGATCTAGAAAAAAAAAATGCATTAGGATTGACTTGCATGTAGGAAAGCACAAAAAAAATCAGAAATTTCCAAAACCCCTTGCAAAAATATACCCCAAAATCGTGTGAAGGAAGAGCGAAATTATAGTTTAAAAAAACGCCGGATGCTACCTCTAGGTAGAATTTAAAAAATCTAAAAAAAAAAATGGTTTGTTTTTTGACCTAAAGGAAAAAATTTAGGGGGTAGTACCCAAAAAAAGATTTTTTTTTTAAGTTATCGTGGGCAACCTACTGTACAGGGTGTATTTGAAATAGCGTAGGAAATTTTAACAGGTGATTCTACATCATAAAATATAACAAAAAGTTCCTATAAACATATGTCTAAAAATGCGCCCTTTAAAATTGGCTAAAAAAATCGGTTTTTATTTAATAACTCAGGAACCTTTTGAGATATATTAACGAGGTTTTACACGTGAATTAATCCTAATAAGGCCCATCTTTGTATGTCATTTTCACGTACTTATTTAAACCAGGGGTGTGCTAAACGGTGGGGGCCTTATCAGTTTTTTGTCCCAATTTTTTTCTGTGTAACTTTTTTGCAATTTTATTTTTGAAATATGATTCATCAGGTCAAAATACATAAAAAAAGATACTCTTGTTGTAATACTGTAGGATTAACCGTTTTCGAGAAAAGTTCATTTGAAGGTGAAATTTCACGGTTCGAGGACTAAAAATTAAATACCAAAATGTCGAAAACCAAAATTTTAATGATGTTATCATCAAAAACTAATAAAAAAGTTTCCATACATTTAGGTCGAAAAAACGCTTTTAAAGCTACCATAGCCCTTTAAAAATGGTGCATATTTAGGAGACCATAGCTCCATTAGGATTGATTTTTGGAAGTACCTGTATATGAGGTTTTTTTCTTAGTTTTTATGGTACATTCGCCCTGCATCATTAAAATTTTGGTTTTCAACATTTTAGTATTTAATTTTTCGTCCTCGAACCGTGGAATTTTTCCTTCAAATGAATTTTTCTCGAAAACGGTTAATCCTACAGTATTACAACAGGAGTACCTTTTTTATGTATTTTGACCTGAGGAATCATATTTCAAAAATAAAATTGCAAAAAAGTTACACAGAAAAAAGTTTGTGACAAAAAACTGACAAACCGCCCCCGTTTCGCACACCCCTGGTTGAAATAAGTACATGAAAATAACACATAAAAACGGGCCTTGGTAGGATTAGTTGACGTGCAAAACCTCGTTGATATATCTCAAAGGGTTCCTGAGTTATTAAATCAAAACCGATTTTTTTAGCCACTTTCAAAGGGGCGTAGCTCCCTTATGACGCATTTTTAGACATATGTTTATATGAACTTTTTGTCATATTTTATGATGTAGAATCATCTGTTAAAATTTCCTACGCTATTTCAAATACACCGTGTATAGAATAAAGATTATTTTTTTTTTCAGGTCACGGTGATTTTTACCAAAGTTTCCAAAATTCCGGATTACTCAGTCAGTTCATCAAAAATGGACGTGAATATTGTTTTATTTCAAATATCGATAATTTAGGAGCCACTGTAGATTTGAACATTTTGGATTTATTAATGAACGGTAAGAAAAAAAAATCATTAAATTGCATGTTTGTACAATTGAGTTGCCTCAGGGCGTCCTTCACTGAGCTGAAGGATTCCTTGGTTGCATTCGTCTGATCTTTTTTCCTGGATCATAAAATAATTATTCCTTGAGTATACAGGGTTATTCAGAAATAAGATCGAGAATTTTAAGGGGCGATTCTACGTTAAAAAATATGAAAAAAAATCAATAAAGGTTGGTCTGGAAATAAGCCCTAAGATTAGGACTACGGCCCTCCTAAGGGTACATATCAAAAATTAGTTTTCATTCTCTCAGAAACCCTATAAACCACAGTAACGAATTTTTGCACATACTTTAACATCGATAAAGGTTATCATTTTATGTAATTTTTATTTGGTAATTTTAACCAGGGACGTGCAAAATCGGACGTCGAAGTCACTTTTTTGCCGTAAATATTTTAATGTGTAGATTTTTGACATTTTTTCAATAAGATATTAATCTCTAATTATAAATAGATAAATAAGGTAATAAAAGAAGAAATTTCACTTCTGAGCATTAAAAATAGGAAATCAAAAATGTACCAATAACAGTTTCAATACTGAAAAGTTATTCTACATTAAAAACTGAAAGTTCGAAAATCAGTTTTAAGAGTAGGGGAAGAGAATGGAACACTTTTTTTTAACTGCTGCCAAAATTTTATTTTTTATGTGTATTTTTATTTTAGTTTCATATTAGAAATAAAAGAACACAGTCCAAGTTTAAAAAAAATATTTAAAGGAAAAAAATACAAATGCTAAAGATAGCAAATGATGAAAATAACTTTTATACACAGTTTATCTGAAAGGCAAAATCATGAAAAAAATTGTCCACAAAAACTGACCTTGTTGCATGATTTTCTATCGTTTTCTGTTTATTCTTTTTTGAAATTAATTTTTTTAATTTCATCCAAAAATGGAAAAAACTGAAAAAATAAAAAAATCCATTTTACATAGAGGACTTTTGAAATGAAATTAAGAAGTTGTTCTTACAGAATATTCTACGTTTCATTCGAGACTGTTAATACTATAGCTCTGCATTTTTGAAAAAAATTAAGGTCAAATTTGAGAAAGTTTTGACTTTTTTTACTACTTTATATCTTGGAAGCGACAGGCGGAATTAAAATTCTGAACTTATATTTTAATTCAGCATTAAGTAAATTGAAATTAAAAAAAATTGATTTTATTTTTATTTTTTGGAGAAAAATTGTAAAATCAACGTTGGTTGTTTTGGTTGGAAGTCGGGTACATAGTATCGATGTCGTAGGTCAAAAACTTTTTTTTTTTAGGCAAAATTTAATGCTGAATCGGCATACGAATTCAGAATTTTAATTCCCCTTGTTGCTTCCAATATATCGTCGCCTTTCTTACAAAGGGGCTTATCTCAAAATGTATTGATGCAAAATACCGACATGTCTATTAATTTGCCAATGAACATGTCACTTTATGTATAAGTTTCATTTTGAGATAAGTCCCTTTGTAAGGAAGGCGACGATATAAAGCAGTAACAAAGGTAAAAACTTACCAAAAAACCAAGTCTTTATCAAAGTTGACCTCATTTTTGTCAAAAATGCCGATATAGAATAATTCTATTAACAGATTCGGATTAAACGTGGAATATTTTATAAAACAACTATTTAATTTCATTCTGAAAGTCCTCTATGAAAAATTGATTTTTTTTTAATTTTCAATTTTGTCCATTTTTAAACGAAATTAAAAAAAAATACAGATTTTTTTTTAATTTAGATTTTTTTAATAGAAAACGATAAGGAATCATGCCGCAGGGTGAGTTTTTGTGGACAATTTTTTTCAACATTTTGCGTTTCAGACGAACTGTGTATAATGTCATTTAAGGGGAGTTTACGTTTCATAATTGGAAAAAACTAATCTTTTTATTTTTTTTTTGTGAAAAGAATATTGCATTTATTGAACTGATTTCTTTTGGACATATTTATAAAACATATTAAGAATATATGATATGATAATTTTTTTTATTGTATTTTTAGTACATCTTGACTATTACAGAGGGAGTCTTCCAAAAGATACTTTTTAAACGGCTCCACAGTCTTTGTGCTTCCTGTAACACATAGAGTAATAATTCAAACGGGATTCTATTCATAAGTATTTAGTACTAGTAACTAAACCTAAAAAATATTCTATTTTTAATATTTTTATCATTTTACATTTTTTCTGAAAAATAAAAAAAAAACATTTAATTTTTCAGAAAAATGTTATAAATATTAAAAATTGAATATTTTTTAGGTTTAGTTACTAGTATTTAGTCTTATGAATAAAATCCAGTTGGAATTTTTACTCTATGTGTTACAGGAAGCCCAAAAATTGTGGAACCGTTTAAAAAGTGTCTTTTGAAAGACAACCTCTGAAGTAGTCAAGATGTACTAAAAATGCAACAAAAAAAATTATATTCGTAATATGTTTTATAAATATGTACAAAAGAAATCAGTTCAATAAATACAATATTCTTTTCACAAAAAAAAAATAAAAAGATCATTTTTTTCCAATTATGAAACGAAAAGTCCCCTTTAAACAAAAACACAGCTGTTAGATTTTTAAATTATTTTTTTTTAATAGAATTTACTTTAAATAATTTTACCAAACTCTGATTCATGTTTTTTAAGTCAATATCAAATATTAGTTTAATTTTATAATTTTAATTTTGTTATTCGTTTCCTTATCATATTAATTTTTTTTTCCTCTCGTCGTATTTTGTATTTATAAAGAAATTTAATTTCGTTCTTTTTTTTATAATTTAAATGGAAAAAGTCGAGTTACAGACTCTTTTGGATGTCTAGAACAAATTAGAAAAAAAATCGCTCTATTACCAGATTTTTCCTTATTCGTAAAAATTTGCGGTTATATTAGTCCACGATATTTTTGCTTAAAATTTGGAAGCATAGCAAGTATATGTTTTTAAAGATTTATTTATTAACCAAAAACATTTTTTACGTAAATTCTAGTCATAAATTTGAGGTCCTTTTTTATACGTGTCTGTGGCACATAAAAGTTGAGAATAGTTTCGTTAATCCATCGTCGTCCATCAGATATATACGTAAATCTATTTTTATATATCCCTGTAAAAAAAACAAGAAGAGACAGTAGGATCCAGTAGATTCCGATTCGTTTTCTACTGGTCTCTACTTGTTTTTTTTTTAAAACAGGGATATAATAGTAATACTGTATAAATATTAGAGTGCCCATTTTGGCCCATTGCAAGGTATAATAATTTCTTTTGCGATATTTTTTGACGTTTTTTATTTTTTTTTAAATTTATATAAAAAAAATCCAGCCGGCTTTTTAAGCTCATTTCTTAAAAACTATGGGGCTGGAGAAGATAAAATTTGGTATGGAGGTAGTTTTTACCCTAAATAAGAGAAATATAGTTATTTAGACCCCCCCCCGGAGGTGGCGTGTAAAAATATCTATAAAATAAGTCAAAAAACTCCTCAAATGAACCATTGTAGTCCTAAAACTTCAATATTAAAACTCAAAATTGTGACTAAACTATTTCCAAAGTTTCTTATTTTTTCATGAAACACGTGTGTAACTAAACTTCAATATTAAAACTCAAAATTGGGCCCAAACTATTCCCAACGTTTCTTATTTTTTCATGAAACACATGTGTATCCAAGAATTTTTTTGCTATGACGTTTTTTGGCGATTTTGGGAAATTCGAATACGTGTTTTCGAATTATACTTGTCTAGCGCTACGCGTTTTGAATAGTATAATAAATAAAAGGATTTGCAAACACATTTTTTTTATTAGTATTATACTTCTTCGCTTAAGCAAAACATACTGATTTCCCCCCTCTTAGCCCCATATAACTCAAAAATTATTTTAGCTAATTTACTGACCTGCCTTGTTTTCATAACAAGTTTTAGCTTAAAGCATTTCCGATTTATTGTGCAAATATGTCAAATAACTATCATATGACTTTAAAACCTGTTTATTTTTTTACATTTTGGGATTTTCCGTATCAAATTACCCCAAAAATTATAAAATTAACTTCGGGAAAGAAACAAAAAAAACTTGTAAACTTGAGTGAATTGACAACTTAAGTGCATACAGGGTGTCCCAAATAAAACAGATCAATCGATTTTTGGCGTTATTATTAGAGCTTTTGGAACAAAATTTATGGCATTTAATATACAGTTGGACCCACAAAAAATGCAAGTTTTAAATATGCAAAATGTCAATTTTATTAATTATTTTATAGTTTAAGTAAGATTTTAAGAAAGAGGTTAGAATAATTTGACATATTGTCAGTTTTTCTTTGAGTTTATTAGTAGTCTCTAATAAGTTATTACAGATAAAGCGTGAATGCGAATAATGTTAAATAACACTAACTGCTGGTATATGAAGCTGGAAGAAATAGAAAACTAGCAAATATAGAGGTTCTTGATCTGCAGAAGCAAGAAGTCTCCCTAAGATGGTTATTTTTATGTTAATGTTCCTTCTTTTTACAAAATTATAATGGAGAGCCTCTAGAACATGCATTTAATTTTACATTACATATAACACATTTAAACATAATATTTAGTAAATCTTAGTAAGTAAGTAGAAATAAGTAGTAATGAAATATATAATTTATGAAAATTATTTTTGTTTAAAAAAGGTTTTTTTGCTGCATAAAAAATTCTAATCTCGGAATTATCGATGCGACGGCGGGCGGTAGTTTTCGACCCAGCAAAATTTTTATCGTTTATAAATCTTAAATAATTAAGTACATTTTCACTTCTTCCCGAGCCTACACGCCTTTTAACTGTTTCCTCCTGTGTCCATTTTTTCTTCAATCTTAACAAAACTCTCCGAATCATTTAACTTTGCCAAGTCTACTTGCTCACATCCTGCTTCCAATAACCCAATGGCTTGAGCTTTCTTAATCATTTAATTTCTAAATATTTACTTAATTTAATTAAATCCTTTATTTATTATTACTTTATAATAATTATAAACAATTTTGACAAATATTGTCAACATTGACAACTGAATTGTTTGTAAACAATTATTCGATTTACACAAGCAGATTTTCTATCTTGTTTTTTTTTCGGTTCCAACTGTACCTAACAAGCCATAACTGTATAAACAAGAGTTTTATACTGATTTTTGCGCTATCAGGCAATTTGACGTGTTTACTAGCCTAATTATGACAGCAGTAGGTTATGTTTACAAATTGCTGATCGGTAAGTAAATTACTTACCGATCTGGAGGCGGTAAGTAAATAATAATCTAATTTTTAATTTTTAAAGCTTTAAATTAGTTTTTATTAAAGTTAAATATAAAATTACAATTGGAAAAATAACTGTTAAGCGCTATTGGACTTATTGGACTATTGGACTTATTTAGGTTTCTTTTTCGAATTAATTTTTAAATTTTTAATTATTTATTAATAAGCCAACAGTAACTTTACTATGATTTCGCATATATTTTTCACTGCACCATGTTTTGAAATTTTTTCAACTATTTTCATACTGATCTTTAGATTTTTCGGGTATAATTTCAAAACGTCTTATATTCCACGCACCTTAAAGCTCAAAATTGCCATCTTGACGCTTTTTTTACAAAAACTGTTTATTTTACAAAGATATTAATTAGCACACAGGACAAACGTCAAACAAAATTAGGAATTTAGCATTGTTTATTATACGTAGCAACCCGTTGTTAGGGTTAAATTTTATGAAAGGTACTGACTTGATTTTTACAATAAAATAAATTTTACGTATTAATTTCACTTTTATAAATCTTATTGGTGTTGGATCGTGCAAAAACCGTAATAAGCATCACGGCCATTAAGTGCTTTACCGGTTTCGGATGGTTTTGGAGATTTCGACTCAATCTCCAAAATAATCCTCAACCGGTAGATAGCACTTACTGCCCTTAATACTTAAATAACTATTTTGTTTTTGAGATATAGCTGATTTGACACCTTTTTTATATGCAATATTAATTTAAATACTAAAATTGAAAATTAAATTTTTTATTCTTTTTACATTGATCAAATAATGTTTTATAATTTTATTTCAAATTATCCTAATTAATTATTTTAATAAAATTCACAATCATTTGTTTGTTAGCGTACGTGATTAAGGTTTTCAAGTACCCAAACTATTAGACGCAACTACTGTATTTTTAACACTTTAATTTAAATAAAGTTCATTTAAGCCTTGTTACTACTTATGGTACTTTTATGTTAGCCGTACGTTTAATGTTTAAATCCTAAACGCATTTTTATTAAATTTTGACAATTTTTATGACATTTATCCAGACATTTATAATTTTGATATTGAATTCGCGAAACCCTTAACTGTAATCAAAATAAGTGAAATTTATAAAATAATGTTATTAAAAAAAATCATAGTTTTTTTTAAAGAAATTAATTAAAAAATCATTTAATATTAATATGATTTCTTTAGTAAATGCAAATAAATTAAAGAATAGTTAAATATTATAATAATTTTGCAAAATTATTATTTAAAACAACAGAAAAATTGTATCTCAGAAATAAAAGCTAGTAGAAAACTTTTGTTTAGGCACAAATATCGCTTTTTGGGTGTATATTGACTGACATAATTTTTATTCTGATAGCTCTAATAATAACGACAGAGAACGATTGATCTGTCTTAGCTGGGACACCTTGTATAGAAAAAAAATCCTGACCCCAAACATCTGATTACAGATTCGAAACCTACGACCCAAAATTGGTCTGATACCAGATTTTTTTTCTATTGTACTGTTATTATTCTTAAAATGATAATTGTATTCATCATTTGGACCTTTTTTTTGCAAAAAGTCCAAAATTAATTTTTAAAAAATATTGAAAATTATATCAACTAGTTATATTTAAAAATTTTAACTTAAAATGCTGGCATCACCCAGGTAGCAAGGGATGTTATGTTACAAGAAATTAACATCACTTTTGGGTGTATTTTTAAACTAAATCATAACATCACATAATATTGAAAAATAACATCTATTTAACATCACATTTGCAACGTAACACGTGTGACGTGACAAACATGTTATTTAATAACAAATAATTAACAACGCTGTGAATATATCGCATGTCACATATTAACGTGGCTTTCACGTGAATGTCATGTTATTTTGCTTCTCACCGACGTTCGAAGCAAAAAAATCGATATAAGATGATGTTGATAGAGTAAATTATTATAAGGAAATTGTATACACATTATACGATTTCCAATGGATAGGGGGCTCTGCCGGGCACCTCTCTCTCTTTATTTTTGGCCTTTCCCTTCCGGATAATTAGCCAAGCCGGGCTTCTCAAGACCACGGACACGGATTAAAGGAATATATTCTTCGCTTAATCTGCAATTTCGTATTTAGAAACTATCTGTTTCAATCTGTGATTGTTTCAATTACTGATTGATTTTAAATCCGATTTTTTTATAGGGTTATAGCGTTTTTAATGGTTTTAATTTAGAAAAAGCTAATATCCTAGGATATTATTTAAATATTAAAGTAACAGTAACGGCATCCATAAGATATTAGATATAACAGGAATGTGGATTTATGATGTCACAAACACGTTATTTTCGGGATATCATTGTGTGATGTTATTAGGGGCGGACTTAGGACATCCCCACCATGCTACATTCTTGTTAAATGAGACTACAATCTTAACATCACATGTCACATATTAACGTGGCTTTCACGTGAATGTCATGTTATTTTGCTACCTGGGCATTTAAGTTGCGCGCCATCAATTTCCGGTCTCTTTCCTGAAACATTCATGGGACCTAACATTGTTAATAACAATAATAATAATATGTTCCTGGAACGTAATACACAGCGGATATTTTCAAATAGAACGTATAGAGATTTGAAGTTTATATCTCATCCCGTTCAAAAGGGGACTGTAAAATCCCCCCCCCCCCCATTGCCTCTCCAGTGTTATTTTAAAATATAAAAATGTGTAATTTACGTTCCAATTTTTAATTCAATATCTTAAGGCCTATCCAGAAGCTTGCATAAGAACGTAAAACATAAGAATATGTGCCGTGATTGGCTTACAAGATACATGGCGGCACATCAAGCCAATCACGGCATCGCATTGTTATGTATTACGCTCTTATGCGAGCCTGTGGATATGCCTTTACGCCTTTCCTATAATGAAATCAATTTACAGGTAAACCACTCTAAAAAGAACCTTGTTTTCGTATGCGCGTGATTAGGTACCACCAATGAAATAACGAGAAGTGACGCCTGATGGCACGTATCCAGTATTTTGTTAGTGGTAATCGAGAACATGCGAAAACAAGGTTCTTTCTAGAGTGGTTTACCTTTATAATTTCGCCGTTCTTTCACAAGATTTCGGGGTATATTTTTGCAAGGGTGTTTGGAAATTTCTGATTTTTTTTTGTCAATCCTATTGCCAAATTTTTTTCTTGATCGGGCCCCAAACTTGGCCTCCATCTACCAAAACATCATACCTTGTTAAAAAAGCCCCAATTTTTTAATTCTTGTTCAAAATTTTTATTATAAAATATATTGATTTAAAATTTAGGCAACAAGTTACCCTTATGAGTGACTATAATTTTATAAAAAAATGTTTTGATTTTAACGCATAGGGGGTGCTGTGATCAATTTTTCTTAAAAGAATACCTTTTTTGGAGAGCAAAGTTCTAGAGGGGGCAACGATGTTTGGAAAAACCATGAAACTATAAGTATCCAACCAATTATAGTGTACTGCACGTTTGCCATTTTCCCTGTGTTTTTTGGGTAAATTTGATCAGTTGCAGTCTTATAAAAAACAAATCGTCGCATTTTGTACAGACATTTAACAAAATTTTGGAATTTTCATAATGTGGGGTGAAAAATCATTTTTTTCTATTTTTGAATAAAAAGCAGTTTTTTGCCATTTTCTCGTTAACAGTGAGAGATATTATCAAAATTCAAAAAACGTTAAAACTTAATCTTTACAAAAGAAAAAGGTGTCTTAATTTTTTTTGTCAAAAAGGAGCTAAGCGACAAAACTATGCCGACAATTATTTTTTTGGTAACTATGCAATTTTTATTAAACATATATAAAAATATTTATATTTTTAAAGAATTTTGTTTTATTACATTTTTTTTTACTTCCATTTTTTTCGAGTTATAGCACGTCAAAGTTGTAGAACTGCAAAAATAGTCATATTTTAAAAACTAGTGAAGTAAGAAAAAAACTTAAAATAACAAAATTGTTGTATATGTATATATGTGCAGACCTTCACTATAATTGATCTAGCAAGCGGGGGCATCGTTAGTCTGTGGAAAAACCATAGAACTAAAAAGTTGGATACCTATAGTTTCATGATTTTCCTGAACTTCGTTGCCCCCTCTAGAATTTTTATCTCCAAAAAAGGTATTATTTTAAGGAAAATTGACTATAGCGCCCCATATGCGTTAAAATAAAAAAACATTATAAAATTATAGTCATTAGTGTCAAGTGTTGCTCAAATTTTAAATCAATACAATTTATAGTGACAATGTTGTACAAGAATTAAGAAAATAGGGCTTTTCTGATAAGGTATGATGTTTTGGTAGCTGGGGGTTGAATCTGGGTCCCGATTAAGAAAAAAATTTAGCAATGTGATTAACTTGAATGTACGAACGCACAAAAAAATTTTCAGGCAATTTAAAAATCTGTTGCAAAAAAACGTGTGAAAGAACCGCGAAATTACAATTAATTTATATTTCTTTTGAAAATTATACCATAATTGATTGTGATAATTGTCAAATGATTATTTTTAAAGGTAAGGAAAATGTTAAACACGAGTTTGTCATGGAGGTAACCGATAAAACTAGGGCTGACGTTAAAGGAGGTACCCTAATTCAATATGAGGATAAATTAAGACTGTTGGAAATTGCACAAGTACCAAAGGAGCATATCGACGATTTTAAGTCTGTAAAAACGTTCAAGTTTTTTAATACGAATAATTTATGGGCAAAATTAGATGGTAAGTTGTAAACAATCCGTGAAGTTATGTAATGCTTCGTATTCTGCCGTGCTAAGCTGAAAGGTTCTATCTACATAGGTTTAACATACACAGATAGGACCTTTCAGCTTAGCAGGGCAGCATTCTATACTATGGAATTCATAGTATACTCCACAGCGGTTAGTATATTGCGCTTTCTTTCGATATAATTTCGATTTTTGTTTAATTATCAATTGAAGGGTACAGGGGAAAACCCTGGTAGTCAAAAAAAAGTTAAATTCTTTTCAAAGTTTTCCAATGTATGGATGCCGGACAAATTAATAAAAAAAATTGTATTTGAAATATGTATAAACGGGGATTTTGCCCTGTACTCTTCAGTTATTTACACTTTAATATATTGAAAATTTTCCTGTCACTTCCGGTTTCAGCTTTTGATTTTTAAATGAAACAGCCTGTATATTTTGACATATTTCGATTTAAAATTAAATATTGAGTACCTATAGGTACAGGTACAAAAATTCTTGAAAGTTACGCAACATATATGTTGCGTAACTTTCAAGGATTTTTGACAACCTGCCATTTTATTAATTTTTAAATTTTTGTAGGGCGCCACGAAAAAATATTCAATCATCATAGGGGTATTTCTGTACGAATCCATACCACCTTGGTGATTGAATGTCACGGATTTTCGTTAAACTTTTTTTATATTATCACCACTCTAATACTAAAAGCCCTATGCAAAAAAAAGAATTTAATAAAAATTTTTGGCTGAGATATGATTTTTTTAAAATTTTGTAATTTTTCAATTTTTGACGATAAAGAAAACAGCTTTATTTTCAATTTATTACTATAAGTCTGACAATTTTAATCCAAATTTGATGAAATTTGGTGCACCCATGTAAACTTAGATGACAATCTTAAATTTTTTATAATTTTTTTTAATAGTGGGTTTCTGCTCTTCTTCTTCTTCTTCAAAAATATTTTTTTACATTTTTTTTATAACTATGTTTAACCCGATTTTTCGTAAAGTGCCCCCCCTACGATTTTTCTCAAATTTTGGTCAAATGTACTTCTAAGTGTCCTTTTTTCAATGACGTAAAATTTTTTCTGGGCAAATTAGGTTTACTATATATTTTAGCCATTTTAAATTTTTACGACAATGAGGAACTGTGCTGGAAATAGCTGTTTTACAAAAAAGGCACATATTTTTTTATATGTTTTTAATAGTTTAGGTCAAATGCTTCATTTTAAGACAAAAGCAAAATAATTAATTGTTGGTTTTTTTCAAAAAAGGCTTAAGTCCACAATTTTATTACTTTTTTTTTCTATGTAGGCGTTTTTTTTCTGGTGTAAACGTTAAATACTAAGTCTTTAACATCAAAAACTATTTTTATTTTTTTTTAACACAATATATTTTTTGGTTTTGTTTTTGATCTTAAAAATGCCTGAAAGTTGGTAAACTGTCAGAGTAAGAAACTTTTTTTTTGTTATAAATCTTTTTTTGATTCGCAGCTCAGAGAAAAGTTTTCTATGCCGGGGATAAGTCCTTAATAAAAATTAATTTAAAAATATTAATTTATTTAACATACTAATTCTTTATTTACAATTTATTTATGTCTTATTATTTAACTTTAATTATTATACAAAGCTTATCAAAATCTTTTAAATTTTTGTGAAGCGCATCCATCGCTAAAATATAATAAAAATTTTTTATTTGCTTGTATTCCAAAGTGACATTGTTCGGTTAGAACTGTTAAGTTAAAAGTGACAATTTTGTTAACAGTTTGTCTTTTGTTTTACTTCGGCGTTCCCTTTTGGAAAATTGTATAGCGGTTGTGCTTGAAAAAACAAAAACAAAATTTTGTTGGCCCCTTATGGAAAATTGTCAGATAACTGACAGAACCAAATTAAAACTAATTTTACCTATTACTTTTACCTTTTTGTGTTAAATTGTGTTTAGAAGCGAAAAAAATAGCGTATGATCCAAGGACGAGGAATATATCTCAATCTCTGCATGCGACCGAGCAACATTATTTTTCGTCCTTGGATCATACGCATTTTTTTTTCTCTTATAAACATATTTTTAACAAGAAATAAATAATAATGTCATATTAAAAACATGGCAGGCCAGCATCTTGTAATATATAACTGGCAGTTGTTTTACGATTGATAGGCCGCGGCATGCCGGTTGCCTACACTGTGCGCGCGAAAAAATGTACTTTCCGGCACGCTGCCATGGTAACGTGCGGGAAAGTAAAAAGCTAAGAAATAGGATATTTTGCGGTCAGATGAATTAAATATCAAATTAATTCTGATATAGCTTTTGAGTATAGTGAACGAATATTTATTGGGTTGATTTTAGAAATCGAGAACAATGTATATATTTATAATTTCAATGAGCACGAAAATGTTTATTCCTTTTTAGGGAACCCAACAGTTGTAAATATATATGAGAATCAAATAGTAGGCTTAGTTAGGTTAAACAAAAAAGATGGTACATATTATTTAAATAAAAAAAATTCAAAAGATTTTAATAAAAAAAAAAAAACTTTGTATAATAAATTAAAGTTAAATAATAAGACATAAATAAATTGTAAATAAAAAATTAGTATGTTAAATAAATTATTATTTTTTAAATTATTTTTTTTTAAGGATTTATCCCCGGCATAGAAAACTTTTCTCTGAGCTGGGGATTAAAAAAAGATTTATAACAAAAAAAAAGTGTCTTACTCTGACAGTTTACCAACTTTCAGGCATTTTTAAGATCAAAAACAAAACAAAAAAACATATTGTGTTAAAAAAAAAATAAAAATACGTTTTGGTGTTAAAGACTTTGTATTTAACGTAAGCTAATGTTTACACCAGAAAAAAAACGCCTAAATAATACATAGAAAAAAAAAGTAATAAAATTGTGGACTTACGCCTTTTTTGAAAAAAACCAACAATTAATTATTTTGCTTTTGTCTTAAAATGAAGCATTTGACCTAAACTATTAAAAACATATAAAAAAAATATGTGCCTTTTTTTGTAAAACAGCTATTTCCAGCACAGTTCCTCATTGTCGTAAAAATTTAAAATGGCTAAAATATATAGTAAACCTAATTTGCCCAGAATAAATTTTACGTCATTGAAAAAAGGACACTTAGAAGTACATTTGACCAAAATTTGAGAAAAATCGTAGGGGGGGCACTTTACGAAAAATCGGGTTAAACATAGTTATAAAAAAACGTAAAAAAATATTTTTGAAGAAGAAGAAGAAGAGCAGAAACCCACTATTAAAAAAAATTATAAAAAATTCAAGATTGTCATCTAAGTTTACATGGTTGCACCAAATTTCATCAAATTTGGATTAAAATTGTCAGACTTATAGTAATAAATTGAAAATAAAGTTGTTTTCTTTATCGTCAAAAATTGAAAAATTACAAAATTTTAAAAAAATCATATCTCAGCCAAAAAATTTTTTTAAATTCTTTTTTTTGCATAAGGCTTTTAGTATTATAGTGGTGATAATATAAAAAAAAATTAACGAAAATCCGTGACATTCAATCACCAAGGTGGTATGGATTCGTACAGAAATACCCATAGGGAAAATACAAACTTTCACTTAACTTCAAAAATAAACTTCTTAAAAGCATTTTAATGTAAAAATTTCGTTTTTTTAGTAGTGACATATTTATTAAATAAAGCATTTTTTACGAATCGAATGATATAAACACTCGATTAAACATTAAAAAAAAATAAAAAGTATTTGTATTATATTTATATTTTATGCAAACATTATATTACTATTGACAAAATTTAATGTAAAAATGTATGTATCGCAAGTAAATAAATTGAACTGAAATTGAATTTAAACTAAATTAAATTTTGATAACGTTCTTGGTCAATTGGATAGAAAAAAATATATTTGAAAACACACAAAGATTTTAGATAACATTGTTCCCACCAATAACTTTAACTAATTTTTTATCTTTTAGCAATTAAAAGGGTACTAGACGAAGGCTCTCTAAAAATGGAAATCATCATCAACAACAAAACCTTAGGCAACGGTCTTAACGTTATCCAACTAGAAACGGCAGTCGGTGCCGCAATGAAAGTTTTCAACAACGGCATCGGTATTAACGTGCCTAGAAGTCGGTTCCTTCCAGTTAAAAAAACCTCCGACTTGTTATTGGTTATGAGCAATTTGTACAGTTTACAGAATGGTTCTTTGGTCATGTCCCCTGAACGAATGTTCCCTACGACACCGTTGGTCAAGTTGGGAGACAATCATTTTTCGAAAGTTAAGGAATTTTTGGGAAGGTTCGCTAATATTCCAGATTTAATAGAGCTGGATCATTTAACTGTATCTGGAGATGTTACGTTTGGTAGAGGGGTATCGTTAAAGGTAAATTTATTTTTCGTTTTTATAAACATGCTTGTTTAACCTCGTACTATTCTACTTAACTAAGTATCCCCTAAGTCCAGGGCTTGTCTGGACTAGTAGTAGAGGGAACCACCGGCTTTAACTGAGTTTGGAACCATTTTTTAGGGAGCGACTTGCCTTCGCCAAATTTCAATTATTAATTAACTGAAACAGGCAATCGGCGCCAGTGAGAATCGAACCCGCTCGGCTAAACAAACTCTCAAAACTTGTAACAATTATGATGCCATAGTTTCCTATTTCCTGTTCAACCCAGACAACTGAATATATGGGTTGTCAAAATAAAAATTACATTTCATTATATGGAATTACAATTCTTCATATGCAATTTTTGCGTTGTTTCTCTGTATCATAGACCCTGAATTTCTAAAATAAGTCCCAATTTTTTTTTTCTTTTAGGGGACTGTCATTATTATTGCAAATCATGGAGATAGAATAGATATCCCATCAGGTGCCAATTTGGATAATAAAATTGTATCTGGTAACATGCGCATACTGGACCATTAAAGGGATTTTTACATTTTTTAGATTATTTTTTTTGTTTATGTTATTTATTTGTTTTATCGTTAAAATTTATTATATATTTTTGTAATTTGCCATTTTATTATTTTCTTTGTATATAGATACTTTGTTATAAATTATGTATACCAGAAAGAAAAATATATATTTTTGAACGTCTTTATTATGTATTTTATTTATAGTCGCATTCTCGCGATTAACAACGATTAAACTCTAGTAATTTAAATTAACAAAACTGATGACGTCATGGTTAACAGCTAATACCATTTTTTTAATTAAAGGGAGAAAAAAATCTATTTTAAAAGAAGGTGAGGAACTTGTTACTTTTTGGGTAACTGTAGCTGGAAAGCAGTTTGTAGATAGTTACTATGAACAAAAGAGAAACAATGTTATCATTTTACTGCAATATTTTTTATTTATATTATTATCCTTAAATTTAAGAGCAGGATTGTGGCAGCGTTTTTACTGTTTATGTTTTGAAAACAAGTTTTATTTCTCCAATCAAATATGTGATAAATAATTTACTTATTTTAGTGATTAGCAGACCATATACTTTCATTATGATAACAGTGTTTTACTTAATTTTAATTCACATTGTAAAAATTTTAAATTTTACTTTTTTGTAAGATGGTATAGGTGTTTTTAAGGATGTTAAAACTAATTTCTTTATCTCCACTGCAGGGTCGGCGCTAAGGAAATGCCAATAATTTTTAAAATAACTACATAGAAAAAATGATCTCGCAATACTCTCTTAACACGTTGACGGACACCCGTGGCATATGAAGTCAGCCAACCGGTGTTTATTTGGGCACCTAAACATAGTATTGTGTGCTCAAAATGACATCCTGTACCGTAGTGTATGCAAAATTGTCGGCGAATGACGCGGGTGCCGAAACAGAAACCAACCCAATTGCGGTATATACCGCTAATGTCCATTTGGAGTTATGACGTTTAGACCGGTGTCCGTCAACGTGTTAATGATTTTGATAAGAATTATTTTTAATTTTTCAAAAGAGACATATAGGTTTGTTACCAAAACGCGGGTCTCCGTATTCCCTTTTAGTTGGACTTTGGAAAACATTCAGTTTTCTTGTACTTATAATGTAAATATCAATTTTAAACCAAAAATCAAATAATCTATCGGGTGCAACATTTTTTAATCGCAAAAAAGGGTCACGTAACCTCCGGTACTTTTTAATAAATAACAAACATTACATTTTCTTGTTTATTAATTGCAACTAAAAGACGGTTTTTAGATTAAACCGTCTTTTTGTTGCAAAGACTTTTAAAAAAATTAAAAATATATACACACATATATATATATATATATATATATATATATATATATAAATATATTTTTTAAATACTGATTGATTTCGAAGTCCCATACAGATTGCGATGAAACGAAGAGTTTACAACTTTAGGTGAAGATGGAGGCCGTTCGGGTACCTTACTTGGATGAGCCGGAGCGTATATCTGTCCTTGTTTTACGCATCTAGTTCATAGCTAAAATGCTCACTCTAATACGCACTGGTGAAGGTATCAGAACCGTTTTATTGGATTTGTATATTCTGCCTTCTTACAAAAGGACTCTTCCTTTAATTCTATTAATTCTTAGCAGCTAGCTCTTAATAAACTACCTTTTGTGTTTTCTTTTTTGCTACTAAAAGTAAATATAAGCTGCAAAAATTTCCATTTAAATGAGTCTTGTATATATTTCCTATACATCAACGTTTTTTAACCACCTATATTCTTCATCCTTCTCTTCAGAGGATGGTCTTTAAACTAAATAAAGTTTCTCTGTAATGAGAATATTGAAATGTGTATCCTTGGCCATTCATAGAGCAGTATTTCTAAATCTTTTAGTCGAACTATTTGCATAAAAATAATTAATATGATAGGTAAAATCATTATTTTAGATACTTGGTAACATTTTAAAAGTGACTACGGCAAGGTAATTAGTCAATTATAATCAAGATGACTGCAGGAACTAGTTCCCTGGTGTCATCACTCAGTCAGTCTTTGAGGCTAGTAACCTGAGGCCACCACGATATAAGCGGCTGTCAAATTATATATGATAATCTTGGTCAGTGAACTTTTAAAATTAAAAAAAACACAAACTCGCTTCATATATTTTTTTATTTTTAAAACTAGACCTGTTTTGTGTTATAATATTTTTAAGAAGAAACACGCTTCTTTATTTATGTTTAAATTCTGTTTAAGAGAGCGTTTATTTTTTATTAGTTTTAAGCTTTAACCCCTTCACAGTGCACTGTGGGTCAGGAGTTCCCTAAAATTAGCCAAAGGTCCCCTATAGAATTCAGTGTAATAAATAAAAATTCACATTCTACAATAGTTGTTTTATATATATCCATAAAATTTTAGTTAAATTGGTTATAATTTATCGTTGTTATGCCTACTTTAAGTTAAAAAATCAATATATTTTTTTTTTCTAAAAATAAACTTGTGTTGGTATTTTTAGTATGTAAAATGCATTCCATTTAAATGGCTTTTTGTGCACTTATAAACCAAAATAACCTAGTAGAAATTTAACGTTAGAAAACTGTATAAAAGTACGTTATAAAATATGTGCAAATGTCCCGCTTATTAACGTTAGAATCTAACGTTAGTTACAAACGTTAATCTAACGTTAGATTTTTAAGTTAGAAATACGTTATAAGTACGTTTAATTTATAACTTTCGGAAGCGGCGTGGCCAACTAGGAAATTTCTACCTGCATCATTAAATGGCAGCTGGTGACAAATTTATTCATATAAATAAATCTTAATATATTTTAGTAATCATAATATTTTTAAACATAATTTCGTTACATTTATTTATAAAATAGCCATCTTTTTAAGTGGCCCTAAATATTTTTCGTGTAATATGCTGTTATACTTCGATAAATACGTTTACCTCTCAGAAAAACTTTATAGTTAGTTAATATTTATTTATACATTCAGAATCTTAAAATATTTGTTCAATTCTAGTGCAGTCTGGCACTTACTATAATTTTGACTTTTGGGGGATATTTTTTTAAACTTATTATAGAAATAATAAATATTTATCAAACCTAGGCACATAGCTGTCTAAAGTATTTTCTACTATAGCTTACGTATTAATAATGGATATTTAAAAAATATTTAAAGTTAGAATAAGGTTAGAAAAAGGTTAGAATTTAGTTGGAAAACTAACGTTAGATTTATGTATTTTATAACGTTTTTGTCAAACGTTAGTTTTTAAAGTTAGATTTATATATTTTATAACGTTTTTGTATAACGTTTGAGACTAAACATAAAAATGTCACTAATCTAATGTTATGTTAAGTTAGATTTGTGTACTGTTCTACCAGGGAAGCTTAATAATCTAGGGACACTAGATCTAGGTCTTAAGTTAGCAAGGCGACAGACTGTCTGTCGCCTTGCTAACTTAAGACCTAGATCTAGTGTCCCTATAAAATCACCTAATACTTCTGTATTTTTTTCATATTTTTTATTCTTTTGTAAATTGGGTTTTTACCCGTCTGATTAATAAATAAATAAAATTTGCAAAAGTTGGATTTCATAAAATTAACACATTAATTTCGTATTTTATATCAAAATTTAATAAATTTTAATGTATTGCCACCCTTTGAATTCAAGATTCCCTAGGGTAGATTCCCCAATCAATCAAACTTTTTTTATATAATCTTGTAGAATATTAGCTGTATTAAAGCGTACCCTGGTAGAAAAGTACATAAATCTTAACATCCCAGGTAGCAAGGGATGTTATATTACAAGAAATTAACATCACTGTTGGGTGTATTTTTAAACTAAATCATAACATCACATAATATTGAAAAATAACATGTATTTAACATCACATTTGCAACGTAACACGTGTGACGTGACAACCATGTTATTTAATAACAAATATTTAGCAACGCTGTGAATATATCGCATGTCACATATTAACGTGGCTTTCACGTGAATGTCATGTTATTTTGCTTCTCACCGACGTTCGAAGCAAAAAAATCGATATAAGATGATGTTGATAGAGTAAATTATTATTAGGAAATTGTATACACATTATACGATTTCCAATGGACAGGGGGCTCTGTCGGGCTTCTCAAGACCACGGACACGGATTAAAGTAATATATTCTCCGCTTAATCTGCAATTTTGTATTTAGAATCTATCTGTTTCAATCTGTGATTGTTTCAATTACTGATTGATTTTAAATCCGATTTTTTTATAGGGTTATAGCGTTTTTAATGGTTTTAATTTAGAAAAAGCTAATATCCTAGAATATTATTTAAATATTAAAGTACCAGTAACGGCATCCATAAGATATTAGATATAACAGGAATGTGGATTTATGATGTCACAAACACGTTATTTTCGGGATGTCATTGTGTGATGTTATTAGGGGCGGACTTAGGAGATCCCCACCATGCTACATTCTTGTTAAATGAGACTACAATCTTAACATCACATGTCACATATTAACGTGACTTTCACGTGAATGTCATGTTATTTTGCTACCTGGGATAACATTAGATTAGTGACATTTTTATGTTTAGTCTCTAACGTTATACAAAAACGTTATAAAATATATAAATCTAACCTTAAAAACTAACGTTTGCCAAAAACTAAATTCTAACCTTTTTCTAACCTTATTTTAACTTTAAATATTTTTTAAATTTCCATTATTAATACGTAAGCTACAGTAGAAAATACTCATTTCAGACAGCTATGTGCCTAGGTTTGATAATTATTTATTATTTCTATAATAAGTTAAAAAAAATATCCCCCAAAATTCAAAAATCTGGCAACGCTGTACTAGAATTAAAAAAATATTTTAAGATTCTCTATAGTATAGTATAAATAAATATTAACTAACTAAATATAAAGTTTTTCTGAGAGGTAAACGTATTTATCAAAGTATAATAGGACATTACACGAAAAATATTTAGGGCCACCTAAAAAGATGGCTGTTTTATAAATAAATGTAACGAAATTATGTTTAAAAATATTATGATTGTTAAAATATATTAAGATTTATTTATATGAATAAATTTGTCTCCAGCTGCCATTTTATGATGCAGGTAGAAATTTTCCAGTTGGCCCCACCCCCTCCGAAAGTTAGAAATTAAAGGTACTTATAATGTATTTCTAACTTAAAACTCTAACGTTAGATTAATGTTTGTAACTAACGTTTGATTCTAACGTTAAAAAGCGGGACATTTGCACATATTTTATAACGTACTTTTATACAGTTTTCTAACATTAGGAAAACGTTATTCTAACGTAAAATTTCTACTAGGGTACATATCCAACATTTTCCAACTTTTTAGTTTATTAAATAAAATCCAAGGTCGCGCATAGCGTAAAGAATACTTAAGTATGCTATATTTATCGGCAGTCAAAAATCGGTTTTTGATGGTATTTTTGTAAAAATTGGTATCTGGGGGTTTTTAAGGATGCTGGAACTAAATCCATTTTTTTAAATTAAAAATTCAAAATGGCGGGCCCAAGATGGCGTCAAAATTTGGTGAATTTTAATGGATTTTAATAAAAATTGGTGTCTAAAAGTTTTCGGGAATGCTAAACCCTGTTAGAAATATACTTTAGGAACATTAATTATTATATAAATCTTAGAATGAAAAGTTTTCTAGTATGTCTTGTATGTTTTGAAAATTTAAAATTTTGATAATAAAATATTTTTACATACATAATATACATAATAAATTGAACAATATTTTTTATCTAGAAAATACTAAACATTGAATAATATTTTAAAATGTTTTTTTATTTTAATTATTTTTTAATATTTTATATGCGGTAAATATTTGATGAGTTCTATGATATTTTCGTAGGAAATTTTCATACATTTTTACTTTCCCATTTTAAAAATTTTCAAAATTTCAGAAAGCCTTGTATTCGTGCAAAAATTTTCAATTTTTTTTGTGTATTTTTGCGTTTTATGACGTTTTATGTCGATATAAATCAATTTCGAGCAAAAAAAAAATATCGGTCGGTCGATCGGTCTGTCCGGGAGATCTTGTGGGCACAATAACTTAAGAACGCTTTAAGCTAGAGACTTGAAATTTGAATTACAGGTATGTTAAAAGTTCTCACTCGGGATTGTTTTTGGTAAACATTGGGGTGCGGCAAGGGGGGCAAATGGGGAAAAATACATTTTTTTAGAAAAATTTGAAAATTTCTATATATGGGTTTTTAAGGTTGCTGAAATTGAATCTGATAAAAAAACTTTTCTAATTCCACCCCCGAGGGGGTGAGGGTGTAAATATTTTTCAATATTTTAATATTTTCTTCAAAATTGGTATATAGGTATTTTTGGGGTCGACGAATATGAATCTGATACTTTTTTCTAATTTTACCCCCTGAGGGGTGGGGGTAGTTTTCGTGAAAACTGCAGTTTTCACCCCAATACACCATGGTGTATTTAACTTTACCCCTAAAGGGGCAGAGGGTAGTTTTTGTGAAAATTGGTATATTAAGGTTTTTATGGTTGCTGAAAGTGAATCTGATAAAAAAAATCCATATTACCGGAGGTGAAAAATGGGAGAGCTCTTTTACTGGGCAGTTTATTTTTATAGTATCTTTAAATACTGCTGCCAACAAAATAATACTTTCCCCTCTAGGTCTAGGTTCATTAAAATCAAAAATGAAAAAAAAAAATTGTTTTAAAAAAAAATCAAAAAACTTTTTGAAAAAAATTGTTTTTACCCCATTTTACCCCTTACCCCAATCCGATTTTTACCAAAAACATTCCCAGCCTAGAACTTTGGATAATTAACCTGTGGTCCAAATTTGAAGTCTTTAGCTCGAAGCGTTCTTGAGTTATCGTGGTCACAAATTTCCCGGACACAGACCAATCGATAGACGGATTTTTTTTTTTTTGAATTTGGCCCCCCATACCAAAAGAAAGAAAAAGTCTCTGAGCGTTTCGCGTTTCTATGAAAATTGGCGCCCCCTACCAAAACAAAACAAACACCATCCGAAAAAAAGCTTTGTCCCTGCCCAGCAAACAGTCAAGTCAATAAACGTGATATACACGTCAAATGACGTCAATTTACGTGTTTGGCGCCCCTAACCAAAACAAAAAAAACCCTCCGACAAAAAAGCTTTGCCACTGAGCGTTTCTACAAAAATTGGCGCCCCTACCGAATCAAAAAAACACCCGCTGTTATTTTAATTTTTATTTTTTTATTTAGAAATAACAAAAAAATATAACAAATAAAGATTCTTGGGTTGGTATATACCCCCTCTTCCCCCCACCATATCTAAGCGCCTGGCTTTTAGATAAACAAAATTTGTTATATAAAAATCTTAAAATGTCTGAAAATGGCGATACGGCAAACCAATACTAGGGTCATAGATTACCGTAAGGACTGGGGTGACGACATATAAGAAATGTATTTCTTATATGGGTGACGAATTGACATAATCCGTTTTTGTGCTTCGTTTCATTGGCTGCGTTCAATGAAAACAGCAAAACTCATCAAAAGCTGTCAAATCACGCTATGATCAGGTTCGATTGACAGAAGTCACTGAATCATTCCTCATCAACGGTTAAACGTTTTGAGATGATTAGTTTTGATTGATTTTATATAAGCACGGGAATGTACTTTTCGTTTGGACAGTTTATCAAAACGCGGCATAGAGCTGCACATAAGCGCCTGGTTTTATCAAGGTGGGCATTAAAATCGTAAATTTTACAACATAGCTTGATTTAGTTTGACAGGTAAGAATTTATTTTTAAAGTAAGGTTATTTATTTGTTAAATTCAAAACATAACAAAGCAAAAACACCGTATCCGCTTTGATTTTTTTTCTAAAAATTAAATTTAGTAGAATAAAATTTATCGAAAAAATAAAACAACCTAATTTACATAACTTTTTTAATTATAAAGCATTAAAAGAATAATTTAAATAGTACAATACAAAAAAACTAACAAAAAATCCAGTACTTCCTGTATTTTACCCTAGACGGTTTTTGTCAAAAGCTTAACCCAACTTTTAAAATCTGTCGTCAAAATGATACGATGTTGTAAAACTTACGATTTCAATGCTTCCCTTGTTAAAACATATTAATGCTTTTTAAAAAAAATCGGCAGATTTCTAACCTCAAATGGTGGTTGTGACAAGTGACAGATATTAGCCGTTCAGCAGTTTGCTAGCAAAACTTATCATTTGATGACTTTTGATTAGTTTCGCTGTTTCCATTGCACGCAGCCATTGAAGTTCAACGATTGAACGCAGCCAATGATGCAGTAAAACGTAACGATTGTTTTGAGAGAGAAGTTTATAGGTTACTATTTATTTTAAAATCTACGTCGTAAATAGGATAATAATAATTATAACTATTGTTTAAAAGTGGCATTATTGTTTAGTGGGACAAAATAGTGCTGCGTACTTATATGATGGAGGAAACACTAAAATATATGGAACTTATATCTAAAAACAATGACGAAAATTTGACAAAGCTTATTTCTCTGTTTTACCAATCATTCTCGCAGCTTATTACTAAAAACAAACACGAAGAGAGGACTTTAAATGATGTGATATTACCGAAAACTTATGAACTAATTGAAAAAGAATTAATTCAAAAAAATATATTATTCTTAAGTATAATAGCCAATCAAAACCAGGATCTCCTAGAAAAGTGTTTAAAATACAATAAAAGTCTATTTGTTTTAAACATAACAGAACCTTGGTCTCTGTATGATTACTGTATCTATAAGAAACAGCACTGGTTCAAAGAAGTCATAAATGAGCCCATAAACTATGGTTCAAAGTTCAATAACTCTGTCAATAATAAAATGTTACTATTAAAGTTTATTGAACTATCTAATAGCATAAAAGTTAGTACCAATGAATTAAAGTTTTATTTAGAAAACATTAAAACTGAGTATTTAGATGAGTTTTGGATATTTTACATAAATGAACTGAAACATTCAATAGCTGTTTCTGAGTATTGTATAAATGTTACACCTCAAAATGATTTATCTACCATATTTAATTATGCTATAACCCATCCAATACTAGAAACATTCTCCAAATTTATAAATTTTGACCACATCGATTGGGAAGAAATACAAATACAAATAAATAATGACCCTTCAGAATACATGCAATCAGAAATATTTAATGCATTTACAATATTGGGCTGTTTAGTAAAATTACTAATATTGGAAAATAGTAACTCAGTTAATTTTATAATAGAAAATATCAAAATAAAACTACTCGCAATAAATAATCAAACAGTACAACTAGATATTTTAGAGAACATATTTGGATTAATTTTTATAAAAACATCCCATATTAACAAGAAATCAGATGAATTTGTCTGTAAAGAAAAACAATTACGATTAATATTGTATTTACTTAAAACAATTCTGGATGATCTGAAGCTGAAAAATGTTAATAAACTTGAACCAGAAGCCTATACAAGATTTAACAATTTGAATAAATATGTAGCAGATGCAGCTTGGAGATTAGAATTAATTGTTAATGTTAAAAGTAACACTAAATGTGAAGGTAATTTGTTAAAATATATGTTGGCCCCAGCAGAGTCATTGCTACAAATGTGCATAAAACAAGGAGACTTTGATCGAGCATACCAAGTTATTGAGGTAAGAATTTTGAAGTATATTTTTAAAATAATATTAACCCTAAATTGGTGTTGTGTGGTCAAAATAACCCATGCAAAATTTTAAAATAATATAACTGTTAACCACTTCCCACATACTGTCCCATATATGACATACATGTTTTTTTTAGTTTATCTCTACTGCCATCTCTAAAACAAACTTTTACTTATATGCAAACTTATTAAATAAAAATGTAAATAATGTAGTCACCTAAATTTATTTTAATGGACTTTTATAAACATTTATAATATAAATGATATATAAAGCCATGATATTATCCTGACTATGGGCCAGGATACCTTCGTTTTTGGCCAAAACTCGGCTGTTGGCCTCAATATCGTAAAAATTAGTAAAAAGGGGTTTTTGAGGATGCTGAAACTTAATCTTTTTATGAAAATACAAAACTCAAAATGGCGGATCCAATATGGCGGCCAAATCGGTTAGATTTTAATGGATTCTAATGAAAATTGGTATTCAGGGATTTTCGAGAATGCTGAAACCGAATATGTTTTTAAAAATTTTAAATTTAAAATGGCGGATCCAATATGGCAGCAAAATCTGTAAAATTTCCTTGTATTCTGATGAAAATTGTTATTTGGGGGTTTTTGAGGATGCTTAAATAGAATCTGTTTTAAAAAACTTGAAATTCAAAATGGCGGATCCAATATGGCGGCAAAATTCTTTTTTAGCCGCTAGATGGGGCCACCATGTTGATTTTTGAAACCAAAGGCAAATGGCGCGAAATTCACTAATCAGATAATCTGAGTCGGCCATTTTGAATGCAGCCCATGTGACCCCGCCTTTTGGGCAGTGTGTCAGTGCTCTAACCCCTTGATTGTCGAAAAAAGGGTGTGGTTAAGCTGTTTGACTGTCCAATCAGAATGCCTGTGTAAACCAAATAGTAGAATACTGTATAATGCTGCCCCTTAGAATACTGCCCCCTTGTACTCCCATATTTTGGTGGCAGCTCGAAACCAAACCAGGGGCGTAGATCTAGATACTGTCTATTGGGACCACCCCCTGGCTATCAGAATACTAACACCTTGACTGCCGAAAAAAAAGTGTGGCATGTTATATGGCTAGCCAATCATAATAACTGCCCCCTGCAACCGCCCCTCGTATTTTGAAACCAAACCAGATCTCTATACTGTCTATTGGGACCACCCCAGACTATAAGAATACTAACACCTTGACTGCCGAAAAAAAAGTGTGGCATGCCAATCAGAATCCCGAAAGTGTCGCGCCGAACTTTTTTGTGGTGGTGCAGAGGTCTGGTTGGGTACGAAAAACAAAATGGTGGATGTGAAATGTGGGGTATGGTGCAGAAAAACAAAATGCCCCGCCCCTGGTTGGAAAAATGGTGGATGTGTTCATTTTAGTACAGGTTAAATAACAACCCGGACAACATTTGCTATTTCACGTGGAAGTCACTATGACATCATGTAAAGATTTTCGCTGAGTTCATGAACGCATACAGATGACTCCTCATTGTAAAGTCATTACGAGATCATGTCATGAAGATCTAGCAGCGGAATGCGCATGCGCAAACTTTAAATTAACCGGAAAATTTAAATTGACCGCGAAATTAAAAAAAAGAAACACACACACACACACCTTTCTGCTCATATCTTGAAAACGCGAAGAGATACCAAAAAAATAACGAAAAAATCAACTCCCTAGAAACCCACACAAGTCCATTTTCAACAACTTGAGGACACCGGGATGTTCCCGCTGGGAACTTCCCAGTGGGAATGTTCCCCAAGATGACTGGAGGAACTAGTTCTAGGCTAAAGTCTCCAGATATCTACGGCTCACCATACCAATCCGATAATGTGTATCGAATTAGCTGACCAGTAAGTTAATTACTAGTTATTACTAGTAGTATATCGATATTTATAAGGATCCTTATAAAGACAGCTGCCTTTTAATACTAGTATTCCTTTATTCGTTTAAAAAGTTTGGTTTGTGGTAGAAAATAACATGTGGCGCCACCTATAGCATAACGCTGTCAAGTGCACTGAAATTGAAACGTTACAGGAGCCTGTACTATTCGGCAATCGTTCTCAATCGGGTCCCGGGCAACATTTGCTATTTCACGTGGAAATCATTATGACATCATTTAATGATTTAACGTTAAATGTATACACCTCATGACAAACTCATAACAAACTCACAACATGATCACAAAATCATGAGATGTGCTCATCATGATGTTCGTATGAGTATAAAACGTGCAAATCATAACATGATGCTCTCATGAGGCCTATATGAGTTTATGGATGTTGTCCGGGAAAACTGCTGTTTTTTGACCTTGATGTGTGTTTTCAAAAACTTGACCCTCATGGGTGAAAAAATAAAATAATTTCTCTTAAAATAAAGAATTTTGTTTCAAAAATTTTTTTAATTGATATATTTTCTTATCACTTGTACCGGGCTTGGTGTAGGAATATAATCTTAATAACACTGAAAACAAATCTCAACTCATCAGGCGTAAAATTTCTGGATTTGCATTGAATTTCAACAATTCAAACAGAAGACTATCGAATCGCTCAAAAATTTAAACTTTTGGGCAAAAATAAACCACTGCCTTGAAAGTCAATTTATATTATAAGAAATTTTCGACTTCAGAAAAAAGTTCGATAACGAAACAAAAACAGCACAAATAAAAACGTGGTTTGTTGTTAAAATATTCAATATACAAGGGTCTTCAAAAATTTGATGAAATATGAAAGAGTTTGTTTAAAATGGCAATATTTATCTTAAAATATTAAGTGGTGCGTTAATTTCTTGGAGAAGTGTATTTTAAAATATTAAGTGGTGCGTTTGGACTTTTTCTTGTAGAAGTGTATTTTGAAATAATAACAACTTTGTACTATATACATAATCCTATTAAGTTTAAATAAAAAAGGTATGATTTTGGCTATTTTTCTAGGCTATGTAATTTTTCGTATTTTTTTAGGTTAACTTTTAAATGCAAGTTGCATGTACATCTGTAGATATATCTTTAGGTTTTATATCTCATTTGATAGAACATTTTTTGTGCTATAAAGCATAGATTAAATCAATTTTATTATGACAAGTTTTTTTTTATTTTTGAAAAATATTAAAAAAATAATTTGCGTGTCTGTCCGGTCCGTAAAGGGGATATCTTGCGGATTACTTAATAAGTAAGCTATACCTTAAACTTAAACTAATATTTTTAATTGGTATGTCTTAGTCTGACGCCAGACTAAAAAATTTAACATAATATTTTGTTTTTCTGGGAAAGAATTACACGTAACTTAAAAATTGTAAGATATTGACTTGTCCTATCCGTAACGTAACTTACCTATCATTCAACGTGTTTCGTATTTTTCTCGCGCACTGTATACAAATATACCATGCGTAGTAGGGTTTGGCAGAACATATTTATGCGCAAAAGTGTTCTAGCAAACATATACAGATTTACCATGCGCAGTACTGTTTGGTAGAACATATTTATGCGCAAAAGTGTTAAATAATACATATGAATGCGGAAAAGTGTTCTGGCAGACATATACAAATATACCATGCGCAGAAGTGTTTGGTGGAACATATTTATGCGCAGGCGTGTTTAATAATACAGACGAATGCGCAAAAGTATTCTGGCAAACATATACATGTGCAAAAGTGTTTGGTGAAGCATATTTATGCGCAGAAGTGTTTGATAATAAATACGAATGCGCAGAAGTGTACTATATGAAGAGTTGCTAAATGTGGGAAAAGTAATTACTTATTCCTTTAAAGGAAGTGTGTAAAAAGCGTGGTGTAGTTCATTTCTACTATTCTGCTCGTCGAAAAAATAAAAGTTTTTAAACGATTTCAGATATTTATGAACAATGTACATAAATAAAACTTTTATGTTTACAATTTAAACAAACAGTAGGTAAAATTTTTAAAGTTTCATAAGAGCATGTTCGAGTTTTTTCTGGCAGTAAATTTCGTAGTCTGTGGGAGTGTATTCAAGAAACTCATCTTCGCTGATTTTTAACTTGCCTGGAGGGTATTTGGCATAAAACTGTTTGACTTCGTCTATCCGTTCTCTGGGCTTGCAGAATTTACATCGAAAGCAGCAACAACACCATCCTAGTGTAAAATAATTTTAAAAATTTGAATATTACATAAATAAAAATTTTGGTTTGGTTATGTCAGCCTCTAAGGCACATCCAGAGGCTGGTTTAGCAAGCATAATACATAATAATGCGATACCGTGATTGACTTACAAGATACGTGACGGCACATCAAGCCATCACGGAATCGCATTCTTATGTATTATGCTTGTTATGCAAGCCTGTAGATGTGCCCTAAAGTGTATAATATTTAGAGATCGGATTTTACCGAGTCGTAACGTCAGGTACCATAGCCGGGTACAACAAATTAATAATAATTTTATAAAAATGTTTTATAAGCTATCAAACTACTACATTTACAAAGAAAAGTATATAAATATTATGAAAATCTCGTAACGTTTTTATTTGAGTAAAAGAAAATTGAAAAAATATAACAGACCCGAATATGATTTTGTTGGACTTTTAAATAATCCATATTCTATTTAAAACAAGGTGGTTGGGTATTACTTTTACCAAGTTAAAAAAAAATCTGCCTGGCCAATCCTTTTCTATTCGCAATAACAGCTCATATGACCACGGCGGGTCCAAAACCGGTTTTATTAAAAATTTCACATCCATCCAAAACTGATGTCAATTCTTGTTAAGGAATCGAATACGAGTAGAATAAACCAAAAATTAAAAAAATCGTAGGAAGAAATTTTGAGTAATATCGATAAACGTCTGTTTTTGGATACTTTACAGCTGTTAAATTATTCTCTTGCCTTTTGAAGTACTGAAAATTAATTAAAACCCCTTCTATGTCATACTACTGGAAAGCTATTAAAATGAGCTTTCTTTTGATATATAACATAATAACAAAGAGCAACGCGGGTTGCCTACTCTTATATATCAAAAGAAAGCTCATTTTAATAGCTTTCCAGTAGTAGCATACAAGGGGTTTTAATTAATTTTAAGTACTTCAAAAGGCAAGAGAATAATTTAACAGCTGTAAAGTATCCATAAACAGACGTTTATCGATATTACTCAAAATTTCTTCATACGATTTTTTTTAATTTTTGGTTTATTCTACTCGTATTCGATCCCTTAACAAGAATTGACATCAGTTTTGGATGGATGTGAAATTTTTAATAAAACCGGTTTTGGACCCGCCGTGATGACGTTTATAACTTGTGAAAAATATTTTTAAAAATGTCTTCCATTATTTTTACTCAAATCTTTTGTTTTTCATATTATAAATAAAATATAAATAAAATACAAAATTACATAACTAAAACATATTATAGTCTTTGTAGAAAAAACAAACTATCGACTAAATCTTTTTGTGTTTTATTCAATTTGTGAAGAGGTGACTTGAAGGTGAAATCTATTTGAACTCATTATAATTAAACATCTACTTTGCAGAGATCTAGAAGCTAATCTATGAGGGATTACTTTCAAAAACAATAGGGATCTTCCCCTCATAGAACTTGATCTTTTCTGAAAATTTCAAGTCGATCGGATTATTCATTCTCGAGTTATCGTGTTAACAAAAAAACTTGACATCAGACCAACAGGCGGATGGACAGACGGACATATTCAAAGTTTCTTATTTTTTCATGAAACACATTTGTATACAAGAATTTTTTGTCTAGGACCCTAGAAAGCGGGAACTCCATTTTTCGCATAGCAACGTTTTAAAAATAATACATCAGAGTTGACGTGAAAACTTTGCTATGTGACAAATGGAGTCACTGTTTTCTAGTGGGGCAGTATAGTACAGGGTGGCCCAAAAAGAGTGTCACTGGCTAAAATCGATTTTTTTTGGAAATATGTAGTGTCAAATTTAAGGGGCTTAGTCAGCATTCTAGGGAGCACCTATACAGAGCGTGTCAAAAGTCCGCCCCCCCCTCCTATTAACTTTTGAACGGCTTAATATATCAACTTAAAATTTTGAACACTTAAATAGTATAACCCAAATAATTTTTTGGTGTAAATTTGATATGCTTAGGAGGCACATAGGGGGCCAAGGGGGAACATTTTTTAAATGGAGAGGGGGGTCGTGTGATACATCATTTTAAAGCTCATAAAATTCTCTATTTAACCATATATTTTTTAATTTTTTAAAAATTTGTTTTAAGGTTTTCACTTATTATTTTTTTCTGCTAAAAAAACTTTTTAAGATTTTTTTTGTAAAATTTTATTTATATCATTCAAAATTAGTTAAAAATTATAATTGACGTATTTGCGTCATGAAAAAAACCATTTTTAAAAAACTGTTTGATTTTTTTAAAGAAAATTTGACGAAAATTCCCATTTTTAACCCTATTTTAAACCCCCAAAAATTGATTCCAAAAAATAAAAAAATGTGTGGACGAATAGAGAATTTTATAAGCTTTAAAATGATGTAATACACGAGTCCCCTTTACATTTAAAAAAATGACCCCCCTTGCCCCCCTGCGACCATTGTGCTACCTAAACATACAGGGTGTTCCAAAATGTTTCCAAAATCTCTTGGGGGTAATTAGATCTCGTCAAAATAAAGTCACAACTTCATATAAAATTTTTGGCTACGGCCCCCTTACTCTGAGGTATTTGCCCCCCCCCCCCCAAGATGAAATCAAATTTTTTAGATAACATTTTTACTGTTCAATATTTTTTAACAATTTTTTCAGGGTTGTTTAAGACAATTAATGCGCATCAAAAAAAAAAAATAAAATGAAGCGTTTCCGAGAAAAAGGCACTTTTTAAATCCAAAAGCAGGGTACCGTAAAAAAAATATTTTTATATCATATTAAACATGCTATAAATTATTTTAAAAATAGTTCTACCCCGTCAAAATTAAATAAAAAGTTCATATGAAATTTTCGACTAAGGTCCCAATTCTTTGAGATATTTGCCCCTTGAATGAAAAAAAAATCAATTTTTTTTGTACAACTTTTTAACGATTTTTTTTAAGAATGTTTAAGAAGCTTTTTATGCATCGAATTATTTGAAAATACTTTTAAAAAGTTTTCAGAAAAGTCAGGGGCGGACTTTTGCCATGTTTCCGAACCCCTTAATTTTTTTACGGTTACAAACTTCAGACTTTTAATTACTTTTTTTAAATTATGTGAGAAAGTTCGATAAAATGAAGCGTTTCCAAGAAAAGGCGGTAGACCGTAAAAAAAAATTGGATTTTTTTAAAAATGCTATAAATTTTTATTTTTTTTGCATCTCATGAAAATTAAACTAAAAATTCATAAAACATTTTTGGCTGGGGGCCCTCTAAAATATTCGCCCCTAAGGTAAAAAATAAAAAAAAACTAATTTTAATGTTTTAATAAATATTTTTAACGATTTAACAAAATATATCATAAAAGACAGGGGTGGACTTATGTTCCAAACCTATAATTAATACCATACATTAAACGCCTATCGGCATATTCCCATTTAACTCAATATTTAAAAAAAATACTGAGTTAAATTTACTTATATTCAATGTCAATTTAGCCCAATTATTTTTTTTACATAAAAATCATCCGTGTTCTATCTACATTTTGGCTTTGGATTAAAAAAGTACCTTTTTCACGGAAACGCTTCATTTTATCGAATTTTGCGTAGAGTATTTTTTTGATCAAATTTGCTCACGGAATGTAAAAAAAGTAATTCGCCTTTATATAAATAAATAAAATAAATAATGTTTTCTTTCTACACCTTTTCAAGTTGTAAATATGTAGGAAAGTGTAAATTGATATTCAGAATTTCAAGTTAAATTTCAGAAAGTATAAATTGTAATTAAGATTTGCAAGTTATATTTCAGAAAGTGTAAATTGTAATTCAGATTTTCAACTTATATTTCAGAAAGTGTAAATTGTAATTCAGATTTGCAATTTATATTTCAGAAAGTATAAATTAAATTTCAGAAAGTGTAAATTATATTTCATAAAGCGTAAGTTGAAATTCAGGAAGTGTAAATTATATTTCAGAAATTATAACTTTATATTATTATTACAGAGTAAATTGTATTTCAGAAAGTGTAAATTGTATTTCAGAAAGTTTAAATTAAATTTCAGAAATATTAATTTTGTTAAATGTTTACTTTTATGTAAAAAATACATTTATTTAAATTTAAATTTATTGCTGTTCAATATTTAATACCGAATATATGTATAATACATAACTGCTACTTTTTTTAAATTTTGTTGAATACAATAATACGTTCCGAAATAAAAATTATGATTTCTGATTTACAAATTACCGTTTCCTAAAATTAATTTACAATTTCTGAAATTGAATTTACAGATCCAAATTTAAATAAAATAACACATTCTGAAAATTAATTTCTACTTTCTGAAATATAATTTATACTTTCTGAACTTCAACTTACGCTCTCTGAAATATATATTACAAATCTGAATTTCAATTTATACTTTCTGAAATATAACTTGCAAATCTGAATTACAATTTACACTTTCTGAAATATAATTTAAAAATCTGAATTACAATTTATACTTTCTGAAATTTATTTTAAAAATCTGAATAACAAATTACACTGTCTGAAATTAATTTTACACTTTCTGATTTACAACTTGAAAAGGTGTAGTAAATTTTCGAGTATTTGGGACTTGTATCAACATTGGGGTTTGAACTTTCGAGATGACAATTCTTTTTCTTCCTGAGCAAACACCATCACGGTCTCCCCTGAAAGTTACCCAAGCCGATCCGGTAGCCAGACCAGACTGGACGCGAACCCCCAGATTTAAACTTGGAGAGCTCTGGACCACGGTTAAAGCCGACGAGGGACGGAAAAGGAAGGTGGTTGGGTACAAGGCCTAAGGTCCCAGGGCCCCTTACCGGCTATAACCGTGGCCCACAGCCCTCCAAATTTAAATCTGGCGGTTGGCGACCAGTCCGGAATAGCTACCGGATCGGCTCGGGTAACTTTCAGGGGAGGCCGTGATGGTGTTTGCGCAGAAAGAAAAATAATTGTCTAATCTACCTCGAAAGTTAACTTGAATTCAAACCCCAAAAATTATTTATTTTATTTATTTATAAAGACAAAATCGGTAGGTGCTACCTAGAATGTTGACCATGCCCCCTAAATTTGACACGCCCCTACCTACAGATTAAAAAAATCAGTTTTAACCATTGACACTCTTTCTGGGCCACCGTGTATAATATTATACCGGGTGAGTTTTATTTATGTCCACCCCTAAAATTAAGATTAATTTTCATTTGGTAAAAATGAAACTTTGGTGATTTATATAATTTGATATTGGCTATAAAATGGCTGATATTTTTTTTGTTTTACTACCGGTTTCGCTGTAAATGACCTCAACCTTTAATTCTTGAATGGAACACCCTGTATATTTTTACATATTTTGATTCAGAATTAAATTCTAACTACAGTAGGTTGGGTTAAATGTGACACCCAGGGTAATTGTGACATGTCCTGTTATAATTCGTATAAACAAGTTTAAATCCAATCGAAATTTTACACGCAATATTTAATACTGTCAAAAACCTAAAGCCAGGGTTGGATTGGATCTAAACTAGTTAAGAAGAATTATAACAGGACATGTCACAATTACCCTGGGTGTCACATTTAGCCCACCCTAATGTACAATCATGTATCATTTCGTCGTATCAGAACAAGGTTTCAACTAACAATTTTTTAGGTTTTACTTTTTTGCATTTTTGAATAGAGATTTTTACTACCTTTTTGCATGTTCTTAAAAAATAAAAATATTATTCACATAGCCAATTTTATTTACAATACAACCATGTCATGTCATTTTTTGAGATTTTTTTAGTGCAACGAGATTCAGAAATGGATGTCAGTAATACAGCGACTGAATTTTTTGACTATGTGTTTTGTTTATAAGATTAAAAATAATCAAATGCCTGTATATTTTAATAATTTTTTTAACTATGGTAGAGATGTTCATAGTTACGAAACTAGGAACAGAAATAATTTTTATATTAATAGAGTAAATACCACAAGGGGAATAAATTCTTTATTTCACAAAGGCTTTAATGCATTTAATAATTTACCAATTGTTATTAAGGATAGACCGTCATTAAGAATTTTTAAAAATCGTCTTTCTGAACACATTTTGTTGTAACTGTGTTTTGCTTTACTTTGCTTTAATATAATCTAATTATACTAAGGTCTCTCATTACTTTTCATTATTATTTTTTTTTTATTCACCCTCTTTTATATTTTTGTTTTTTTTTATATCTTTATATATTCTATTATTTTTATTTTGTTATATTTAATGTTTATTATTATAACATATTTATATTTGTTTATTAACAACATTGTATAATTACTTTTGTGTATATTAGGCAAGTCCTATTTAATAAATTTCATTTCATTTCATTTTATTTCTAACTGATAATAAAGTTGAATTTGAATTTCTTACTTAAAAATCTGTTCTCCGTTAATGAAAATTAACTTAAGTCACATGTTACTAATGCATAAAAAGTTTGGCCTACTACTTTCCATAGATTTTTTGGTTATCAAGGTCCAACTGATTGTTTATTTTAGCTAACATTTAAAATATCAATTAAATGTGTATTATAGGTACTAATTTATCATAATATAAGCCCATCCCAGCATAATACACCACAAAATTATGAAATTTAAGATAAGTTTTTTTTTTTATTTTAATTGATCATAACTCAAATCTATAATTTATACAGTTGACACCTTGTTGTTCTCATACGACGATTTATCAATCGTTTACAGAATATGTCATTTTTTAATAAACTTTAATAGTATTTTTTTGCCTAAAATTTTTGATTAAAATATGTGATTTACTACTGGGTCATTAAAAAAAAGTTTAATTCAAAAAAAAATTGCCTAGTTTTGAAGAGCTCCGAATTCGTTAGTAAGACTGGCCCTAAAAAAAAGTCTGTGCTGGGGTTGAGACCCACCTATTCTTATGTATTTTGGGATGCTGAACACGAATCTGTCATAAGAAAGGCACTGAAATTGCATACTAATAATACAAGATTTTTACCATTTTAGACAGTTTTTTCAGTGTAGCGAAAAAATGAGCCTATAACTTCCTTTTTTTGTGGCAGATTCGTGTTCAGCATCCCAAAATACATAAGAATAGGTGGGTCTCAACCCCAGCACAGACAACTTTTTTTGTGGGCCTGCGTAACAAATAATACATTGTTTCATATTTTTTTAAAGAAAATTACTAAGCCAAGAATAATTTTGCATATTTTAAAGCTAACTAGATTTAAAATTAAAATAAAAAATGACATGTTCTGTCAAAAAATGACAAATAATACATGGTTATACACAAAATTTAATTCTGAATCAAAATATATAATAATATACAGGGTGCACCATTTTAAAATCAAAAGTTAAGGTAATTTCCGGTGAAACCGGAAGTGAAACAAAAAAACTAAATACGCCAATGTAAAAATATATAAATTACCAAAGTTCGTTTTTATCGAATAAAAATTAATCTTAATTTTAGGGGTGGACATAAATAAAACTCACCCGGTATACACTGTAAAAATATAAATATTTATATAAATATTTACCTTTTTGACACCACAAAGGAATGGCAATTACTAAATAAACCACAAACCAAATTATAATTATCCGTGTAATCCTTTCCACGAAAAAATATTTCTTGTTTTTTATTTTTGGTTTATTTATATCTATCCACAAGCACTCAATTGCAGAAATTCCTTAAAATAAAAGTTTACTAAACAAAAAACAAAAACATTATACGGGGAGAATTCAAAACAATAGGTATTTCTGGAGGAACATTTTCCTCTATTTTTGCACATAATTTTTATTTTGTAATTTTAGCATGCTAAACACGTTGTAGGTTTGTTAATTTAAATCAGAAGTTCTGTCACCGCTGATATTTTTTTAAGACTAAAACAAAAATAACATAGACCCACAAAAAAATAAAACTGGTCTGCGCATAGACAAAGAACATAGATGAGCTGTCATCTCAAGGTTATATACAAATTTACGAGTCCTCCATTTTGATCGGAAGTTACGTCAGAAATCAGCCGGGAAATTTAAATTAGTGGGTAAAATGTAAATAAATAAACGACATAACCTTACTTTTTAATGTTTTCTTATTTTATATTAAAAAAAATCAAACTTACCTAAAAAATATGATACTGCTGTCTGCAGGTAGCAGTCGTTTTATGTTTCTACAACTTTTTATAAAACACGTCATTGCAGACTTTACTAGTTCTTTGAAAAAGCACTATAAAATATACAAAAAACACAGAAAGACTTTAAAAGTTCAAAAACGCTATTATATAGTCTATAATAAAATGTTCACCCTTCTAGCACAAAACACCAAACGCGTAGAAAAAATAACAGAAAAACCTCGAAAACAAACTCAAAACATACATAAATTAGGTTATGTTAACCTGTTGCACGAATATGTTAGAGGTGTGTGCGAAGAATTATACAGGGTGTATCGGAACTCACGTTAAAAAAATTACATATGTACTTATACAGCAAAAAAAAGGAATTGAGCAAAATTTCAGAGGGGGGTGTATGTATGAAATTTTGAGATAAGGACGTTTTGTTTCCACCAATCCCAGAAGCTGTTACAATTACCTATAATAGTGGGTAAATCGCCCAATTGGTTTCTATGGAAACATACCAGTAGTTAAAGGTATTTTGAAAGTTTGATGAGAATGTCAAATTGAAATTTTTCATATGACAATTTGTCAAAAATATTTTTTAAGATGTAAACTGTTATATTACTGGAAGATTATGGATTTTTTAACTTTGTTGTAATAATTTTGTAAAGTTAAGTGTTTTTTCTTTGTTGTAATCATATTTTAATTTTTAGGTCCAAATTAAGAACCGCTGAATAATTAAAATTTTTACATGTGCACATAAACTGCAATGGAAAATGTACTATTTAAAGTATATATCGACAGACAAATGTTTAAAATGCCCCTCAATCCATACGATTAAAAAAAAAGAAAACCAAACTCTCCTTGTTGCTCGATGTTACACATTTTCAATCAGTAATAGGGATTCCAAACTATAATAGTTAAATTGTCTTGTTTCATCCAGTAAATTTTAACATCTAAAAGAATCTTTTTTCTTTTTATGTAAGTCCCATTTCAATTCTTTACTTTTTTCTAAATAAGATTAAAGGGACACAGTAGTCCCCGAGAACCCTTGGGTTAAAAAAAATTCGAACCAAAAGTTAAGGTTGGATCCTTGTAGTAATCGGTTTGGAGATAATATATCCACCAACAGCCAAATCCAGAAAATTCGCTTTTGGCAGATAATGGTAACTCTTCTTTGAAGAGGTACATCTTTTACACCAATGATAATAGAAAACTGTTCAAGTGTATTTAGTTAGTATTTTTGACGCAGATTTTAAATATCTTTTCAAAATTAAGCTATCATTTTTGTTTACAGAGAAAAACGTTCTTAAAAAAATGTAAAATTGAAATTTAGGGCACTTTTAAGCACTTTTATTTATTACATTTTAGCAAATATAATACTTTCGACTAAACCTGAATAAATTTCATGTTTTTAACTAAATATATACGCTACTAACAGTTAAAAATATTATTTTTTTCTGAACTTAAGAACCTGAAAAAGTAACTGCTATTTTTACAGTATCATTGATGAAATTACGGTCTGTTGGGTAGTGTCCTTTTTTAAAGCAGTGGTTCTCAATAAGTTAAGTTTTATTTATATAAAACTCTGACAACCCCATCTTTGTTTTAAGTAATGATTTAAAATATGTGTAGCCAGCATAGACTATTGTCTAAAGTTTTTTTTACTTATTAATACATCTATTGCAATAAGATTAAATATTTTATTTTAATTAAAATTTATTTTTTTTCCATTTTTTATTAAATATTTAACGTTAGTTATTATAATATAAATAGTTCTTTTCCCAAAATTATTTAAGTTACGCTTGTCTCGGGTTAGGGGAAAGTTAAATAAAAAACAGTATTAGATCAGCTTACCGGTTTCGGGCATATATTTACCCTTCTTCAGAGCTAGAATATAAATGGTACATTTTAGAAAGCAAAGAAACATTAAGAAAAAAAGGAAAAAACAAAAAGTTAAATAATAATTTAAAAGCTAATAAACACAAAACACAAATGTTGTACATGTACATGTTAGTTATTATGTTTTATATTTTAACATCTTATAAAATAATAATATATTTTGTTTGGCACAGTAGTTTTTGCAAATTAAAGCATAATAATTTTATTGAAAAAAAATCGTTTTATTGTCTGTATTTTTTTATTTTTTTAATATAATTATTACAAATCCAAGCAATATACCCAGACTTGTAAGTTATATTTTACATCAGGTAACTCTCTGAATAAGCAGGATGGAGAAGACTTTCTAGTCCTTCAGCTGATCAGAGAGGGTGAAATAAAACGGTGATCACTAACTGATTTGTGATAATTTATTAGACTAGAAATTTGATTTTATAAAGTTGCAGAGTTTTTTCATCTGATTTCCAGAACTGCCTGACTGTACTTGGTAATTATCTAGTGATTCTGTACTAAACTTTGCAGACTTTTCTTCCTTGGGATTTAAAACAACTGTGGCAGGGGCCTCTCTAGTTGTTAAACTGAATTTTAAACCTTTTTCTCTATTATTTTGTTCCTTATCTTTAGCCATTTCTTTTAACGAAGATGTTATAACCTGCTCACGTTTTTTTTCGGGAAGTAAATTTATTTTTTCTATAATATTATCTCTTGCCTTACTTGCAGTACAAGAGACATGAGAAATTCCCTTGCCAATAGTCTGCAGACATTTGTTGCAAATCTTCGATTTTTTTTCGTCCCCCACCTCCTTAGCCGGTGGCCGTCCAACGCTTTTCTTTCTTCGGCCTATTGAACTTGCCGTTTTGCAGATTTGGCAGTTACATGTCAGAGAGTCTCGAGATGGTCTAAAATCTTCGTAGTTTGGAACACTTTCTTTTTTGACAAATCTGTTAGCGGTGATGCTCATACGGCAAGAGAAACATATTGACAAAGGGTATTTCGGGTTTTCCAAATCAAAATATTTATAATAATGTAATTTAATCAGGTCGCAAATACTTTCATTGATTAACAATTTCTTGAGGGACTTTTTTACCCGTACATACTTTTTTTTCACACAAAATGCAAATTTTTCGCCTATTTTCTTCATGGGGGGTAAAAAGTTTAGACGTTTTAAAATCCATATTATCTATTTTATTATTTTCAGGGGTAATATCATAAGTGATACTAGGTTAGGTATCGGTGGTTTTTTACATAAATTTTACGAATATTAATCCCAATGACGAAAATGCAACGACTGCTTTAGCAGGAGTTGCATTTTCCAAAAATTGGGATTAATATGAGTAAAATTTGAAAAAAAAGCACCGGTACCTAACCTAGTATCACGAATTGATATTTAGGAAGAGAATATAATTTATACTTAATACACATACCACTTAATTATAACGTATTAATCCACAAATAAATTATATTTTATAAACTAAAAAGCAAACAATAAGCACGATTTTAGATTAGAGAAAAGAGGGGTAAAAAAACCATCGTAGGGGTAAGGTATTTTCACTTATCAGTACAGCATACTACATATATAGAAATTGTATTCTCATATGAATGATATCATGATATGAATGTCATTTATCTATGACTGATAGAATTAGGGTCACTCCATCCAATGGCAGCTTGCTGCTACCACCTAACCGCACTATGTCATGATAAGTGATTAAATTCAATTCAATTCGTTTATTCATCTTTAGAATGTATACAAATACACATAAATAAGTCAAAAGTCAGCAATGAAATTGTTGCTTAACATAGTGGGTTCGAACAGATTTTAATAGGCAGGCTCGCCAGATACTACTAAGAACGCCTCTCCTTAAAATATTAAGTTATATTTAAACATCATATAATTCAATACAAATGGGGTTGTGAGGCAACATAGTACCTTTCAAGTCACTGCGACCAATGAGATCCATTGTGAATCCCCTTCATAATTTAATCTACATATAACTTTAGGCTTCCCAAGAAGGCCAAAAGTATTTTTGGGGCTACTTGGGATATATATCTGCAGATTTTGGATATACCTGTTCGATATAGTAGCTTTTTGCAAACAATGACTTTGCAAAAGCAGATAATGTGTTCGGCCTTTTCTGGTGCTTCTGAGCATATACAGCAGGTGTCAATTTTTAAGCGTTATCTTAGAGGGCAATGACTGGTTTTTATTTCCGGAATGCTGAGTTCACTTTTCTTGTTTTTCAGGTTCATATTTTATAAATATCTTGGCCTGTCTTAAGTTTTGGTCTTTACAATATCGAACTATGATTTTGGTTTCTCATTTTTTGGTAGACTTTACCAGGTGGCTTTTGTTAAAGGTTTAGGGCCAGTAAATTGAGTGCATGCCCCTTCTCTAGCACGAGAGTCTGCTGCCTCATTGCCTTCAACACCCTCGTGTCCTAGCACCCTCATTTTTTTGAGAGTTTCGCATCATTCCCAAACAAGTACACATTTGGTATCATAGTGCAGTGGTTCCCTAGAACCGCCGCCGGATGGAGGAACTATATTCAATGTTCTAAACCGTTTTATAACCACTGATTTACTTATTCCATAAAATGATTTAAGAAGTCAAACTTTGAAGGATTGCAATTTTCACACTACTCAACAAAATAAAATATAATCAAAATCAATCGATTTTTCTAAAGGTTCCCAAATTTAAAATGGTTAATAAATTAAGTTCTAATTAGCATTTTTATTAAGTTAAAGAAACAGATTTTCTTCATTTATACTTTAGAGTCATATATTTACTAAAATTAAATAAAAGTAAATGCTTAAAAGTACCCTAAATTTCAATTTTCCATTTTTTTATTTATATTTTTCTCTGTAACAAAAATAGATAGCTTACTTTTGAAAAGATATTTGGAATCTGCGTCAAAAATACTAACTAAATACACTTGAACAGGTTTCTATTATCATTGGTGTAAAAGATGTACCTCTTCAAAGAAGAGTTACCATTATCTGCCAAAAGCGAATTTTCTGGATTTGGCTGTCGGTGGATATATTATCTCCAAACCGATTACTACAAGGATCCAACCTTAACTTTTGGTTCGAATTTTTTTTAACCCAAGCGAGCTCGGGGACAACTGTGGGGAGTTTAAAAATATTTCCTTAAATAGTATCCCATTTAAGTGTATGTGCATATGTAAAACTTTCAATTATTCAACCGTTCTAATTTAAGACCTAAAATTAAAAGTAGGATTATAACAAAGAAAAACACTTAAGAAATTTAGAAAATTATTACAATAAAGTTAAAAAATCCATAATCTTCCAGTAATATAACAGTTTACATCTTAAAAAATATTTTTGACAAATTGTCATATGAAAAATTTCAATTTGAAATTGTCATCAAACTTTCAAAATGCATACCTTCAGCTACTGGTATGTTTCCATAGAAACCAAATAGGCGATTTATCCACTTTTATAGGTAATTGTAACAGCTTCTGGGATTGGTGGAAACAAAACGTTCTTATCTCAAAATTTCATACATACACCCCCCTCTCAAATTTTGCTCAATTTCTTTTTATTGCTGTATAAATACATATGTAATTTTTTTAACGTGAGTTCTGATACAACCTGTATTTTTATATTTAAATTACTGGTATTTATAAATAAATATCTGTGTAGTATAACATATTGATTTAGTTTTTACATATATAACAAACTGTTGCAACAAAACAACGACAAAAAGAAACTTTTACTGACTACTGAAGTGAAATGAAAAGACACATCTCTAACAAAGAAAATATTTCTATCTAACGCAACACAGTGTTACCAACATAAAATATATATTTTTTTACTTTATGTTGGACAATTGGAATCAAAATGGAGGACGCATTTAGTCGGGACGCAGAAGTATGCGCAGACGGTCAAAAATCAATCTATTTGTTTATTTTGTCTATGGGTCTGCGCCATAGATAGAACCATGATATTCCTATGTATTTTCGCCCGCTGAAACCGAATCTGAGCTCAGTTTAACCCCTCGCGTCTGGATTGTTCTCTATAGCCGCAGTATGCCACCAAAAGGGAAAAAAGTGAGCAACATAATTTCATTGTGTATTTCAATAATTAGTAAGACATAAAAAATATGTTTTTTAATTTTTTTAAATATTTTCCATTGAAGAGTTTAGAGTAAAAAGGAAAAAAGTGAACAAAATTATTTTATTGTGTATTTCAACTTTAAATGATCACTAAGACATAAAAACGTTTTTTCATTTTTTAATATTTTAATGATAATAATAATCTCGTCAATGGAAAATATTAAAAAAATAAAAAACATATTTTTTATGTCTTACTAATTATTTAAAGTTGAAATACACAATAAAATGATTTTGGTTACTTTTTTACCGTTTCTTTTCCTTTTAGTCTTTGGACTATTAAAAAATAAAAAAAAAACATATTCATGTCTTACTAATCATTTAAAGTTGAAATACACAATAAAATAATGTTGGTCAATTTTTCCCGTTTGGTAGCATTGCGCGGCTGTAGAGAAAAATCTAGACGTGTGGGGGCTAAACTGAGTTCAGATTTGGTTTCAGCGAGCAAAAATACATATAGTCCAGTCAAATAAGTTAGTGTTAGTTTTTCACCGGGTGATTTGCGTAAGGGGTGTTAGCTATCTTGAATTTTAGGGGTGAGTGCGGTCATCTCGCTAAATATACATCTTACGATAAAAATGCATATAAGCAATTTTGTTAAGGAGAAAATTTCCAACAATTTTGGATCATTTTTTTAATATGTTAATAACAATTGAGTTATAAATATACAATTACAATAAAGTTAAAAAATCCATAGTCTTCCAGTAATATAGAAGTTTACATCTTAAAAATAATTTTTGACAAATTGTCTATGAAAAGTTTCAATTTGACTTTATTGGTGGAAACAAAACGTTCTTATCTTAAAATTTCATACATATACCACCCACTCAAATTTTGCTCAATTTGTTTTATTCGAGGGGCTGACCGCGTCTGAAATTTGTCAAAAGAGTTCCTTTTTGCAAAGAGTTCCTCCAGAGTTCCTTGGGAGTTCCTCCTGTGTTCCTTAAGAGTTCCTCTCTGGAAGGGGTAATTTTTGGCAAATAAGCCGTAGAAATTACCGCTGTGCACTACTGCCAATAAGGGACCCTCAGGACCCTCAAAAGAAAGCTTGTTCCTTGACGGTTTGAACTTGGCGCCCCTACGAAAAAGAAGTTGGCGCCCAGAAAAATACCTTCATAAAAAAAGCTTTGTCCCTGACGGTTACTACCGAACTTGGCGCCCCTTCAAATAAAAAATAGCGCCCCCAATTCTCGAAAAAAAAAAGCTTTGTCTCTGACAGTTTCTACCAAACTTGGCGCTTACCTTCCAGAAAAAAGCTTTGTCCCTGGCGGTTTCTGCCAAACTTGGCGCCCCTTCAAAACAGAACCAATCTTGGCGCCCCTTCAAAAAAGAAATTGGCGCCCAGAGGTAGGATGTTTTGATAAATTGTTTGTAACGGCTGATCTAGTTTGAATATAAGAACGTTAATCCACTTGGGTAGAAATTTGTACAAAAGAGTTTCTTTTTGCAAAGAGTTCCTCCATTTTGCAAAGAGTTCCTCCTTTTTACAAAGAGTTCCTCGGAGTTCGTCCAGAGTTCCTCCTAAGTTCCTTAAGTACAAAAGATTTCCTCGCGGTCAGCCTCTTGGTTTAATTGCTGTATAAGTGCATATGTAATTTTTTTAACGTGAGTTCTGGTACACTCGGTATTACTTGATTTTTTTTTCAACAAAAGTTGCCTGTAAATAAATTTTGACCCAGGTACCTGTTACAGCAAATACTTACAATAAATATTTATAAATGCGGCTTTAAATATAGACACTTTGGAAGTTAGAAGAAAAAAATCCGATTTATGCTATCTTTACAGAATTTTTAATGGTATAATCGACTCTCCGGATTTACTTACCAAAATCAGTCTTAATGTTCCAACAAGAAATCTAATTAACCCTTCTCCCTTATTTATGATTCCCTATCACCTTACCAATTATGGTTTAAACTCTCCTCTGGATAGAACCATGAAATTGGCTAACACTAGAACACACTAGATCTCTTTTTCCCCTCTATAAGTTTGTTTAAATCTTATTAATATATAATTCAGTATGTACTAATGTAAGTTCTTTTTTTTTTCTCTTACTATACATCAAAGTTTAACTAAATTTTAGGTGAATTTGTAATATTTTAGCGTAATTAGGTTCTTAATACATATGTATTGTATTTCTTATTTTTATAGTGGGGTTTTCCCGTAAATAAATAAATAAATAAATATAGGTACTAGTATTAAATATATGTACCTGTAATTATTTTAGGTTACAGATTTCTGTAATAAATTAGTTCCGCTATTGAACGCCTGATGGAACACCATATTGCCAATAATAGTCACAGTGACTAAGTCACTCTAGCGGCGGCTTTAGCTGACGTCGCTTGATGGAGTGAGAGCAATATTGCAATAATGTTAGCATTAAGAGATTTTATAATGCAATAAATTTCTCTTATTTTTGATTGTTTTAAGATAGGTTTAAAATAGGTATATAAAAAACACAAATAACTGTGGTTTTATTTTGTACTATTTATTGGCTGCGTCGAGTGAATTATAGCTATTATAGTGGATGTGAAGCAACATCTAAATAAAATAACCTAAATACAGCAAATTAATCTACCGAAATAAAGCTAAATGCTGGTTAAAAAGTGAGAGGTGCAGCCAATTTAAGCTGTAAAATCTAAGCGTGTTACTTGGGTACTTACCAATGCCTTTAGACTCTTCTTTTGTACAATTCTTTGGTGGTTTAAAATCGACCAATTCACTTGCAGCATCTGGTAAAGATTCGTCTTCGTTTACGTTGGTAAAGTTAAGAGTGTTGTTAGATGTCAGTTCTTTTTTCACATTATATTCGTATTCTTTTTCGAATTTTTCGTAATCGTAGGATTCCACGATTGTTACCGCTTCTTTGTCTGACCGTTTTCCCATCAATTTTGACTTTTTGACATTTGTATAAAACACATTTTCATTTTCCTAAAACTCGGATATATATACAGGGTGTCCAATAGGGTGGTTCAAAACAAAAGAGTTGGAATTTTTTGCTGCTCATGGAGAATAACGCTCATTTTGATAAGTAAATATCCCACAATAGAAATAAAAAATATTGGAGTATATTTACCACTCCCTCACGAGGATACAAGATTTGGCATCTTATCCACCTTAAAAATCCATATTAAAGGATCCTCTGCAATCCATATTAAAGGATCCTCTGCCTAATAATTTTAATTTTTTTCCCAAAATTTTTTTTCTTACCTCAGTCTGACCTTTTAACATATTACCTCAGAGACCATTCTGAGTATACCCAGTCCGCACATATATGGATGCAACATGGCAAAGAAAGATTTTTTAGGTAACATGTGCCATATTACATGAGACGTCACATACATATGTATGCTACATAACATGCAATATTGCATTGTTATGTATCATACATATCGCATATGTATTCACCATATTGTGGCGACATATGGTGACCATATGTGCAGGATGTAAAATGGTAACATTAAATATGGCGTCTATATTATTTTAATTTTTGTAGGTTAGAATCACTTATATTCTTAAGATTGTTGTTAATAATAAAAGTTTTACCCTTTTAAGGGTAAAAGTAGTAGAAACGCATGTATTTTTAGACTTACACTGATTTTAGATAGTTTGAGACAAAAAATTTAATTTTTTTTTTTTTGAAATGATAATTATTTGCTATTTTTCTCTAAACATTAACTTTTTGTGTGGCGCATGATTTTTAAGCCTGGTAGAAAGTTCGCTTTTACAGTAAAAATGCATATTGCATAAGAATTTTAGCTGAAGGATGCTATATCTAATGGTTTTTATATACCTACTTTAATAATTAGGTTTATCAAAAAGACGTAAAAATTTTCAATATGTCTAAATCTACTCCATCACAACAAACGAGTAAGTATTATAAAATGTATTTGAAAGAAAGAGAAACAACTACAAGTAGCATTCGGAAACGCCTACTTTCATTGTTATGTTGCCGACATGTTGCTGACATGTTGCTTGTTATGTAACTGATACATAACTTGAGGCGGAATTGTTGCGTTCCAAGTACTTTACATTTACTATAAAAAATACATGGCTGCAACATCACATAGAACAGTGGTTATGTACCTGCCATGTACCTGCCATATATTTGTGCGGACTGGGTATATTATAATCGTCAGACGAAAATACCGCTGCGAAGTTCCTCTGCCTAAAACTTTTAATTTTTTGTCGATTTTTTTTACCTTCGAATTGGTATTTTCGTCTGACGATTATAATATGTGCTCAAAAAGGTCAGACGGAGGTAACAAAAAAAATCAAATTTGTGGGCGTCTGACACCCCTTTAGCAGTGACCTAGCCGTCTGACGATTTAAATACATTATCTGTGACCTTCAAACAGGTAACATCTCGAGGGCGAGTTTATTCTTATACGAGGGGTGTTAATTTTATATAAATTTAGTATGTGTTTATTTATTTTTTTAATTGCATGAAATGGCTTTAAAAAAAAACGTCATAAAAGTACTTTTTTATACATTATATAGATACATGCCTAACATGCTTCTAAGTACTCTTTTTAGCAATTTTTTTTTTTTTTTTTTTTTTTCCTTAAAAATATTACACTATCCGCCTAAACCAGAGGTTTGTGTTGCGGAATAAGAACTATACATTAAAAAATTATATACATATAATCAGTAATCAAACTAGTATTAAATATTAGTGTGTACAGTTGTAAAAAAAGGAACTATATGAACACGGTGTATGTAATTTATGTAATATATTATTGTGAGAAAAAAAAATACAATAAAATTGGAAGCCAAATGAATATAAAATTGGAAGCCAAAGGAGTATAAACAGAAGTAAACTAAAATTTTATTATACTAAAATGTTATAAAAGTAGTTTATATCAGAGTGTAATATATAGTTTTTTAGATCACACTTGCGCTTATTTTTTTTTAAGTTTTTAATATTTTTCGGAATTAAATTATACCATCTAGGACCATAATAAAACATACTTTTCTGTAAATGCGCTGACCGTAATAAAGGTAAGTTAACTATAGCGTTTTCTATTGATCTCGTTGGATAGTTATGTTGAGGCTGGTCAAATAGTTCTATGTACCTAAACATCCAGAGGCACAACTGAAAAATGAAAATTTTTTTTATTGAAAGAACACTACTATTTTTATAGAGTCTTTCGGTAGAAAATGAACGTTCTTTAGATAAAATGATTTTTAAAAGAATGTTTTGAGTGACTTCAAGGCCCTTAAGCGTTGTGTCAAGCGCACTACCCCATACTATTATGCAATAGCGAATGATGGATTCAGCCAAGGCACTATAAATAAGAAGAATGTTTTTTGTGCTTAATATGTTTCTCAAAATGTAGAATTTAGGAAACAGCCTTCTTAGTCTCGTAGTTAGCTGGTCAACCTGATTATTCCATTTAAAGTGTTGATCAACTGTAATGCCGAGGTACTTTATAGAACTAACTTTATTTATCAGAGGACAATTACAATCTACCTTTGATGTACAGTTGTCAGTGTGAATTTTCAAAGTGTTTAATTCAGGTTGACCAGCCATAGTTAGGCTAAAAGTGAGGAATTTAGTTTTACTAATATTGAAACTAAGAAGACTGCTATCCAGCCATTTTTTAATTTTTTCTAATCCCAACTCCGCTTTTTTAAAAACATCCTCCCACGTTTGACCACAAAAAACTGCTGCAGTATCGTCGGCATAAGAAATAAGGCAATTTTTGATATCATTTATATCGTACAAAAAATTTATGTATATTAGAAACAAAATAGGACCAAGGACCGTCCCTTGCGGGACGCCCCTGGTTATTTTAACTGAATTACTGTATACATTGTTAATCTTAACACGTTGATATCTGTCAGATAAATAATTTTCAAGTAGCTTTAAAGCTAAACCTCTTATGCCGATTTTTTGTAGACGCCGCAACAGAATTCTGTGGTCCACCGTGTCAAATGCCTTAGCTAAATCCAAAAACACAACTAGGCACTTCATACCAGAGTTTAAGTCACCTGTCACCATCTTTACCAATTCTATCACAGCATCTTCCGTGCTTAAATTTTTTCGGAATCCAAACTGTTTATTTGATAAGATTTTAAACCTATCTAGAAACTTTTCAATTCTGGATTTTAAACATTTTTCCATGATTTTTGCGAAGTTGTTTATTAGCGATATAGGTCGGTAGTTAGTGACAAGTGACTTATCCCCCGACTTGAAAACTGGTATAACTGTGGAAATCTTAAGGGCCTTAGGAATTTTCCCAGTGGAAAAAATAAGGTTAAGTATGTGACATAAGGGTTTAAGTATGGTTAAATGTACAGCTTTAATCGTTTTAACATTTATACCGTCCGGACCGGGGGAAGAGTTATTTTTTAAACTAGAGATCTGCAAAATAAGTTCATTTTCACTTATGCTAGTCAAAAATATGGTATTATTTTGATTTATCCTGGAGTCCGGTTCTGGCTTTCTGTTTTTACCTATATTTTTAATCATACTCTCACCGATTTCGCTGAAAAACTTATTAAAATAATTTGCTTTTGACTCGTCATTATTAATAGGTTCTTTGTTCTCATTCTGAATATTATACTTCTCAGTTTTTTTCCCTGTGCAATTATTTGTAGCACTGTTGATCACATTCCAAACTTTTTTAACGTCCTTTCCTGCCTTATTTATTTCTTTTTTATAATAATCATTTTTTGTTATTGAAATTAATTTATTTAACCTGTTTCTGTAAGCTTTGTAAGTATTATTTAGATCCTCAGTATAAGAAATAAGTATCCTTTTTTTAAGAGAATCTCTATGTCTAATAGATTGAACCAATCCGGTTGTAATCCATGGTTTAATTTTAAATTTAGCGCTGTTTATCGTAACTTCGGTAGTACTTTCCCTTATATTAGTTTGAATTTTTTCTGAAAATAGATTATAGGCAAATTCTGGATCTTTAGAATTTAGTATTTCAAGCCAGTTTTCATTTTTTAATTTTTGAGAAAGAGTTTTATAGTTTATTTTGGAAATAATTTTTGGGTTGTTAGAACTATCATGATTTTTGTTTTTAGAATTTACTGATAGAAATGTCATGTAATGATCTGTAATATCAAATTTAAAGATTGCCGGATAAAAATTGATTTTATTTTTGTTTGGATGATTATAATTACCTATAAAAATATGATCTATTGCGCTAATTTCAGTTCTATTTTCTTTTTTGCAAATTCTTGTGGGTTCATTAATATAAGGGAATAAACCCTGGTTACTTAGGATGGTTATATAATTATTTACGTCATCGTCATTACATTCAAGTAGATTTATGTTCATGTCCCCTGCAAAAATTTCAATGTTTTTTTTTTGTAAATTTTTAAAATATGAATCAATATTTGTTATGTACGTTTTTAAATTGGTGGACGGTGGCCTGTAAGACGCAGTAATTCCGAAAGATATATTTTCAATCATGCAGTTTACGCGTAGTAAGGCCGATTGCTCAATGCTTACTTCACTAATGTTAGCGTCTATATTATTTCTGATATAAACTATGCAACCATCATTCCTATTGAATTTAGAATTGTTATAATGTGCCGAAAAATTTGGAATGGAATATTCACTAGTATTATTTATATTAAATGTTTCGGATAAAATTAATAAATCAATATTGTCTATATTCAATGTTTCTAAATAAATTAATAATTCGTTAAAATTCTTGTTTATACTCCTTATGTTTAAACATAAAATATTTAAAAGTCTTAAGTTATTAATGCATTTTGTACCCTCTTTTACATCTGTAACCGTATTAGTTTTAATTTCGTTCTTGTTTACATCCATATAAAAATAGCTCACACTAGCAGTTAATATAGCTCCAAGAAAATTACCCAACAATTAAAATTATACTAGAAAAACTAAAATTAAGAACAAATTACTCCCTAAATCCAACTAAATTCTCAATTAAGTTATTAATATTTATATATATTTTTTTGAAGTATGTGAGGCACCAAATTATTACGTAATATAAAATGAAAATATTTTATTTTACCTATACTAAGTAATATTGTGAATCCTACCTATGATATTAATTGTATTTACATTATTAAATATTTATGTAGTTTTCATAGTCTTCTTTACTTGTGATCATTGTCTTTACTCCATTTTTTATCACAATTACTTTGCCATTGCTTGTGTAACAAGAGTTTCCTGCAACATTGCGTACCATTTTGTAAATATTTAAAGATGACTTTGTTAATACTTCCGTAATCAAAAATTTGGATCCCTTTAGGTTCTTTTTAGAAAAGAAAACAGTGTCTCTAAGCCACCTTTGACAAAACATAACCACAATCGGCCTCGGTTTGTTTGTGTTTATGTTTTTTTTTCCCAAACGATAAGCTTCATTTATATCGTTTTTCGAAATGTTGACGTTCAATTTATTTTTAAAAATTTCCATAACATTTTCGTAGATACAATTTTGATCTTCGGGAATGCCATGAATGATTAAGCCCTTTTGATATTTATGGGATTCGATGTCCTCTTTAAAGTTGGATATATCCAATTTAATTTTAACGAGTTCGGCAGTAATTTTATTTTCAAAATCAGTAAAAATATCTTTAATGTGATTATCACTGTTAATATTTTGTGTGGATGTCGACATACCTTTCCTAAATGCATCCATTTCTTTTGCAAATGAATTCGCCATTTTTTCGACGCGACCCTCAAGTTCTTTCATAGTCACCATTTCCACGGAACTTTCACAAAATATTATAGTTTAAAATGTTCCGGAACTAAGTTTTTTTAGTAATCACACTTTAGAATCTGTTTTAACTAGTTTTAACAATTGAAAATCATAATTTTATCAGGAGCCAAGTTGCTAGCGTTTACACAGTTAAAAGCGCCATCTTTAAATTTAAACACATCTTTAATATGGATTACGTGCCAACCCCAAAACATTATACTATATTACACAAGTTTTTTCAATTTTCTTCATGGTTTTCTACTAGAATAATATTTTTTGCCATAATTGTATCTTCTACGTAGTTCGTTATATTAAAGGTTTCCGAGTTGTTAACGCTCAGGTCATTCAGAAACTCTACAAAGAGGATAGGTCCAAGAACACTGCCCTAAAGTACACCTGTATGTGTTGTTATTTTTGTTGATTCCAAAATGTCATTACCATGTTAATTACTTTTTGAGATAAATTTCATGGATTTTTTTTAATAACATTATCCAGAACGTCAAACGCTTTTGAAAGATATAAAAAAATACCACATACAATATCACCTTTCTTTAAAGCCTTGATAAGCTTATTTATAAACTTGTAAAGGGCAGTGTTCGTGGATCTTCCCTTAATAAAACCATGCTGGAAAAATTTCAAAATCGTGGGACTCCTAAAAAACTAAGCGATTTTTTTGCAATTTACGTTTGTAAAAGCTTCGCAAACGAACTAAGCATATTAAATTTTTTTGTAAGACTTACGGATTTTATAATATTTCCTTTATTGTCGATATAACGAGCCTCCCATGGTACTGGTTCTTCTAAATCATGATTAGTTTCTTCAAATGATAATTGTTTTGTCGGATGTTCAGTTATGGTTTGTTTATTTTGCCAGTTTCTGCGCGACGTCAATTGATGCAACCTCAAATAGTTAATAGTTAATGAAGCTCAGCGAAGGTCAGCAGAAGTCAGCATAATGATAGTTAAATGTCATTAAAATTATTGGATAAATAAGCTTCAAAACTATAAAATGCCTTTGAGATCAGGTATCTTTTAATAGTGGATTTAAAAAGATTTAATTTAAGTTGTCTTACTCTTGATGGAAGAACATTAAAGAATTTCACACAATAATAATTTGTGCCTGTTTGGGTTCTGGCAGATCTGTTAAACTCAGGCAAAATATTTTGCGCATGACGAGTATTAATATTATGTACTGACTCATATGTTCTGTATTTTGAGGGATTAGATTTGAGGTGGACTAAACATTCAAGTATGTATAGGGATGGAAATGTTAATAAATTTAAATTGATAAACAATTGGTTGCAGTCATCACGATACATAAGTCCACCAAGTATGCGCACGGCTCGCCTTTGAAGTTTAAATATTCGATCCTTTACACTTGCATGACCCCATGTCAAAAGGCGAAAATATTAAAAATATTTAAAAATATTTACCCCCTCACCCTAAAGGGGTGGGGGTAGTTTTCGTGAAAATTGGTATATTGGGGTTTCTTAGGTCACTGAAAGTGAATCTGATAATAAAAAAAATTCTTACTCCACCCCCTGAGGGGCAGGGGGTAGTTTTCTTGAAAATTTATATATTGGGGGTTTTAAGGTCGCTAAAAATGATTTTTTTAATAAATTTTTTATAATTTCACTCCCTGAGGGTTGGGGGGTAGTTTTTGTGAAAATTGGTGTATTGGGGTTTTTAAGGTTGCTGAGAATCTGATAATAAAAAAGTTCTAACTGCGCCCCCTAAGAGGCGGGGAGTAGTTTTCGTGAAAATTGGTATATTTTTAAGGTTGCTAAAAGTAAAAAAGTTAATAATAAAAAATCCATTTTACGCACGGAGGTTTAAAATGGGAAGGCTCTTTTACTGGGCAGTGTATTTTATGTATTTTTACCCAAGGGATCCATATCTTTACAAAAAAAATCCAAAAAAAGTACACATAAATAAGTTTGGGGCAAACATGTGTTAAGCCTAATACATTTTTTCGTCTAGGGACGCCTCTGGATAAATTCAAAAAAATAAATTAACATAAACTTATTACCCTTATAAATACTAGTATACATGCAAACGCTCGTCGCTATGGCTTAAAGGGTAGCAGAGTTATTACTTAAAAACCTTATTTTTATTACAATTTTAAAGGGCCGTAGCTCCCTTAGGGCTCATTTGCGGACCAACCTTTATAGGAACTTTTTTTTATATTTTTGGATGCAGAATCACCTCTTAAATTTTGGCATGCCAATTATTGATCACCCTGTATGTATGTAAAATCAGCTGATTGTCACTTCCGGCCACTGTCATGGCAACGAGTGAAAAATAAGCAGAAACAACTACTAACTAGGTCGTAGGAAAAATTATTTTTGTTAGTATTTTGGGGGTCCATTAGAGGCAATTAAAGGTGTTATGGCCCACGTAGTTAAAAAAATTAAAACAAAATAAAAATTTTATTTGACATTTGAAATGTCACTTAAAAGTGAAAAATGTACAGATTCTAAAAATGTAACAAAGACGTTTAGATGTCAACTTACATTTTTAGAATCTGTACACTTTTCAGTGTACAAAATTTTAAAATTGTATCTTTCTAAATACAAAGATTAAGTAAATATGATCTGTGACACCCGATTTGTTTATTTTAACTTTTTTTCATGTAGAACATCTCCTTAGAAGGATTGTAGCAATTGCAGTGCCAAAAACGGGATATTTTAGCGGATCTCCTCTACAACGAATTGATTTCTTCTAAACTTACCTATAATATTTTGAATGATCTTTATCGGTATCTTCCCTTTTTACTAATTCCTTTTTAATCATTTCATCCTCTTCATCATATACATCTTTAAATTCCTCTTCAGGAATGTTGTCCGAAATCTCAAAGACTTCTTCTTGCTTAAGATTTATATCGTATGGAGGAGGCCATATTGTTGAACACCTTAATATTAGCATAGATTGAAAAAAGAGAAATTTTATAAGTAAAGCCATTTCGACACTAAATATTTAATATTTTAAAAATAAATGTTATGGTTCAGAGAAGAAACCGTCAATTTTGTGACAGTTTTGTGGTTACAGTACTGTCAGAAAATCGAGGATCTATAGTTCAGAGCATTAAGACGCCAAAATTTACGGATTTCGATCGATCGCCTTCATCGAAAAATCGTTATTAAATCGACTGTCATTATTGAGTATAAATAAATAAATAAAAGTAATATAATATATTACATTTATTATATCGATACCCCCAAGCAACAAAGCCGTAACTCATATATTGTCATTTTTCACGACAGCTAAATTTCTAAAATATTTTTTTCTGTTATTTAAGGGTGGGTAAATGATTGAAGTGGAAAGGAAGTCATGTGATACATCATTTGAAAGCTTATAAAATTCTCTGTTTAACTGTTTCAGTGTGTATTGTTTATTTACTGTTTGTTTCTGATAATATTCAAGTTTAGAATTTCTTACTTTAGTGATTTTAGGTAAACTTTTGCTTAAAGTGGCCTGTGGAGAAACCTGAGTAGTACCACCATGTGTGTCTTTTTTCAAGGCGTTTACCTATGAGTATAACTCAAAATGGGTCTAACTTGAGTTACATCCTTGTTGCTTGGGAGTGTCGATATAATAAGCCTTATTATTTATTATTACTTATGTTATACTTATATTATAAGGACAGGAATTTTTAATTTTAAACAAAATTATAAAAATATTAATGTATTATTCCATCAATCTATTTTCTAATCATCTTACCACAGAACACCCACCGTAGGCAACGTACAGAGTGATATTGGTAGACTGAAAGTTTCGGGCTTTTGGCCCTCTTCAGTACCAAGAATCAACTCTGTACGCTGATTAAGGGGACTTTTCGTTTCATAATTGGAAAAGACACTTTATATAAACGGCTCCACAGTTTTTGGGCTTTCTGTATCGCGTAGAGTAAAAATTCCAACCGGATTCTATTCATAAGACAAAATACTAGTAACTAAACCTAAAAAATATTCTATTTTTAATATTTTTATCATTTTATAAACATTTTTCTGAAAAATTTAATGGCTTTTTTTTTATTTTTCAAAAAAAAACATATTATGGAGATTGCCTATCAACAACTTAATTCATTAGTGAACCCTTTATAGTAATATTTATTAAAAGTTGTTGCTAGGCAATCTCAATAATATATTTTACCTATGAAAATATGATGACAGATTTGTCAAGCCTCAGACGCATTTTTGAAAAAATATATCAAGAAAATCTAAAATATATAATTATAAAATATTTGTCGATGTACCAAACCATGTTTCAACATAATCAAGCAAAAATTTAACAAAAACTATGCAGATAATTAGCAAACACGTGGAAAATGCCAGCATGTGGAAGTTTCACAAAGTTTTAAAATTTTTATAGAAGCACATGTAAGTAAATGATAATAAAGCCTTTTATGTAATATTTATCTTGCCTGTTCTTTAATTAATAGAGTATAATAAACTTAAAACGGCTAATTAAGTTAATATTTACGTAAGTAAAAAATAACCTTAATATACGTCAAAAAATCTGTCATAAAATTAGATTTTTAAAAGCGTTTTTCTCCGAAACTGGTCATTTAATTTGGTTGCAATTTTCCTAATTTAATGTTTACCCCCGAAATTACAAAATATCAAAATTTGAGGCAGTTTGACTGAGGTCCAGGAACCCTCTATATGTGTGCCAGGTTCTTTATAGTTTTTATATTTTTATAGGGGAAACGTTTGAAAACTACATTTTACTCTGAGTCACCCTGTATAAAATATATTAATTTCTCGAAAAATATATATTTACCTATTTGTAAAAATTACAGAAAAAAATTAAAAAATAACATTAATAAAACAAGCCGTTATGCTAAGTAAATGGTATAATATATTGCATTTTCCTAAAATCTTAAAAAAAATTCAAAAAACAAAAAAATTAAAAAAAAACAAATTTTTTTTAACAATCTTTTTTTTTGAATAACGAAAAAATTTTGAAAAAAAATATCAAGATAAATGTTTTAAAAAAAAGCTTTTGAAAAAAAAATTTAAAAAAAGTTTAACCCTCCATAACTTTTTTGTTTCAGGGGAGATTACTTTTAAAATTGGCAGAATTGATCACAAAAGTAATTTTTCCTGAAAAAGTTACGTTAATCGGAATTTTCTTTCAGCTTTTTTAGATTTTTTTTTAAATTTTAACCGCCCATAACTTTTTTAATTTTGGGGGAATTACTTTCAAAAAAAGAAAAAATAGGTATCTTCCCCTCATAGAATTGATTTTTCCTGAAAATTTGTAGTCGATCGGATTATTCGTTCTTGTGTTATCGTGTCTACAAAAAACGTGACGGACAGACGGACGGATGGACAGACGGACATTTTCAAAGTTTCTTATTTTTTTAGAAGACAAATTTGCATCCAAACATCTTTTGGCGATTTTGGGAAATTCAAAACGGCCGTAAAATACTATTCTAGCGCTTGGGCTGTGGTTCGTGTCCAACTGGCCGTTGTTGAACATTGAGATGTTGATGTTAATATCTAATGATATGTTTTTTCTTCAAGAGTATAAGCTTCAATTTAATTCGTATAAAAGAATACTACCTCTCTCTATCGGATACTCAGACAGACTAAACGTCACATAATGCAACTGTCCCTCTAATAACACGTGCACACAAAAAAGATCTTGAGTGCGGCAGACCAGACTAGTCAATTCTTACGTATTTTGGGTCACTGAATCTGAATCCGAGGTCAGAATTTAAAAGTTAGCGTTCAAAATGGCGGATCCAATATGACGGATTAGATTTTATAAAGTTTCTCGGATTTGCTTGATACTCGGGGGTTTTTGGGGTCGCTGATTACGAACCTGGTGCCAGTTTTCCAAAATTCAAAATGGCGGATTCAATATGTCGGATTATATTTTTTAAAGTTTCTCGGAAAATTTAATTCGGCATATTGGATCCGCTATTTTGAATTTTAAAAACTGGCACCAGATTCGTAATCGGCGACCCCAAAAACCCCCGAGTACCAAGTTTCAAGCAAATCCGAGCAACTTTAAAAACTCTAATCCAGAATATTGGATCCACCATTTTAAACTTTGGAAAACTGGCACCAGATACGTAATCAGCGACCCCAAAAACCCCCGAGTACCAAGTTTCAACCAAATCCGAGCAACTTTAAAAAATATATTGGATCCGCCATTTTGAACGCTAACTTTTAAATTCTGACCTCGGATTCAGATTTAGCGACACAAAATACGTAAGAATTGCCTAGTCTGGTCTTCTGCACTCGAGATTTTTTTTTGTGTGCCGGTGTAAGTTCCGTGTAGAGGCGGCTTTTAAAAGTTTTTTTTACGAATTACTTTTGTAATTCACTTAAGTTTTTTTACGGGCCTAAACGACATAAACTAATTTAACTCAACTAACCCAATGTTATATTTATTTATTTATTTATTTATTACGTTTAAAGTCATTCCGGGACCTTATTTAAGGTAATGGCTTAGAGGCAAATTTGCCTAAAATAGTATTTTATGTAGGTATTGTAAATTAATTTTAAAATACCTTCGTAAAATACTATCATGATATTTTTCTTGCATCAACTTTAAAATAAACAACATTTTTATTTGATATTTTTTTATTACGTTTCTCGACATTTTATATCCAAAAACGATAATTTCCGTCAAAAAAAATTTTCTGTCTGTCGCGACATGTCGGTCACAGTGAGCTAGCTACAAGCATTTATAAGATTCAACAAAAATGTAAGCATGGTGAATAACATATTTAGGTACTCTAAGGGCCACTTGCACCAATGATGGTTTAACTTTAAACTTGGATTAAATTGACGGATGGCCAATCAGAACGCAGCATTTTTAACTTAAACTCGGTTTAGCTGAGTTAATCCCGTACCAAAATTTGGTGCAAGTGGCCCTAAAGTGTTCAGATTAAACATTTGTTTACATTTTGTCTCTTGGACATAATCTTAACATTTCTTCAGGAGGGCTTGAGGACTACTAAATTAATCCTGCAAGATTTAAGTTAGTTGATTCTAATACTACTACTATTAACGCGGAATCAAAATACGCTTACAATTTTTATTCAATTTTCACCGTTTTCGAGAAAAATACAAATTAATAAACGAGTTAATAAATATAAAACTTAAATTTGAGTCACTTTAAAATTCAATTTTTAAGTTAATTTTAACGGATGCATATGCAAACATGGTTTAAAATGTTTAAGGCATATCCAAAGGCTCGCATAACAAGCATAGTACATAGGAATGCGATACCGTGATTGGCTTACAAGATACATGACGGTACATCAAGCCAATCACGGCATCGCATTCTTATGTACCATGCTTGTTATGCGAGCCCTTACTTTGATAGTCTACTTTTGGATTCAAGAAGTAAATAAAACTTTTTTTCAATACAATGTTCCTCATACGCATTTAAAAAAATCAAATTTGGGCCATAGGTTGTTTATCCAAAGTGGTAGGCTGGGATTGTTTATGGTAAAAATCGGGGTGAACTAACGGGGTAAAATGAGGTAAAAACAAGTTTTTTTAAAAAATTTTTTTTTCGTTTTTGGAAAAGAGAACTTTTTTTAATGGGGTAACTTACCCCGATTTTTACCAAAAACAATCCTTGCCTAGATCTTTGCAGTATATATTTTTATAGACTGTCAAATCTTGACTTATTTAACTCGTGCAGTATATATTTTTATAGACTGTCAATTCTTAACTTATTTAACTCTGCTTAACCGGCTAAAGGTTCATATAATGGTTTAGGTCCGTGGCATTTTGAAAATGACGGGTCTGCGCGATTATAAATGGTGCACAAATCGAACTTGAGAGGATGAAATTTACCCGCTCAAGTCTGGTTTGTGCACCATTTATACCCGACCAGACCCGTCATTTTCAATAGGGTACATTAAAATTTAATAACAATAACAGAAATATACTTAAATTTTTTTATAATTTCGTTTAAAATAAATTTATTTCGGAGTGCGTCCCTGTTGTTGTTGTTTGAATAAAAAAACTGGTGCTAATAGGCAGGTGTGGCTAGCCTTTAAACGATTTGTTTTATCACACAGTCTTTCTCTTTCTTGTCTAGTCGGGTTTTTTTCACATCCCCTCCACGAACTTGTAAGCTCTTCGCACAATTTTTTTTGTATGTTGAAGAACAATCGAGACTTCCTAAACGTACTGTATATTTTTGCGGTTATAACCAACTTCCATTATAACGAAGCCATCCTTGGAGTTTGTTGTAAGAGGTCTACAATGTAATTACTAGTTAATTTTTAGATTTTAAGCTTTCACGGCCATTAAGATATAAAGAACTTTCACTTTCGGGTTTAGACCGTGTTAATGGATTTCCACTTTCCGACGTATCGTCCCTTACTACTAGAGACATCTTCAGGGATTAATCTGAAAACTGTTTTCAGATTAATCCCTGAAGATGTCTCTAGTAGTAAGAGACGAAACGTCGGAAAGTGAAAATCCATTAACACGGTCTAAACCCGAAAGTGAAAGTTCTTTATACTAGTTAATTATTTGTTTAAAGCTTGCTCTGTGTTTATATTTTCTTTAATTTAATTTAGAAATTCTACCACTTAGTAACTATTAATTGTTATAATTTGTATATTAAAAAACTAATAATGATTTTATTTTTTCAGATATTTGAGTTAGAAGAGAGTCCCTTGGCATCCGAAATAGCATACACAGATAAACTGAACGAGTTAAAAAACTCAATCAACAAACTTTTTAAAAGACAGACTTTTCAAAAAGAAAACCCTAATATTTCATTAAATCAAGTGTCTCTTGGTAAAACCGTTGAAACATTTTTCAAGAAAAATCAGACAATCGTAAACAGTTTTAAAGATGAACTCTTGGATACAAATCTAGCAAATTATCCTTATTTAGAACATTTTAAAAGTAAAAATGAAATGTTTATGGATATGTTCGATTTAGCAATCACTCAATCAAAAACACACGAAGACTGCGAAATATTATTGCAATTAGCTTATGAAAATAATACTCTTAGCAACAAAACTTCTGATTACTCAAAATTTTGTAGAAAACTATTAGCTCTGTTTAACGAAGTAAATACCAAGGACAGACTTACAGTGCCTGAAATTTTATCAAAATCTCAATATAATCTAGATTTGAAAAGATTAAAAAAAGACGAAGAATTTTACAATGATCTCATGGAACTTTACAATGAATTTATGACAAGTCTATCGAACGATGATCCGGGAATTTTAAATCAAAATCATCCATCTCACAAAATTCTAATAAAAGTTAATATTATATGCAACGAATATGTAGAATATAGCTTGAAAACAAACGAAAACATAAAATATCTATCAAGATTATTCAACTATCTTAAAGCTTTCTCAAGGATATTTTATATAGAACAGAACACATCAAACATAATATCATGTGGAAAAAATACTTCTTATTTTAATTTACTGCAATACAACAGAAGTGAGCTAATGGGGAAATTGTTGTTTGAAAAACATTTAGATCCAAGTGAATTTGAAAAATATTTTGGAAAATTAAAACTTGATTATCTGTACCATGTTATCGGAAACTGTTTTCCCACCATAAACCTCCACACTCAAGAAAACGTAGCAAAAGAAGAGTTATATCCAGAAAATAATTTATACGTTCCGAGCAAAAGTATCATAACTTACATACAAAAAAGAAATTGGTTACTTGCTTTCGTCTTGAACGAAATGTACAGCATAGATGGAGTTACCATTGAAATCAACGAGCAAACTCTAAGGGTTAAAACCTTTATAAACTCTTTACGTTTAACCAGCGTCCAAAATTTAAAAGTGGTTTTTAATAATAACGATATCATAACGGTACTTCAGAACGATATAAGTTCCCAAAAACTGACGGATTACATTAATAAACAAATTTTATCTCAAGATAACCCTTCACTTCATAGCCATAACTCTAATGAAAGCCTGGAAGAAGGAGAAGAAATTTTGGAGGATGCTTTAAAGTCTACAAACTGGAAAAAACTTTTGGATATCGTTGAAAGCATTCCAGAAAATCAACTGAGGAAAAAACGCGAGTTATTAGCATTAAAAGATGTTATTCTAGCCAACTTGGTTCAAGATGCTTTTGAAATAGATTTTTACAAGTACGTGGAATTTATAAGTAGTGCAGAATTAAGAATTAATACGATTTTAAATAATTTCACCAAGTGGCCTGGCGAGTTTTGCATTTACGTGATTAATTCTGAGTTGACTAGATTTTGTAAAGAACCTATTTTAAAACTAACAGAACTGGTGGATTGGTTACATCAGATTGAGCTTTGCCAGGAGGTTAGTTGGTATAGCTGTACTTTTGCTAAAAAATACTTTTGTTTATTAGGTATTAGAACTATAATTATTACCTATTATAGTTACAACTGTATGAACAAAATTATTATAGTAATATTATAATATGAAAACATTCTACTCCCCAAGTTTTAAAACAGCTTTGGTTGCATGATTCATAATACTGAATCTTAATTAATTTAATTTAACAATATTTATTGGTTACCCAAAAGGCTATCGACCGAGGTCTTTTTGCCTATAAATACAATATATAAAATTTTACAAATATACAATTTTTTTCTTTTTTTTAAATACTAAATAGAATAACAAAAAAAAGGATCTAAATATAATACTAAATTGTGATATAGTATAAAAAAAATAACCTAAGGAAATACTGAAAAGTTGAGGCATCTGTGTTTTACTCTTCTCCAGCCTGTTGTGTAATTTCCCATATGGTTTTTTCTGGGAATATTCTTTTTCTAGGGAGAAGGTTAGGATAAATAAAGGATTGAATAAGGGATATATTGGACTGATATATTGAAAAACGAGTTGTAAGGTCTTGGATGCGGACGGTTATTGGCGTGATGTTGGTTTTTTGAAGGAGGAAAGTATTAGAGGGATTGTGGAGGGGGTTGTTGGTATGTCTGATTTTGGTTAATTTACGCAGGCAACTTGTTTCAGCCACTTCAATATCCTTTAGTGCTCGTCCTCTACAAACATTTAAGAGAATAGAACCATACTCTATGATGGGCCGGCATATCATTTTGTATATTTTTATTAAGTTTTCCAGGCTTACTCCTTCGTTTTTATATGGGCATTAAAATTAAGTTTACTGTCGATTATGACTCCTAGGTATTTTACATTTGGGGAGGGTGGGATATGCTGGTTGAGAATAGTTACATGGGGGAGGATTCTGAGATTTTATGATTAAATATGATGAATTGTGATTTAGTGGGATTTGGAGTGATTCGCCATAGGAAAAACCATTTAACTGTTTGATCAATTAGGTTCTGGAGTTGATTTATCGCCCTTTGTCTGGTTTTGGCGTGGCTTACTAAACCGGTGTCATCGGCGAATTGCAGGATATATTCTTCACGGTTAAATTCAATTGAAGGGGAGATATCGTAGGAGTAGAAATTATATAAATCTGGAGAAAGTGGTGATCCCTGTGCCAGACCTTGTTCCATTGTAAATAATCCTGAGAAGTGTATTCCTACTCTGACATGTAGAACTCTGTCTTCCAGAGATTCTTTAAACTGAATCTTAAAACGTTTGAAAAAATATTTTTTTTTACTGAATCTTAAAACGTTTGAAAAAATAAAATTATCTTACATATCTAAGATGTAGGGCTATTTTGGGGATTTCTTTCAAATACCTTACTTCTAAAATATTGCATCTCGAATTCAATTCAATAAGCAACCAACGAAGCCCTGATCAGGGCTTCATATGACCATTGTATATGTATATGACCATTGGTCATATACACTCAGCTGAGTACTCGGCTGAGTATTTAAAAAGACCAGCGAAAAAAAAAAATACTTTTTCGATTTTTGATGGTACTACTCGGATTTCTTGACTAAATCATTTTCTAATATAATTCTCAGATTTTTATCCAACTTTAAAGGTTGCGACTTGATCTCAAAGCTTGGAAAATTGGAATAATTAGTTTTTTGTTCATAACTTTTTGTATTTTCGCCGCATAAAAAAAGCGACTAAAGCAAAAGAAAGAGCGTCAAAAAATATATATACCGGGTGTTTCAGGAAGGTGGGTCACCCCCCTTAACTTTTTTATACTTAGAGCTATCTAAATGAAAATTGGAGATCATGCATAAGACAAAATTTGCAATTTTTTGACACAACAAGCAACTTTTTTTCACTTCCGGTTTCACCGGAAATGACCTTAACTTTCGATTTTTAAATGGGACACCCTATATATTTTGTGTGTGCCTTTTTTAAAATCATATCATATATAGTGAGGGTGAGACACCCTGTATACCGGGTGTTTCAGGAAGGTGGTTCACCCCCCTTAACTTTTTTATACTTTGAGCTATCCAAATGAAATTTGGAGATCATGCATAAGACAAAATTTTCGATTTTTTGACATATCAAACAACTTTTTTTCACTTCCGGTTTCACCGGAAATGACCTTAACTCTCGATTTTTAAATGGGACACCCTATATATTTTTACATATTTTGTCTTAGAAATCAATTCTGAATACAACCATATGTCACTTGTCAATTTTTGACAGGTCATGTCATTTTTTATTTAAATTTTCATTTTAAACCTAGAGTGCCTTGAATTGGCTTATTTTCTTAATTTTTGGTCTAGTTTCTTAAGAAAAATACTATTTTGATTTTTTTCCGAAAACTCTATTTTTGGTGCGCTCTTAAAAGTTTAAAAGTTACACTTTTGTCCATAAGTCATATTTTTTAAATAGGAAGTCCGTTCTTTAAAATAAACCATGCATGTGTAGTATCAAAATGTTTGCAAAAAAATTCTCTATCATTTAAAAGTAATAAGCCACCCTCTTCCCATTAAAAAAATGACTTATGGGCAAAAGTGTAACTTTTAAACTTTTAAGAGCGCACCAAACATAGAGTTCTGGGAAAAAAATCAAAATAGTATTTTTCTTAAGAAACTAGACCAAAAATTAAGCAAATAAGCCAATTCAAGTCACTCTAGGTTTAAAATGAAAATTTAAATAAAAAATTACATGACCTGTCAAAAATTGACAAGTGATATATGGTTGTATTCAGAATTGATTTCGAAGACAAAATATGTAAAAATATATAGGGTTCCCATTTAAAAATCGAAAGTTAAGGTCATTTCCGGTGAAACCGGAAGTGAAAAAAAGTTGTTTGATATGTCAAAAAATCTCAAATTTTGTCTTATGCATGATCTCCAAATTTCATTTGGATAGCTCAAAGTATAAAAAAGTTAAGGGGGGTGAACCACCTTCCTGAAACACCCGGTATACAGGGTGTCTCACCCTCACTATATATGATATGATTTTAAAAAAGGCACATTTTAAAAATATTTTAAATTATAGAGGATGATTCTCTTAGGCACAGTGGGTCACAAGCATTAATAAGATTTAAAAAAAATGTACACAAGATGAATAGTATATTTTCTATAAAGGTTGGTCCGGAAATAAGCCCTAAGGGAGCTACGGCCTTTCGAATATCACATAATAGGGAACAAAAAAAGCATTAATAAAATTTTATTGGTGCAGGGTGATTCTTCAATTTAAACTGAGCAAAAAAGTATTCTTCACCAAAACCTAAATTTAATATTAAAGTAATAGCCTTTTAAAAAGTAACGTTTTAGGTGGCATAAAATGTTACTTCCTCTTAATTGCATTTCTTTTAAACGGTTGCTTCTACAGTGCTACACTATATGACATTTTTTTATGTATTTTTACACAAAATCCAAAAATGGTACACATAAAAAAGTTGGGGCAAAAATATGTTAAGCCTAATACATTTTTCCGTCTAGGGACGCCTCTGGATAAATTCAAAAAAATAAATTAACATAAACTTATTGCCCTTATTAATACTAGTATACATGCAAAAGCTCGTCGCTCTAGCTTAAAGGATACCAGAGTTTTTAATTAAAAACTTTATATTTATTACAATTTTAAAGGGCCGTAGCTCCCTTAGGGCTCATTTGCGGACCAACATTTATGGGAACTTATTTTGATATTTTTGGATGCAGAATCACCTCTTGGCATGCCAGTTATTAAACACCCTGTATTTGTATTATTTTCACTTAAATTCTAGTGTAATTTGGCATTTTAATATTGTTTATTAACTTAAAAAAATGTGTTTACACAGATTTATTAGATATTTGGTATATTTTCTTATGTCCACTGGTCTGGTTAGTAGAGGGACACAGTGGATCAAAGGCTGATGGGCCTCAGTGGCTTATGATCCAGTGTGCTCCAACTATGATTACCGGACATACCTCATATGTCCACAGTTCCTTTAAGCGATATGTTAATATTACCACCTTCTATTTTGACGAGAAAAGCAAAACGTCAAAATCAATGTATTCATTTAACTAAGGATTTATAGTTAAGTGAACTCAATTGAGTTTATTTAACTCTGTAGGTACCTATACAATAGAAGATTTAATTTAAAAGATTGCTACATTTTTTAATTGATCCAGTGATTTACTGGGCACAGTGAATCTAATGACATACTGTCAAAAATTACTGGTAAAAAATTATTAATTTTAAACCTTAACCTCTTAATTTTGTTAACTTAAAGGTTAAAGAAACGTAGTGTAAAAAAAATCTGAGTAATTGTCAAAAATTTTAAAAATGTGCACTTTGAAAAAATAAGTGACTCACTGTGCCCCCCTTACGTTTAAATTTTTTTTTATCTTAAAATTTAAAAAATGGGATTTTTTCGACACATACTAAACCCTATAATCCAAGGATGGTGCTCAATTAAGCTTTGGTACCTTTTCTGACATACATATGTAAAGGAACATGGAAACAAAGTTTTAGAAAAATCCAGAAAGTTTTAAAATCTACTGAATCTTACGCGCAGTTAAGTATGAAACCTAATATATTTTTATTGTTTTAGCTAAAACTTATTTTGGATATTCCAACCTGGTCAAAATGTTTTGATATATGTTGCAAACAGTCTGAAGAGGTTTTAAACAAACTACTAAGAAGTGAAAAGGTATTTTTTTAATGTAACAAGCTTAAATGGTTTAATTTCTAGATGGGCAAAATTAGTTGTTATAACAACTGATTTTCTTTTCTATACACACATCCCCTAAAGGCAAAATGGGTTTCAAAATGAAAGCACCTTTTGCAAATTTGCATACTGTTATTTTAGGGCTACCTTAGTATATAACCACTTTTAGCAAAATCAATACCTTGTCCGTTTCTTAGATAATGGTAAAAGTTCCTCAGCAGACCCTGTAAGAAACATTTAAATTATATTGCAAGTAGAATTTGACTAATCTTATAGTATTTTTTTCTCTGATTTCAAATCTGTAGCTTTTGTCATTTTCAAGAAATATGGTTTTATTTTTTTTTAATTTTCTTAAAATAGTCATATTCGGAGACCCATAGGTATATAATGAAAGCATCTAAATGTAATTACAAAAGTCTAAATTAACATTTATTTTATGATTTAAATCACAAGTAAAATTAAACGTCACCTTTTTCTGGATTTCGTTTATTAGCTTTTTTCTACACCTCTGAAACAGTGTTAAAAAGTGTGAAAATTTTTGTTGTTGTCTGTTATCTTGATTTAAATCAAGTCTGTAGACTAGTTTTAACAGGGGATCAATTCTGAACGAAAATTTCTTGCGAAATTATATTATCATATCACGATTTTTTTACACATTTCAATATTTCGGTATTCACGAATTTCACGAATTTAGTTCATTGCTAAGAGTTTTCGCTAATCACAAACCTGACAGTTGTTGTTATAAATGCATTTAAATTTAAATGGAACAAAAACGAGGAACGTTTATAATTTTTTTTATGAATTTTGTCTCAGTAAGGTTATTAAATGGATTTGCCATTGTAAAAAATTACGTGGAGGCTCGTTGTTTTGGTTTTCAGCATCTTGGAGATCCTTTAAGACCAGTATGGCCTCCAATACTTCATTTTACCTCTTGTGTAGTGAATTATTAAAAACTAAAAGCTAAAAATAGGAAGTTACGTCAATACTAATGTATATTTTGTTTAAATTTTTATTTTGAACAAAAAATTTATTATATTTGTAATAATAGGGCATACCTAATAATGCAATTTATTGTATGATTTCTTTTTAGACAGTAGTATAATACAAAAAAAAATAAATAATATAAAATATATAGCTTTTATTTTATTTTTATTCATTTTAGGACGTAAAATAAACCAAGATTTTTTTTAAGTTTAATTTTTTTTTACGGTCGCACTGTTTACTTAGTTTACGCATGTTTCATAAAAATTATAATTGATGGAGTTGGTTGTGCCTTAAAATCCTGTAACATTACAAACATAATATAATGGCGAAAACTGATACTTTTTAAATATGTCTTCGTATTTAATTGGGTTTGTTACAAATTTGATACTCTGGTAGACAAGAGGTTAAATCCATCCAAAAGTCTGACAGCCTCTATCGCAGTGAAGTGATATGAACATACGTCTGGTCCTCGGTGATGTGGAAGTATCAGAATACCGCTTTCAATGATTTTCGGTGAATTTAGCTGAAGTGATATTATCATATCACAATATAACTTTCAATATGACAGTCAATTATATCTAGTAGTGTACTGGATTCAGTCCATGGACAACAAAGAATTTGTTCACACTTTTTAACACTATTTCAGAGGTAAAGAAAAAAAGCCAACAAACAAAATCCAGAAAAACATGACAACTAATTTTACTTTAGTTATTTAAATCATAAAGTAAACGGTAATTTAGACTTTTGGATTTTTATTTTGATGCTTTCATTATTTACTTATATCTGTCCGAGTATGACCATTTTTACCTAATGTAAAAATTTTAAAACCATATTTCTCGAAACTGACAAAAGCTAGAGATAATTTTTAAACAGATTTATAATCAGAGGAAAAAATACTATAAGGTTAGTCAAATTTGCTGAGGAACTTTAACCATTACCTAAGAAACGGACAAGTTATTGATTTTGCTAAAGGTGGTAATATACTAAGGTAGCCCTAAAATAACTGTATGCAAATTTGCAAAAGGTGCTTTCATTCTGAAACCCATTTTGCCTTCAGGGGATGCGTGTATAATTCTGGCTTATAGGAAAAAACAAACAAGCAGACTTAAGCGGAGTTTACTCTGTTGCCAATTTGGATGCCGGTTTTCGATTGGCTGAAAACCGGTGGCCGCAACACTGTTGATCAAGTAAAAACGCCGCTTTAGTCCTACAAAAATTGTAAAAATATTATTAAAAAAATATTAATTTAATATTTTTTTATAGAATTTATTTTCTTTTTAGATTACGCTACTACTAAAATTTATTGAATTGCATAAACTTCCCAAAGAATTACTTACTCAAATTAATGAACAATACATCCTAAAAATATTCGAAGTGAACGTTGAATATGACAAAATAAAGCAACTTTTAGACAACTTGCCTTATGATCACAGTATACAAATATGCTACAATCTCCTAAAAATGCTAAAGAAGTTAAACGAACTGAAATTTATCAACGAATATTTATTAAATAACGTAAATGATGTAAGTTTAAAGAATGTTGAAATAAGTTTAAAAATGTTGTCAGTTTTTGCACCAAACGAACAAGAACAGCTATTGTGCCTCATAGAAGAACCATTGCATATAGCAGAAATTTTGATCATGAACACAAAATTGGACAAACTGAGCATAGTTTTAGGGATGTTAAAAAATGAAGCTGACATTGCTGATTTCGACGATGGGAAAATAACGGTTGAGAAAATTGATAGCTTGCTAAGAAACTATGCAGAAAAAAGTCTTGATTTCAGAGTAATCACGCAACCTAATCCCAGATTGCTCAGAACTCCCGAATGTAAGCTGATGCAATCATTTGACTCGCTAAATTTTGGTAATTGAATTAATTGAATTTGAAAATAGACAAAAGTGCGATTATAAAAACTATGAAATTAGGTGTCCATTCAAAAAGCACTATTTTTACAAAATTAGGTAGGGTCAGATTCACAGCTATTCGTACTAACTGATGTCATCACAAAATAATAACTAAATACCGTCGTGTTTTGCATTTAACCCATTTTACCATTGCTACTTGCTGTTGTGGATGATCCGTAATATTAAATTACCATGGTAAAATCAATGGTGATATTATATTATGCAAATTTCGACGGTTTTTAGGCAAGTCCGGGCACAAGGCGTACAGTTACCCGTCAAGCTTCCCATCAAACATTGGCCACCCGTTGCCACACCCACATTCAGGTCTATTCACATGCGTAAACAATATTGCAATTTTTGCCGATATTGCTAAAATAGCAATATTGTTTACGCACTTGAATAGACCTGATTGGGCCTACATACTGAGGAGACATCAGCCGCCCTAAGGCCGCATACGACGGGCCAATGTTGTCACTACGTTGCCAACGGAAAAAAAAGTGTCCATAAATAGGCAAATGAAATTAAGAAATAAGAATGAAAAACCATTTAAAGTTATTCACTGTACTTTTCTATATTAGAAAAACTTATTAATTTTATTTGCAATAAATTTGCAATAAACTTGGGAATATGCGCCAGTGCACCATTGCAATGGTATATTGCATTTCCCAAATACTTAATTAAAACAAAAAAAAATACTTGTGTGAGGTTGTTTTTTGTGAACCGAAGCGAATTAAGGTCAATAAATACGACCGAAGACAGAAAAGAAACGTTCTTACGAGAAGCTCGTTACCTTTTTCTCCACACCAAGGAGTTAAAATTAATTAATTAAAATAATATTTTTGACATTTATATGTGTGAGAATATAATTCGTACTATAATTATAATTAACTATAATTATAATTAACTATAATTATAATTAACCAATAGAAATTAAGAATTTGCCTAGTTACTAGTTTTATCACAGCAGTAATAAAAAGTTTTTATCACCTTCTTGATACTGTTGCTATTGGCTACATAGGTACTTCCAAAAATCTATCCCAAGGGAGCTATGGTCCCCTAAAAATACACCATTTTTAATGCATGTATAGAAACTTTTTTTCTTAGTTTTTGATGTAGACCCAGGTAGCAAAATAACATGACATTCACGTGAAAGTCACGTTAATATGTGACATGTGATGTTAAGATTGTAGTCTCATTTAACAAGAATGTAGCATGGTGGGGATGTCCTAAGTCCGCCCCTAATAACATCACACAATGACATCCCGAAAATAACGTGTTTGTGACATCATAAATCCACATTCCTGTTATATATAATATCTTATGGATGCCGTTACTGGTACTTTAATATTTAAATAATATTCTAGCTTTTTTTAAATTAAAACCATTAAAAACGCTATAACCCTATAAAAAAATCGGATTTAAAATCAATCAGTAATTAAAACAATCACAGATTGAAACAGATAGATTCTAAATACGAAATTGCAGATTAAGCGGAGAATATATTCCTTTAATCCGTGTCCGTGGTCTTGAGAAGCCCGGCAGAGCCCCCTATCCATTGGAAATCGTATAATGTGTATACAATTTCCTTATAATAATTTACTCTATCAACATCATCTTATATCGATTTTTTTGCTTCAAACGTCGGTGAGAAGCAAAATAACATGGCATTCACGTGAAAGCCACGTTAATATGTGACATGCGATATATTCACAGCGTTGCTAAATATTTGTTATTAAATAACATGGTTGTCACGTCACACGTGTTACGTTGCAAATGTGATGTTAAATACATGTTATTTTTCAATATTATGTGATGTTATGATTTAGTTTAAAAATACACCCAAAAGTGATGTTAATTTCTTGTAATATAACATCCCTTGCTACCTGGGGAATCACCCCGCATCATTGAGTTCTTTATGAAATAATAGTTGTTTTTACTAAAAACATTAATTTTCCATTATAATTTATAATTTTAAAAAATCTTAAAAAATGTTACTTTCATTGTTGTTTACTTTCCACAGTAGATACCCCCACTCCTATGGTAATAGACATTTTAAAATTACATTTTTTGTGAATATTTTGTGATATTTTTATTTTCTTTCTTACTTGTTATTCTTTTTTTAATTTATTTATTTAAAACTTTAATTTAAGCGCATAATGTGTTCCATACAGTTTCATCGGCTTTGGCCGCCTACTGTTAAACAATAATAATAATAATGATAATGATAATAATTATTTTGGAATGACCCTACCACAAAAGAATAGTTTGGGGGACGTCCATAAGATACGTCACACTTTTTTAGGTTATTTTAGACCCCCTCCCCCCTGGTCACACATTTTTATAAGGGCTTGACTCCATGTGAAGTCACATTCCAATTTTACTAAAAAAAATCGAAATTTTCTAAAATTTTATTGAATTCGTTAAGCATAATATGTGTCGGAATTTTTCATATTATAAAAATTCCGACCGCCAAAATATGAATAGATAGATTGAACTATTATAAAAAATTCTGCTTATCAGAATATAAAAAAGTAATTTTGAGTAGGTCAATAAAATTTTTGGTGTGACGTCACACTCAACCAAGATCCCCCCTCTCCCATGTCACACTTCGTCAGAAATGCTTGAACCCCCCACCTCCCTCCTAAACGTGCGACGTATTTTATGGACGACCCCTTGCTGTGAAATTATAATTTTTAAATATCTACGATTTTCATAAAACATGACATTAATTAAAATATTCTATCAATCTATTTTCTAATCATCGTACAGAGTGATATTGGTAGACTGCAGTTTCGGGCTGCTGGCCCTCTTCAATACCAAAAGTCAGACTCTTAGTACTGAAGAGGGCCAGCAGCCCGAAACTGCAGTCTACCAATATCTCTCTGTACGATGATTAGAAAATAGATTGATGGAATATTTAAATAATATTTTTATAATTTTGTTTAAAATTAAAAATTTCTGTCCTTATAAATTCTACGCCTAACCACACGTTACTATGTGCTAGAGACACACAAGTCTTCAAATTGCTACCATTCAAAGTCTCCAGACTAGGAGAAGTATAAGTAGTTGTCTGCATCTAACAATAGATGGCGCACAAGCAAACATCAATCTCATGACATTATTCATTTAGTGAATAAAGTCAAAGAATATTTTCGTAAATAGCGTGCAGATTTGACTCTTGGTACTGAAGAGGGCCAGCAGCCCGAAACTGCAGTCGACCAATATCACTCTGTACGATGATTAGAAAATAAATTGATGGAATATTTAAATAATATTTTCATAATTTTGTTTAAAATTAAAAATTTCTGTCCTTATGACATTAATTGTCATATCTGATAGAAGACTCACAAATAATTAGATTTATTTGATAAGATTTAAATAATGAAATTTATTAATTTTGTGAAGTATTTTTTATATACTCTGCAAAACTGGAGTGGTTTGGGCAAGGCTTATATATTCCCAGAGGCATGGCATTTTGTAAAAGTAAGATTGGTTTTGAAGATTCTGCCCGGAAATTTGCCGTTTAGATTACAATAAAAATAGTACCTTAAATTAGTTTTACTACAAAAATTGTTGGAAACCATAAAGATTCCAACATTGACTTTTATAAAAGTATCTTGACTGGAGTGAATTTTTGTAATTTTGTAAAATTTATTAACATGGAGACATTCATTTCGTTAAATAATAAAAAATACTTTTTAATTAAACAAATTGACATAAATTATATTGCAATGTACCTTAATAATTAGATTAAAATAAAATTATTGAATAAATTGCCACATAACCAGAAAGGTTTTTCTCTTAACGATATGGTATTTTCTTCAACCTTTTATAAGTTTCTAGACAACCAAATCGATACCCCCAAGCAACAAAGCGGTAACTCATATATTGTCATTTTTCACGGCAGAAAATTTCTAAAATATTTTTTTTCTTATTTAAGGGTAGGGAAATGATTGAAGTGGAAAAGGAAGCCATGTGATACATCATTTGAAAGCTTATAACATTTTCTATTTAACTGTATAAGTATTTATTGTTTATTTATTGTTTGTTATTCAAGTTTAGAATTTCTTACTTTAGTGTTTTTAGGTAAACTTTTGGTTAAAATGGCCTGTGAAGAAATCTGACTAGTACCACCATGTGTGTCTTATTTCAAGGCGTTTACCTATGAGTATAACTCAAAATAGGTCTAACTTAAGTTACATCCTTGTTGCATGGGAGTGTCGAAATATGTTATCTACAAAACTGTTTTCTTCATGAAGATTTCCATAAATCATGCTTTGTTGATTCTAACTATAATGAAGAATGTTTAATTTAAATTTTGGATATCAGATTTTACATGTTTTTATGAACGTTGATAGCAGCAGAAAGCTGACGCTGGAAAAATTTACCCTACGTCGTATTTGAAAATTTTAATTTCACGGCAATCTACTTTTTTACGTTAGCGGGTGATTCCTAAAAGAAAGTTACATTTTTTAAAATTGAGGTTTTTAGTAAAAACAACTATAATAATATAATAATTATATGATAAAGAAAATACACATATTTTTTAATTTTGGCATTTAAAAATGGTGTTATGCTAAAAAAATGCACGTGTGGAGTTCTAGATTGAAAACAAAAAAAAACGTAGAAAACTTTTGTTTAGTGGAAATTATAGGTAATTAGGTTCATATCAACAATTTTTATTTTCACAATAACGTCAAAAAACGCGTGATTTGTGTAAGGTGAATCACGCTGTAGACAGTATATCTATTCTATAATTTTAATTTAGGTTCTGATGCAAGGAGTTTTGTAATGCCTGATGAGGTCCCCTTAAAAAACGAATGGGTGGCAAACGACGAGGTTCTTGAATGTATGTGTTGTCAACAAATAACATTTTCCATGTTCAATAGAAGACACCATTGTAGAAGATGTGGTAGAGTTATTTGCTACACTTGTTCACTTAAACGAATGCAGGTAAGCTTACACAGAAAAAATTTGTAAAAAAAATTACCTGCGGCGCTAGGGCTTTCTTGATTTTTTTACTTAAAATTGCCGAACTTTCAAGTTTTACTTTTAAAAGAAGCGTGAAATTTGTAAAAATGTTGCTTGTGGTGCTAGAGTTTCTTGCATTTTTGTAAAAAAATTTGCTTGCTATGATTTTTTTACGTTTTTTTTTTTAATGTAAAATTGTAAAACTTCTGGCACCCGGTTAAATTTGATAAAATTTTAATATGTTAAAGAACTTAACCTTCTGATAAGAAGTCTCCACGGGCATAAATCTCCAAGTCTTATAGATTTTCCGGTTGGAAATAACTAGATCTATTTATATTTTAAAATATAATTTTCATCTTTTTTCTTAAGTTTTAAACAACATTGCGGACATGTTCTTTACATGTATTGAGTTAATACTATTGACCAGTGGCTTTTCAAGTTTATATTTTATTTAAAAATTTGCATTTTTTACGTACGCTACTGCATGAACAGTAATGAGAGATTTTGGACTTTTTTAGTTATACAGAGTACAATATTCTAGTAACAATCTAGAACTGACTTATTAATATATATTTTTAATATAAAGTATTATAAGTAAATAGAAAAAAAAATTAAATATTATTTTTTTTAGGACTTTTTAAAATCGCTAAAATTAAAATATGTTATAGCTCCTACCTTACTGATCAAAAGTCTCTCAGACACGAAACTGTGCAATTGTTTTTTTTTTGATATTGAAAATTCGCATTTTTCTTTATACTCGGTGTATTTGAAATAGGGTCCGAAATTTTAAGGAGTGATTCTACATCATAAAATATGACAAAAGGTCATATAATAAACATATGTCTAAAAATCGTCGTAAGGAAGCCTTTTGAGACATAGCAACGAGGTTTTGCACGTGAACTAATCTTAATAAGTCTCATCTTCGTATGTTATTTTCATTTATTTTTGGAATATGATTCCTTAGGTCAAAATATATAAAAAAATGTACTGTAATACTGTAGGATTAACCGTTTTCGAGAAAATTAAATACTAAAATGTTAAAAACCGAAATTTCAATGATGCAGAAGAAATAAAGCTTACTTCCAAAAATCAAATTTATGCTCTCCTAAAAATGCACTATTTTTAAAGTATTATTTATTTATTTATTTATTTATTTGTTTATAGTCATTCTGGGACCTCGAAGGTGTTTTATACCATAATAGACTGGTTACATTACAAAAAATTTTAGTGCTACATACTATTATTAAAATCTATTTTTCGACTTAAATGTATAGAAACTTTTTTTCTTAGTTTTTAATATAGAATAACCCTGCATCGTTGAAATGTTGGTTTCAACATTTTAGTATTTAATTTTTCGTCCTCGAACCGTGAAATTTCACCTTAAATTTTTCTCGGAAACGGTTAATCCTACAGTATTACAACTACAAGAGTACCTTTTTATGTATTTTGACCTGCGAACTTATATTCAAAAAAAAAAAATACAAAAAAGTTACACAGAAAAAAGTTTTGGACAAAAAATTGATAAGGCTCCCCTGGTTAAAATAAGTACATGAAAATAACATACGAAGAGGGGCCTTATTGATTGGTTCACATGCAAAACCTCGTTGCTATATCTCAATTGGTTCCTCAGTTATTAAATAAAAACCGATTTTTTTTACCACTTTTAAAGGGGCTCCATTCCGACGCATTTTTAGACATATGTTTATGAAAAATTTTTGTCACATTTTACGATGTAGAGTCATCCCTTAAAATTTCGAACCCTATTTTAAATACTGTGTATACTGGGTGTTTTCAAAGGTGGTTCACCCCTATAACTTTATTATTCCTAGAGGTAAAATGATAAAATTTACAGGGTGTATATAGGAAATTATTTTGAGTTATATCACCTAACGTAATTTTTTTTACTTTAGTTTGACCGGAAATGAGTCCTTCTTTTGATTTTTTAATGGAATATCCCGTATATTTTTATATATTTCTTCTTCTTCTTCTTCTTCTTCCTATTTATGGCTTTGGCTGTAAGCCATATCAGCCAGTGGTTTCTTGTACTATATATATAATTATATAATATATTTATATTTATTTATTTTTTTTTATTTATTTATTTATTTATTTTTTTTTTGGGTGATTACTTTAGGGGTAAGTCTGAGAGAAAAGATATCAAAAGGTCCTACAGTACTGCAAGGTGGACAATATAAGCATGAATTAAAGCTTGATGCGAGAAGAATCGAGAAATTTTGATACTGCCTTGATGACTGATTTATATGGATGACTGAGAATAGTGTGCATGCTTAAAGGGGAGACTAGAATGTTTGAAAGGGTAGCGTATAGAGTGTTCGATTGCTGAGTGTATGTTGGGCATTGTAAAAAAATGTGATCGATGTCCTGGGACTGGGCTCCACAAGGGCATGCTGGACTGTCTTCTATGTTGATACGATGTAGGTGCGATTTCGTAAGGCAATGTCCGCTGCGAAGTCTTAAGAACGTCGTCTTGTGTCGTCTCTCCATATAAAATCCGTTTATCCACGTATGTTTGGGAAGGAGTTGAGTATGTTCTGCGAAGTATCTTCCTTTAGTATGTATGTTGTTGTTCCACTGAGTAGTCCACCTTCCGTCTATATTTGCTTTAGATATCTTCAGAAATTCTTTCCAATCCCCTTTGGGGTTAAGTTTGAGTTGGGAGTTGCATCCCTTGGCTGCCAGACTGTCTGCGATGTCGTTCCCCGGGATACCCGTGTGGCTGGGGACCCATCAGAACTCTACTGACCCATATATATTTGGATTCTCCATTAAATTCAGTTTATCATCTCAACTTTTTGTCAAATTTTGACAGCTTTTGTCATTTTTTAAATAAAATGTTGTTTTAGATTTTTTATCTGGACAGTCATTAAATCTATTCATTTTGGATCAAATATTAATAGTAAAATACGAATTATTAAAAAAAAATGTTAAAATTTTACAAACTAAACTTAGAAAAACACATTTTTTGCTTTTACTCTAATTTTTGCTTAATTGCGTATATGACTCGTCTCTCTTTACAATGATACCACAAAGTTAATATTTATTTTTATAAGGGGACGTCCATAAAATACGTCACACCTTTGGGGGGGCACAGTGATTTCCAAATGGCTTAATGTGGCCATAAATCGGAAAAAGTGTCTTTTTAGGGGTTTTTGGGGTCGCTGCTTACGAATCTGAAGTCAAAATTTTAAATACTAGATCCTAGATGGCAGCACTTGTTTATATACATTTTGTGACATTTTCTCTATACAGGGTCGTTCAGAAATAGGCTCATTAAAAAAAAAACAGGAACCCCTGAAGGTTATAGAAATCGATTTCAAGAATTAAAAAGAATTAAAAAAATCAAAAATTTTATTTTAAAAAACATATCCTAGCTACTCGTGAGGTTGTAGTGTTGCCTTGCTTTTCTATCTCGCTTTCCAGGTTTTCTATCTCGCTTAAAGCGAGTCGTATCCCAGGTTGACCAATTTACCACGGTTCAAAAACAATTTACTTTTTACTGATTTTAGGTCTGATCAATAGGGTGCCCAGGACCTACTGAATTGTTTGGGTCCCACCCCTTAAAATTGTTGCTTTAGGTGAAAAAACAACTGATTTTTTTTTTATTTTTTAAAACTATTTAGAGGTCCCACCCGACGCTTTTTTAAATAGAAAATCATGTGAAGGGATATAAAAACTTTGATATTGAACGTTTATGGAACAAAAAGTGTTTCTGGATAATAAAGGAATACTCTCAATTTTTTAGCCCCTCTACAAAAATAAAAGGGATTTTTTATGGGTTAAATATGATAAAAATTGACACGAGGTTAATAAAGGCTAGAAAAAAATGCAATTTCCAGTCCTTTTTTTGTAGGGTTTTCTTCAATATGTCCGAACTTAGGGTTTATATTTACTTTTTCGAAAAAAAAGTAAAGGGTGTTTTTTTTTCAATAAAAAGTTTAGGACGTTTACTTTAAAAATCTGAAAAAAAAAAATCCGCAACACCCACTTATAAAAGTAAACACATTTCAAAGCAATTTGTACATATTATGCTTTTTGGCCAAATATCATCTCTTTTATCGAAATAAACTCTATATATCCACTCTATATGGCTACTAGATATCCACTGTTATATCTGATGTATCGGCCATATTATTTGTACTCTATATTCAAAGTTCTCGGACTTTTATATGAAGTTGATGCAATTACATTGCAATGAAACATATCTTATATCAGTGACATATGGATGTAAGGTGTCTATATTAATTATATGTCGTATACGTAAAATGTTAGTACTATGCCATATAATTGGCAATATGGTAAAAATACTTCTTTTCAACATAATTTATAATTTGTGACACAGTGTTTCACTTAAAACTTCCAGAACCAGAACCAGAGGATTGGT